>JASEVX010000010.1:3655923-3765410 GCA_031761405.1 Serripes groenlandicus | reverse complement strand
AATTATGTATACCTACAATCAAAGAAGTTAGATATTTTTGCAGATTGGCTGTATGTGGGAAAGGGCAAAGATTCTGCACAGAACCTACAGCTTACATTGTTTACTTTTAATTCCAACCAGGGGCGTAGCTAGATCGAAATAAGGTTGTTAGCCCTTTTTCATTTACTAGGTGTGGAGGGGAATATTTCTTATTTAACCCTTTCACACATACTACAAATATGCAGCAGCCGACTTTGAAAACATTTAGTCAAAAATATGGAAACTCTATAAATGAAAAGAAAAAAACGTTTAACGTTCATTGAGAGAATATATTCATTATGCAAGTCGTTAGGGGCGCCAGAAAGCGTATGTTAAAAACTAAGATAACATGAAATAACGCTATTATCAGGCAGCAGTAGTGCAGTCTTATATCCCCGAATGCCGCCTCGTGTAGCGTTTCTGGCAATTGACGAACGTAATAACGAAAAGCAAAAAAAGAGCCACTTCATCTTAAACCCAGAGGCTTCACCGATTAGTTATCGAATGGAGGATATCCTGATCAGACAGTGATGTCAACAATGTCGGTTGTATCATCACGGTCAACTGAGCCGTCCCGCGAGTAAACCAACAGTGTGGAATAAGTAGCGACCAGGATCAGCCTAAGCATACCCTGACAGACACTTTTCGCCTCCTGTGGACTTTTTTCTGTTTCAGGAATCATTACTCTATACCTCTATCCCCCTTAGACGGAATATGTCGGACCGGATTAGCCTGAGCGGACTGCGCAGGCTGATCTGGGTCGATACATTACGCAGAGTCCATAATGTTGGTTTAGAAGATACTGAGCTCTAGATTAAGTGTATATTTCCAGTTATCAATTCCTTATTTGACTATTAAACCCTGTGTCGTGGGTACTCAGACGATTATTGTGAGTACCTACACCATAGGCTTTGCTTTAGTAATACGCGAGATATTGTGGGGGAAAGACCAGATTAGCCCTCCTTATCTATAATATATTATATATAGGAATTTTTTATTTGGTGCGTTTGATTTTAATGCATGGTGTTTTATGTTGCTTTCAACATTATTTCAGATGTTGTTTGATCGAGAAGGGGAAAAGAAAATTTATTTGAAATGGTCTTATTACTTCTGCTATAATATTTCAATTAATAAGCTTTGAAAGAAAATTAATCATTGCAATTATCATGTAAATTCCTCAGCATATGTTAAATTAGGGTTTTATCATTGAACTTGTGTATCTGTTATTCTGGCCTAAATACACGTTTAGCCGTCTACAATTCTTAAGTTGACAACAAGGTTTATAGAAAGATTATGTCTCCAATGTTGTTGTAGATCTATCCATACCTGCAGTCAAATAATTTTCAGCCGAGTCCCGGTAGCTCAGTCGGTAGAAATGCGGGATATCAATCCGTGGGTTGTGAGTTCGAATCCCTGCTTGGCCAACTTTCTTTCTGACAATTGACAAAAGTCAATGAATGCGACATGCGTCATTCGTCTTCCACCAATGGGCAAAGTCTATGTGGAAAAGCAGCCAGTTGCTTGGGAAGATTGTTGTGTGGAGTACTGGTGTGAGAAAACCAGGAAATGCTTGAGTAGGTAAACTGGCCGCCATGATATAACCGGGAAAATGTTAAAAAAAACGAAATTAAACCCCAATCAATCAATCGAATAATTTTCACAATATAATGAAATCTCAACAAGTGATGTGGTTTGATCCTTGGACTGACAAAAAACTACAAAGACTGTTCAAGCTTTCAAGACTGTTCAAGCTATATTACTTCGGAGCTCTAGCTTTTTTTTTTGTATCTGATTGAGATAAGATTTAATGATTATAAGTTGAAATAAATATAGATTAAATTCATATTTGCTTGCATGAAAATGAAAATAATAAATGTAGGTCAGTCAGGCTATGATGTCAACATGTTTATACCAGTTCCAAACTAAACAATTGTTATAGTGTTGAAATTAACATTAACCATTGACACCCGCTGGCGAGAAATATGCCTCGAAATCAATAAAGAGAAATGGAAAATGTGATTGTATTTGCCCTATTTAAACACTGAAAGAGAATTACAGTGACGACTTTGGTTGGGAAAGAATAAAAAAACCGCCCACTGTCATATTTGACAGCTTCCCATAATGCATTGCAATGACAACAATCGAGTCAGATTTAAATGGAAATACATTTCATACAGACTATGACAACAGGTAACTACTTTATACAATGAATGCTTGTACATTGCAAATACTGCAAGGTAAACTAAGGCCTGTACTTCCAAAGCACAAACATTAAATCGGCGATTAGTCTGGTAAGGCAAATGTGGGTAAAAACTGACAACCAATACATAAGAATATATGCAATATAAATGAACATGTAGTATTCAAAACATTACACGTCTGTATAAGGGGGAAAAGGTTAAGGACTTTTTTTTACAGGGTTACAGGGTTAGTAAAGATAGTCCAAATTAGGGTGAAGCAGTGTTAAGCCGTGTTCGTTTTGTTTGTATGGTGTTTTACGCAGCTTTTAACAATATGTCAGTTACACCACGGCGTTTCCTTGGTAATTTACCAGTACTACTGGTCTTTTTATTCTGACACAAGCTATTCAGTCGTATGGATAATCCCACAATAACTGAATGCTACCATTTTCAGGGTGATTGGGGTCTTCAACTTTCCGGCCATTTTTTATAATTCAGATTCATCTTCTCTTCTGACTTCATAAGGATCTCTGTCACGTGACACTTCACCATATAACGGTAAACGTGAGCTCTGAGGCCTTCTTGCATCTTCCCCGCCAGAAACGGCTGTGTTGTAATCAGGGGGTGGGGATTGTGCATCATTGTCTAAATCCTCCCTACCCCTGAGATTACTAGAAATCACACTGATATATGACGGTGGAGGAGGGAGCACAACCGGGGTATTTCCCGTGCCGCCATTATCGGGAATACCGGAAACTCGAATGACGTCACTGAGTAACATAACGGTGTTGTTTACGCGTGGTACGTCAACGTCTGAATTGTAACTATCACTGGAAATTACATAGCTATATGATGGAGGAGGATCCATAATTGGAATATTTCCACTGCCGCGATTATTTGGAAAACCAGAAACTCGGATGCCGTCACTGTGTAATGGAGTTGTATTGTTGGTGGATCGGGCAGGAACGGTGTCTGTATCATTGTTGTTACTATGGGTGAAAGTACGGGTCTCCTCTGTTCGAAACCGAGTTGTGGGTGTTCTTGTACTTGTTCTTCGTCTGCAAAACTTCAAGTATGAAATAAGAATAAATTAATTTCATCCAATCAGATCTACTCGCGTGGGTTGTCTGAAAATAGGGTATCATTATTATCTGTTGTTATATGTGACAGAAACGTGAATTTTCGCAGATAAATATATGCCTTTTGTGCAATGACGGACATGGACATTCCTCATATAGTCGCACACTCATCTTATAGCCCTATCCCACATGCAGACGCATATGCAGATTCTATCATCGTCGCACAGCGAGGTTTATTGACTGCTTTAAACTCCTACAATCATTCAATAAACAACCGTTTGTGTCCAACGACGGTTTCTGTCAGTCTGAGTTTACTTGTTCCTATCATTGCATTTTTAAGTCGGGCATACACCAATAAAGGCGGCGTCCTTTGGAAAAAGTGGAACAAGAAAAACGCAATAGAAACAACATTTTTGTGGACCAAACATTTTATACTTCGTAAATTAATTCTATATGGTGATTCCAAATATCAAGTTGTATTGGTTGGCTGTAGAATTAACAAAATTCAATTTCATATTCATCAATCTATTTAAAGTACGCCTGGTACCAGACTAATGTCAGACTTACTTATTGACTTTAGTACGCTGGGTACCAGGCTGTACTACAGGTCGCCTATGTTAAATACCAGACGTACTAACTTACTTTAGTACGGTGGGTACTAGACTATGTTTCATTGAGCTGTACATACCTTTACTTCCAGGCTCATCTTACAGCAATAAAATAATAGTGTTCCTATTCCCACCAAGCCGGCTAACACCGATGCTATCTGGAAGAACAAAATGATAGCCTTTCCCATCTTTCCGCCGATACCGTCCGGGCAGTCCGATTCGTCACCGCATGGGTTATCTCCCCTACATGTCAGTTTTTTGTCGATGCAGCGCTTGTTTACACATTGATACTCCTTCGAATAACAGATACCTACAACATTGGAGTATTACGTTTTAAATCAACATGAAAGTATAAACTTCTACACATCAGTCATTTGAAATTGGATAAAAAAAAACTTATTGTTTTCTAATCATTGTTTCGTAAAAAAGCAGAAGTTTTAAATAATGTCAAAGTTGACACCGAGTCCCTAGAGGCAGCACATACATATATGTATTTATCTATATGCTTTGTTTCGTTTCTGTGCTAAACTATTCAATAACGTCTTTGATACATACAGGTATATACTTTCGGGTGGTGTTTCTACTTAAAACTCGGTATTATGAACGACTAGCGAAGATCACGATCAGAAATACATTAAATCATGTTTTATATCTGCACTTTTTATAAAATAAAATAAATCATTATTACCAAAAAGATAATGAATAAAATTGAAAGTTATCGAAGTTATACAAGAAAGTTACCACAAGGTATTTTATACCAATAAACAATTGGCTCGCGATAACTCACTTGTGTCTTTTGAAAACAGCGTAGCAGCGGTTCTGGTGGCTAAGACGAGCAACCAAAACAGCTGCCGGACTGTTCTCTTGACATGAAGTTATCACTGGCTTCTTTTTCATAATAAACATTTAAGGACAAACAGCCTCGATGTTGTTGTGTTAGAGCGTCCACTTCCGATGCGGGAGGTTGTGGTATCGATCCCCGGCCGGGTCATACCAAAGACTTCAAAAATGGTAGTAATGACTTTTTGGCGCTAAGGGTTGTGAGATTAGCATTATGACTGACTCGCTGGTGTCAGGATACTTTGACCAGTAGTACTGGTAACTTACCAAGAACACCGTGATATAACTGAAATATTGTTGAAAGCGGCGTTAAACACCCTGTAATCAATTAAAGTTCAAATTAATTATGGAGCTGAATTAATCATAAATAAAGCGATATCTCAACACGTCGATAACTCGAAGTTATGAATGGGTCCCTTTCGACTTCGAGTTAGGGATATTCTCAACATGTCGATAACTCATAGTAATGAATGGGTCCCTTTCGACTTCGAGTTAGGGATATTCTCAACATGTCGATAACTCATAGTTATGAATGGGTCCCTTTCGACTTCGAGTTAGGGATATTCTCAACACGTCGATAACTCGTAGTTATGAATGGGTCCCTTTCGACTTCGAGTTAGGGATATTCTCAACATGTCGATAACTCGTAGTAATGAATGGGTCCCTTTCGACTTCGAGTTAGGGATATTCTCAACACGTCGATAACTCGTAG
The DNA here is from genome assembly GCA_031761405.1 of Serripes groenlandicus. Classification (NCBI taxonomy): domain Eukaryota; kingdom Metazoa; phylum Mollusca; class Bivalvia; order Cardiida; family Cardiidae; genus Serripes; species Serripes groenlandicus. The sequence continues at coordinate 3,759,973 of JASEVX010000010.1, read as the reverse complement.
TAATGAATGGGTCCCTTTCGACTTCGAGTTAGGGATATTCTCAACATGTCGATAACTCGTAGTTATGAATGGGTCCCTTTCGACTTCGAGTTAGGGATATTCTCAACATGTCGATAACTCATAGTTATGAATGGGTCCCTTTCGACTTCGAGTTAGGGATATTCTCAACATGTCGATAACTCGTAGTAATGAATGGGTCCCTTTCGACTTCGAGTTAGGGATATTCTCAACATGTCGATAACTCGAAGTAATGAATGGGTCCCTTTCGACTTCGAGTTATGGATATTCTCAACACGTCGATAACTCGTAGTAATGAATGGGTCCCTTTCGACTTCCGAGTTATGTATAACTCGAAGTAATGAATGGGACCCTTTCGACTTCGAGTTAGGGATATTCTCAACATGTCGATAACTCGTAGTTATGAATGGGTCCCTTTCGACTTCCGAGTTATGTATAACTCGAAGTAATGAATGGGACCCTTTCGACTTCGAGTTAGGGATATTCTCAGCACGTCGATAACTCGAAGTTATGAATGGGTCCCTATGAGCTAACAATGTCAAAGACAGATATAAAAGATAAATTAAGCAATGATTTGATCACATAATAGTTTATACCATAATGAAATATGTTGAGTTCAATTGTAAATAGTCGGGATCCATCTCTCGGCGGTTTTCCTTTTAGTCGTATGAACAAATTCCGCCAGTGTGTTCTAAAGACTTCGCCAAGCTGAGAAAACGACGAAAAGGATCTTGACAACCCTGAAATATAATAGTTCTGGCTAAACTTCGAAATAATCCTGAATTATAGGATACTGAGAAACCTAGACATATTAAATCCTGGGTAAATGGCTGTCTTGATAACAGTGAAATATAAAAGAAAACTGGCTTTACATCGAGAATGACTGGTATTTAGACAAAAGGGCCATGATGGCCCTGGATCGCTTATCTGAGTCATGAAATGTGATTTGTCATGCCAACCACAATAACTCATTTTGCAGTCAGGTAAGCCAATCACACCTTATGTTGCCTGTCTTTTGTCAAGTAAATATGACTAAGAATGTCACCCAAGAAATGTGTATGCACCAGTTAGTGTTTGACTCTTTCAGCGCCGAATTGTTGGACTCTTCCATGTTCAAAGTCGGGCGACTCTTTTTCATATGTTATAACAATTTTGGAATGTTTGGATAACTACCAGGCAAACAATGCTGATTTCAGACAAGAAGATGTTCTAAGTGTTTCCCTATATAATATATCTCTTTATAAAACAGGCGATCCCTGGGGTGGGGCCAGTTTTGACCCAAGAGGAATAATTTGAATTATATTGGTAGAGGACAACTAGATAATGATTCACACCATGTATCTTAGGTCTAGGCCTTTCGGTTTCAGACAAGAAGATTTTTAAAGTTTTTCGCTACATATTTCTATGAAATACAGGTGATTCCGGGGTGGAGCCAATTTAAAACATATGGACATAATTTGAAAAATCTTTGTAAAGGACATCTAGACAATGCTAGACACCAAATATCTAAGCTCTAGACCTTTTGGTTTTAGACAAGAGGATTTTCAAAGTTTTTCCCTATAAATTTCTATGTAAAACGGGTGTGGCCAATTTTGAGCCAAGGTGCGTTTTTTGAAAAACTTTCGTAGAGGACTACTAGATTTTGTTACACAACAAATATCTAAGCTTTAGGCCTTTCAGTTTCAGACAAGTTTTTCCCTATATATCTCATTTAAAAAGGGGTGACCCCCAGGGCGGTACCAAATTTGACCCCAGGGGCACAATTTTAACAATCTTTGAAGAGGACTACTAGACATTGCTACAAACCAAATATCGAAGCTCTAGACCTTTTAGTTTCAGGCAAGAAGATTTTTAAAGATTTTTTCCTATATATCTCTATGTAAAACAGGTGACCCCTGGAGCGGGCCCGATTTTGAACTATCTTTGTAGAAGACTACTAGACATTGCTACAAACCAAATATCGAATATTTTCAGTCAAGAAGATGTTTGAAGTTTTCACTAAATATACATATAAGGAAAACAAACCACGCCCATGACAGTTATGTTTTTCTAAGGATTGGAAGAATTTCAACAATGTTGGTTGATGGTGCCCCAAGGCACATTTGTACAAACTAACTTTCAAATCGGGCCTGTACTTTTGGACAAGAAGATTTTTAAAGTATTGGCAATTTTCCCCTTTTCTGATGCCGCAGCAACCGAGGTTATTTTGAAATCAGTCCATTGATTTAGTAGGAGAAGTAAGTCATTTGTAGGAAACTGTTAACAGACGGACGTACAGACGACGACGACGGACGCCGGACGGTGAGTTATCACAATTGCTCATTGTTGTTGTTGTTTGGCGTTGTTTACCCTCGCGCTCGGCATTAATGCCATTTGGCGAGCAGCTATCGTTATTACTACTATTATTGTTCTCGGACTATTGGTTTGCAGACTATCTAGTATATATATAGATATATATATGTATACCTATGTATATGCGATGTTTTTTTTTTTTTTTTTTTTTTTTTATATATATATATTTTTTTTTTTTTTTTTTTTTTTTTTCTTCTTCGGGTTAAGGGGGCCGAGGGGATTAGTGTTATAACTATTGTTTACTATATCGTACAACATGCACATACGATGTTATCACAAATGAAATAATTATGTTTACGCGCACAATAACATTGTGGATGACGTGTGAATAACATCACACTAACGCATTTTGAATGACGTGCCATCATTCAATAGGGTCACATTTGGCCTACCCTCAATCATTTGGCACCGTATTAAATTGTCAAATATGGAATATTAATGTATCGTGTTGTATTTTGCTCAAGCTATTTTGCATGTATTTACGCATGAAAATATACAGGTATATGATAAAGTATAAATACCAGCTATAGATTTGTCACTGCTCCAACTATCGCCCTGTCTGATCTCAAGCGTAGTTTCGGAGCTTCTTATATCAAACTCGGAAAAATGAAAGGCTATATCACATCCTATCCAACCCACTATATGTACCGTACATTCGATGTCCAGTAGTCGATCTTGAAGTCCTGATTGATGGTCGTAAAATATCGTGGCAGCCTTCTCATCATCGTCTGTCAAAGATATGCTTTTGCTACAGTACATATCCATGTTATCTACAATGAACAAACGTATGATTTTGCCACAGTACATATCCATGTTATCTACAAATAACAAGGATATGATTTTTCCACAGTACATATCCATGTTATCTACAAATAACAAGGATATGATTTTGCCACAGTACATATCCATGTTATATGCAAAGAACAAGGATATGGTTTTGCCACAGTACATATTCATGTTATCTACAAATAACAATGATATGATTTTGCCACAGTACATATCCATGGTATATGCAAAGAACAAGGATATGGTTTTGCCACAGTACATATTCATGTTATCTACAAATAACAAGGATATGATCTGGTCACAGTACATATCCATGTTATCTACAAAGAAAAAGGATATGATTTTGGCCAAAGTACAGATCCATGTTATCTGCATATAAAAAGTGTATTATTTTGCCAAAGTACTAATCCATGCTATATGCAAAGAACAAATATATGATTTTTCCACATCACAGATCCAAGTTATCTGCAAAGAACAAGGATATTTCTTTTGTTATTATTATCTACTTTTTGATAATATTAATTTGTTCAAACCAAAATTAAGTGCAAACTGTGCTATTGTAAAACTATATTTATGTAGTCAACAGATGACAAAAAGGGTCTATATCTATTGTTTATCACCTGATGTTAAACATTATGAAAATATGTTCTGTATGGATCAAGATATATTTATATGTATGTATACGTTAACTAAACTATGTTCAGATCATGTTATCTGCAAAGAACAAAGATATGACTTTGCCAATGTACAGTTCCTGGTTATCTGCAAAGAACAAAGATATGATTTTGCCGATTTACAGATCCATGTTATATGCAAAGAACATTTTTACAAAGATATGATTCTGCCACATAACAGATCCATGTTATATGCAAAGAACAAAAATATGATTTTTCCACATTACAAGAAGAAAGATATGATTTTGCCATAGTACAAGAACAAAGATATGATTTTGCCATAGTACAAGAACAAAGATATGATTTTGCCATAGTACATATCCATATTTTTTGTTAAGAAAAAGACAATATTTCACCATGAGCAATTTTCTCTTTTTTCCACGATGTCTTCAACTGTATTCAATAATGGTAGTTTCGTTTTAAGATATCTTCCAGCAGTTTTTCAGCTATATTACGATGACATAACTCGTACGGGTTCCATGATCCTTGTGAGACAAATCAGTAGTTAACAGGTTTTTGCAGCATAGCAATAAATCTACTACTTCACATATCATCACTGATCAGTATCCCAGTTCCTAAAGTATCTGCTTTGTGTTTATTCACAGGTCCAGATAAGGAGGGGTATTTAGCTCTTTTCCCCACAATTTCTCTCTTATCATTAAAGCAAATCCTATGTTGTGGATACTCAATATCCCCCCCCCCCCCCCCTGAGACTGAATACGTAGGCCCGGATAAGCCTGCGCAGGCTGATATTGGTCGATACATTACGCAGATCCCACAACGTTGGTTTTCTCGTGAAACGGCTCATATATTTCTCTCATTTCATACATTATTTCCACCTTCTAGGGAAGTGCAGCATTCATACACCTTTGTATCGTGTCAAACTATGCCTATTCTTTCGTATGCACATGTGTAGAGAATCTCCTATTGCCAACTATGCAAACAAGTCAACTTACGGTTGGGCTTTCTTGTCCACACACGCACACACGTATATATCGCGTATATATCTCACAAAGTAATACTAAGCGACTGCTTTGGTTGGTGGTAAACTACAGAATGCCTATGTGACGTCGATTGGCGGGAATCTCTTGGAGATGGGGTTCGTTATCCGTATCGCAGGGACAGTAGGCAGGAATAGATGACATAATGGGTATTTTTAGACAATTTGTGGGTTCCCAACACTCCTCCCTATTTTATAGAACTCCGTGGTCCTGTTGATGCGTTTAGAACTCAACTCATTCCTTGTCATCTACTGTAATGTTTACTCCTGGCAATACAAGACGAGCCCATTATCCTCGATCTGTGTCAATATCTCTGCCAAGGATTCACGTCTTATGCCGGCCACTACAAAGGCAACTTCACCGATATAAGCGGGTGTATTCACACTTTGTCCTGGCAAAACTGTCAAATAAGGGGAGTCCGTTTCCACAAGAAGCCGGTCAGTGGGAACTCTTCGAACAGCATCCCTTTGTTGTTGATGGAAGTGTGCCGCGTTACCCGTATATACAAAGTAGCAGTTGGGAAATGCTTTACTACAGGCCAACCTCTGTTTATGGTCGCCGGTAAAGCAATGGAGATGGATCCTCTGTTCTCTGGGTATGTATTGCTGAACCAACTCTAGGCAATCTTTGAATGCGATGTCCGAGAAGCGCTCCATTCTGTGTCCGCGGACATGCAACACCAACACATGCCTAGGTTGGCATAAAGGAAGCATCCCTTTTAAGGTTGTAAGTTGGTGTTCCCGGTCGGTGGTGCTGTCGCTGTAGTCGAGTCCGACTTCTCCGATCGCCGATACCCTTGCCTCCATAAGGAGTTCTTGTAACCGAGCAAGACGCATTGGGGCCAGGTCCTTGTTTTTTTTTGGGGTGAACTCCTATGGCAATCCTCCATTGTCCCGAACATTCTTTCGGGATATCTCTATATCCTGAGGGGTCACAAAAAACCATCTCACCACCCGTCAGGCTCACAGGGAATCTGGGCTTCACCTCAGCCTGGTGGTATATCATCGCCTCCTGTACCTCGTCTAGCTGTAAACTCCAGCAAAGGCGATCCAAGTGGAAATGGCTGTCAAAGGCCGCATTGTCTATTAGCTTCTTAGGAAGAGAAACGGACCTGGCCTTAATGATGCTTACTGGAGACACATGTTTGGAGGCAACCACTTCCGCAAAAGTTCTTGGTCCGTAGATGCCGGTTCTACTAACTGGCGGAGGGCTTGTACATATAGTGGTGTCCTGTGGCTGCCTTAAGGGACTAGGTGTAGCCTGCTGCTTTGCTGGTAACTGGAGCAATGCCTCCTCTTCATCTTGCGTCAGCTGGGTCATAACCTGCTCCTGTTCATCTTGGGGACATTCCGCACTCCGAACTAGGGTGGGGTCCTCCACGTCCATAGGAATGCTCTCAGCATTTAACAACTCTCCGTCCATGGGAGATCCTCTTGGCACTGATTTCATTGGACTTGATGTGTCCTCATAATCCAACTCAGAGCTGTCAAATGGCTCAAGGGTAAGGGACAGGATACGAGTGGGTGTGACTCTTTCCCCACTCCTAGGAGGGTCACTTTTGTCGTCACTCTCATCCATAATTGTCGGATGTCCAAGGGTTAGGGACTCCTTGTTTCTGGATTCTCTTGTAGTCTCGTTGGGCTGTTGCGAAGTCTTAGACTCCTCTCTGGACTCTGAAGACAGGTGTCTCCGGTCCTCGGCTCCAACCCATTCCCTTAGTTTCCGTCTTCTTGCTGGATTAAGACGACAAGGCTTTTTTGCTCTCGGTGCCCTTTCAGGGATTCCCCATCGTTCGCCGAAAAGTTTAAACAACTCCCTCGTCTATTCCCTCGTAATGTATCCCATCAGAAATGCCATTGGCCTCCAATGGATGATGACTGCTGGGGAATTCAGAGGTGCCAACCCAAACTCCCTGGGAACCTTCCAACCAGATTCACGGGCAAGAGCTATCATGGCTTGTTGGGTCTCTGCCGAAATATGTTGGTCATCAAAGGTTGCCTCCCGATTTACCAACTCCAACAGGTCCTGCACGGTTCCCAATGTTCCGAGAATAAACCGAAACTGGGAATTTGCCAATTCAGCCGGCGTCACGTCATCATGGAAAAGAGCTGGAATGTGGGTACTTGCATGTTTCTTTAGTTTGCCCGTGACCACTTCACAATCTTCCACAATGCTTTTTCTTTTTTCTTCCTTAGCCTTTTTAATTGGAGGGCTGGTGACCGATGTCATTTCCTGTCTCTGTCTTTTACGCGCACCTTCTTGGCCAATCACTCGTCTTTCTCCTCCACTCAATGTGATGGTGATTTCCTCTGTCGTTTGGGTAGTAACAGACTCGAGTCTCCGATAGGACCTCATCGTTGAGCGCCTGCAACTTCGGTTATCTCTACTTGGAGAACGACGCGAGATAGGATCGACCGCTTTACGGACACCAGTTCCTTCCTCCTGACCCTTGTCCCTGCTCTTCAACTTATCTGGCATAGTAACAGTCCCATATGGGACTCGGTTATCATTCTGGGCACGGGTTCTTCGATCCCTATTGGTCAACTCTGGAACGGTACTATAGCCAATACCAGATTCCGGTCGACTCCTTCGAAAAATCATCGTAGAGATTTCGGGTAATTTGTTGGGACTTCTGGCTTCCGGTTTGGAATATTCCACCGTAATTGGTCTAACCAGAAGGTCCCATGGCCGCTGTAATATCTGACTGACAATGGCGATTGGTAGGCTTGCCTTATCAGGCTTGGCGCAACTGGAGCAGTGGTCACTCTTAAAGCAGAGTGACGCGAACTATCCCGTTCCTCAACGGATGGTTGGTCCCTGAATTCTGCAGCATTGGCTACCATTATGGGGATGCTTGGCTGGTCCTGCAATCGGACGTCCCTACACATCTGTCCAGGTGTAGACAATTCCGCACTGGCATTATGGCGTCTGCGGGAAGCTGGCATATAATTGGTCCCGTAAGGATACATTAACGTCTCTAGCTGAGACAAAACCAACTCCATACAGTTCCTCTGAAATTCCTTTATCCAGCGCTGATCCCTCTTCTCTACGGCCCGCTTATAGTTTCCTCTAACCTGCGCTACAAATCCCTCAGTTGTCATCTTCTGGGTTGTCAATAGACCTTCTCAGCCACACGGCGAGGGTCCTCAGGGGCTGGACTTTTTGACATACCCTGAAAAGGAAAGAATACTATTAGCAAGCTGTTCCGAATGCAGGGTCGGCCCTGCAAACTGGACATGCAAACTTGTCTATTCCCTTTCCCTCTTTCTGGGTTATATTAACACAAGGACCATGATACCACTCTAAACAGTAATCACACTGTATCATGAACCCTGAATCTGGTCGCCTACACAGACAATACATGGTTTCACTTTCTACCAAGGCCTTCTTAGGAATTGCCGCTTCTAAAAGTGTTGAATCACTCTTGAGTCGTTTAATCCATAACGGCAAGATCCTGTCTTGATAGAGCTTAATACGATCGTGATTAACCACAAAGTACTTGTTCCCTACTTGAACGCGAAATATTGCTTCGGATATCTTTTCCACAATGATTCCGGGGCCTTTCCAAGGAGACTTTAACTTGCTGCTTTTTCCTTTTAGTGTAGCCGTGTCCAGAATGTAGACTGGGTCTCCAACCCTGTATGACTTGACTAACACTTTTACATCATAATCTCTTTTCATTGTCTTTTGTGCCGATTTAAGGCAGTCTCTTGCTATTTGATTTGTAATCACCCGTTCTAGATCCTGACCATACTCATCTGGACTTAGGTCCGACGGTTTCTCCAATGGGTTAGGAAACACAAGATCCGCTGGTTGGTTGGTCTCCCTTCCCAGCATCATTCTGTTTCGTGTGAACCCCGTTTGACGATTTACACACGACCTTAATGCACTTGCCAATTTGGGCAGGTAATTATCCCATGTATTCTGTGAAGACACGAAACACCGAACTGCATCCATAAGAGTACGATTATATCTCTCTACCTGACCATTGGCCGATGGTCGATAAGGAGTGGTCCTTGACTTGTGAATTTTTAAAAGGTCGCATACAGCTTTAAACAACCGACTTTCGAAGTTACGACCTTGGTCGGTGTGTACCTGTAGTGGGTACCCAAATCTGGAAAAGAACTCCATCACAGCTGCGTGTGCTGTGACTTCTGCCGTTTGTGACGGAATTGGTATGCACTCCGACCATTTAGTGAACTGGTCAACCATCATTAACACATGTTCATTTCCCTGTGGAGTTTTCGGTAGTGGCCCTAAAAAATCTAAATGAACCCGTTCCATTGGTGCTCCAGCATGGTAATCTGTCATAGGAACCTTGGCATGTCTATTGGGTCTTTTGTTTCGATTACAGACGCCACATGTTGCCACATAACCTTTAATTTCACTTCCCATTCGCCGCCACCAAAATTTATCTTGGATTTTCAGTTTTGTCCGCTCTGCTCCTTGGTGGCCTGCAGATGGCAGGTCATGAAAAACCTTCATGACTCTTTGTTTCAATGACTGAGGCACAACACGTTGGTAACCTCCTTCCAGTTTCTTCCGTAGCAATATGCCCGATTCCAAAACGAAACAATCTCTATTGATCCACATATATTTCGAACCTGGGCCTTCTAGAAAAAGTTGTGCTTCACTAGGTCGTTTTCCCTCGGATAAATAATTTCGGACAAAGTGTAGATCAGAGTCAGTACTTTGTTCTTTCTCCCAATCTACCGCTAACTGGTCCTCGTCCTTTTGAACAGCGTTTACCTCTGGGCTGACAACTTTCAACCTTTCCTTTCCAGCCTCTATTTCCAGGCTACTAACTTTTAGCTGTTCCTTATTCCAACTGATTCCGGTTTTTGAGGAACTGACCTTGGCTAACTGTCGGACTAGTCTTTTGTGTCTGGCATTCTGCGCCAAAGGAACCACATCATCCACTGTTGCAGCAAAGTCGGACCAATTCTGATGAGCCTTGGTACAATAAGGACATCCCTTACAAGGCAGGTCTTCTAGTTGTAACCCCAGTTTGTAGTTGCTACAGGCTACCTTTTCTTGAGGTCTTCTTGACATGCAATCTGCATTCACGTGTTTTTCCCAGATCGATGTTTTACTATCATGTCATACTGGCTTAGTTATTCCAGCCAGCGAGCAATCTGACCCTGTGGTTCTTTGAAGTTGAGTAACCAGGTTAAACTACTGTGGTCAGTGCGGACTGTGAAAGGGCGACCAGGCAGATAATGCCGAAACTGCCTGGTAAATGTAACAACAGCTAGTAACTTTTTCCGTGTAGTACAGTAACGGGTTTGTTCTGGTGATAATGATAGGCTTGCAAAGGCAATTTCTTTTTCCTGTCCTTCTTGAACTTGAAAAACCTCTGCGCCTATAGCCACATCAGACGCATCAGTATCCAAAATAAAGTGGTCATGATGATTGGGCCATACTAAAACTGGGGCTTCCGTTAAAGCGATCTTAATCCTCTGGAAAGCTTTTTCCTTATCTTCACCCCACATGAACTGCTTTTTCCCTGTAATTTTGTACAATGGGACAGCCATTTGGGCATAGTCTTTAATAAATGACCTGTGATAGTTCAACAACCCCAGAAATTGCTCGACATGTTTCGTATTGTTGGGACGTGGCCATTCTTTTACAGTTTTAATGTTCTCTTCATCCAGTTTTAGTCCATCTTCTCCAACTCAGCGTCCAAGAAATTTTATCCTCGGCTTACACAACTCACATTTTCTTGGTTTAAGCTTCAAACCATATTCCTGGAATCTTTTCAGTACATCCTCAAGGTTCGTTAAATGGTCTTTGAAGTTCTTTCCCATCACTGTTATGTCGTCCAGAAAAGCCAATACTGTGTTCCAATTCAAACCTCTAAGAACTAAATTCATTATTCGACTGTAAGTGGCAGGTGCGTTGCATAGACCAAATCCCATACGGACACACTGGGAAAGACCATACTTTGTGATGAAAGCGGTCTTTTTCCGGTCCGATTCCTTAACTGGCACCTGCCAATACGCTGAGTTGGCGTCCAACTTGGAAAATAATACGCTTCCGGCCAAAGTATCCATACATTCGTCTAACAAGGGGAGGGGAACCACATATTTAAGGGTAACCGCATTCAAAGCTCGGTAATCAACGCACCAGCGTACTTGTCCGTCGCGTTTCATTATTAAGACTGGGGCAGAAGCCCACTCCGAGAGGGATGGTTCAATGACCTTTGCCTTCATCATTTTATCCAAGTTGGTTTTTTCCTCATCCACAAAACATACTGGAGTCCGTCTCATTCGTTGTTTGACTGGACGGGCATCTCCAGTGTCCACAGAATGTTCTACAGCCGTGAAGTTGCCCAAGTCAAAGTCATCTTTGGCGAAAACATCTTCATGTTTGAGAACCAGTTCTGTTAGTTGATGTTTTTCTTTCAGATGACTTGGTACAGGTTGTGTTAAATTATCCCATACCATCTGATCTTTACCCATTTTCTCCTCTGGTTCTTCACTATTGTAAGTGTGGCCTTCGTTCAGAACACTTTTGACAACTGCTACCTCCTCTGCCTTGCCTATCCTTTGATTTGTCTTGAATATTATGCTCCGCTCTGAAAGATTCACTGCACACAACATCAACTGCTCATGTTTACAATACACTGTGCGAGGAATTAAAGCTTGCAAATCCGTCCGTGGCTCAATTAAGAACTGATTTAACTTTGAATTTGTCCTACACGGTATAAGCTTCACATAATTTGGGGGTATAACTGTTCTACTGACAACAACCCCTTTTGATATGCACTCACTACCAGAAAGTTCCATTTCAATTGGTTGGTTATTCACCAACAAAACATCTTCCTGCAACTTAATCTCATCACAGTATTTTTTCAACAGGTCCAAGCCAAGTAGCATATCATCTTGTATAGGTGCCACATAAACATTTTCACTGCACCTTTTTGTACCTAACTGAAGGTCCAGAGGTCCCACTATAGAACTCTTCAATTTCATTTCTCTGCCTGCTGTTTGAAGAGCAATCTTTTTGATAATGGGGGTTGCTGTTCTATCTGCTTAAGAACTGTGTCCGAAATAATTGTCACTTGAGCTGCTGTGTCCACTACCGCCATGAATTCCATTTCATTTATCTTCACAGGGATCCTATATGTCGGTCCAGAGCGCAACTGCAATACCACTGGTTCGGACTCTTCCGGGTCGAGAGACGCCACTTCACTTGGATCATCTAAATGAATGGTCTCACCCTGGGTTAACTGTGTTGGTCTGGGCTCGGACTCAATGTTGATAGGACTACCCTGGATCTCTGCTTCACCTAAAGGAGTTGTTTGAAGTTTGTGCACATCCTCGTTTTGTTTCTCAGGGGTCCACAAGGACTCTGTGTATGCAACCTCTTCATGGTAACATTTTTTAATATCTTTCCATTGTGACATCTCCAGGCCATCTGTATTATTAGGGGTCGAACGTAGGCCTAGTGATTCAACCCATCTTCGTTTAAATATTCTTCAGAGTTATCCAAGCTTTCCTCTTCTTCTCCATATAGGGGATTTGTGATAGCAGAAGCTCTAATTTCCTTGTTTGTCTGTGTCCCCTTTTTAGGACAGTCTTGTCGCCAATGGCCTTCTTCTCCACAGTTGTAACATGACCTATTCCTTGACCTCGCTGGCGAGCGTGATCTTCGTTGTATGGTCTCCGATAGAGATTTGAAGGACACCACAAGCTCTGCCACAAGCTTCTCCAATTTGTCCACTCTTTGACTCATTTGTGAGTCTACCGGTGTCGGTTTAACAGACTCCTGAAACTGGACACGCCTTTTAGTCTCCTCCCGCTTTGCCATGTTTCGGACCATAGTCTGATCATCCCAAGTTTCAGAGACAGTACGGGCATCCCTCCTCTGTTTTAAATATATGGCCTGGTTAGTATGTTGAAACCAGCGGATTCTATCCACAGCTTCCTCTACCGTGTCTGGGCGTTGATTCAATGCATATAGACCTGCTTCTTTATCCAGGCACCCCTGACATAATTTAAGAATAGCCTGTTTATACACCTGGGTATCACTTAGATCTGGAAACGCACGCATTGCCATGGTAACCACCCGGTCACTCCATTCTATTAATGTCTCTTTTGCTGACTGCGAGGCAAAACCGAAATGCATTTGAATGGTTTCTGGCAGGTCTTTAATATCAAAACGCTTGGCCAGTTTATTTACCACGTCAAAATAATCTATATGGGGCTCTCTCTCCACTAACCTGGAGTAGAATTCACTTGCTTTGCCTTCTAAAATCCAAGAAAGATGATCTCTTCTCGTTTTAGAATTCCAACTTTCCCTGTCTGCAAATGATGAGAATTTTGTAATAAAAGCTTGCCAATCTGATTTACCATCAAAGCTTATGGACTTGGTAAAATTAACATTGGGTTTGGATTTTGGTTTATGTTCTTGTTTTATTTGGGCTCTTGTATCTTGATGAGACGAACCTCTTCCCAAGTAAGGTGTTGGCATATAAGGCTGTGCTTGCCAGGGTCCCTGTTGGAACACCGCTGGAGGCATCACAGGTGGTGGGTGACCATAAAGTGTTGTAGGTTGGTTGTATCTTGGCGCGGACATGGCTGCAGGGATCTGTCTGTCACCCACTGGACCCCATGTATTGTCAAAACCGGTCGGTCCCCTCGACCCGGCATAACTGGCTCCACTGTCCGGCCGGTCACTGTACAGCGACGACGAGCCCTGTGGAGTATAGCCATCAATAACCCTGAGTGTCCTATCAATGAATTGGTCATCATCCCTGGATCCATAACCAGAAAAGACTAAGGACTCCTGCATATCTGGCCGAGAAACACTTGAGCTTTGATTGGAAGGCTGACCAGATGCTTGAAACCACGGTTGGAAATCTACAAATTCCATAGCTGCAGGTGAATTTCTTATTCCCAAATTTGCTTCGATATATTGCCTTCCGACTCTCTCAAAGCCAGAATTGTTGTAACGGTCTTCTTTCCTACACCTGGAATTTGTTCCAAATCTCTTGGTGAGCAGAAGTTTATTCTCAATTTGGGTACATGTGATGGTCGGTCAGAATACATTATAAAAGAATCAAGTGTTGTCGTGGTATGTGTTGAGTATTCTGTACCCTATATGACCAATTAATCAGCTGTAAAAAGCAATACGTAGTCAACATTAAGGACCTGTGGATTGAAATATTAATGGTTAAGTCAATCAATATTTATCCTACCCTCTTATCCATGAAATGACGAATGTTGTTGAAAAGGGCTGCAAATGTGCTTTCGGATAAATAATTATTCAGAGAATAAATGCTAAATGGGTTCAGCAATAATTCAAAGATGGACCGAGAGAGAGAGAAAAGAAAAAAAAAAAAAAAAAGGCTTATAACACAAATCAAGCAATATAATTTTACTTGTAATTACCGGAACGGATCAAAACGCCAGTGCATATCTCAATAGGAGTCTATATAAATCATTACCAATAGTTGAAAACAATTACAACGTCGAAACACAATTGGGAACTGCCAAAGTCATTTTCATTTTTCTCGGAAGAATGTATTCCGGATGTTTATTGAAAGTTGTTGTTGTTAATTGTTGTTGTTTTACCGAGATCTCGCCGTTTTCAAAGCGAGGTCGGAATTTGGCGCGAGAACGACGACTGCGCACCTTGTCTGCACATGAATGTCGGATATGGATGAAAAGAAATGGCGAATTATCTGAATCAATTTTCCAGCAGGAATTAAAGCAATTGCAATATCGTTATGTCAGCACTCAGAAGTCGATTATTAATTTCCTCGACCGAAAATGCATTTAATCTTGCTAGAAGGCCTGCAATTTCGATCGAAAAGACGTGGTGTAAATGTGAAGCGAGGCTCCGTGATTCACGGATGAATATGCTGCAGATTTGTTTACAAGTGCAATGTCCTTTTCGGAATTGCGACCAGCTAGATCGACTCAAAGATCACAAAGTAATACTAAGCGACTGCTTTGGTTGGTGGTAAACTACAGAATGCCTATGTGACGTCGATTGGCGGGAATCTCTTGGAGATGGGGTTCGTTATCCGTATCGCAGGGACAGTAGGCAGGAATAGATGACATAAGGGGTATTTTTAGACAATTTGTGGGTTCCCAACACATGTATATTGTAAATAGTTTAACGATGAACCATTTGTCTTAAGGTCATATGAATAAAGCTTCTGCTCTGTTCTATAGTATATTGACGCATATGTATCTCCACTACTTTTCCGTATTGTTATGTGGTAATTTCGTTAAATAACTACCAGGAAGCAAACAATGTATATGTTTATATATATGTGTGTGTTTGTAAGATTGTATGTACAAGATGAACATTTTGTCTTTTGTGAATACAAATCGGGAATCATTTGACAACATACAAGAAGTGCAGCCCCACTAGTTCTACATCAATGTACTTTTACATGATCCCGTTACGGATAGTCAATAAGACCCCAGATATATAGACGCGGATCATATAGTATTCACTGTTATGTCTGTCTGTCTGTCTGTCTGTGAATTTGTATGTACTCGCGCCCAGCTATTTAGAGAGCAAAGCACTATACTGAAATGATGATACGTATTTATAAAATACACGCGTGAAAAGATAACTGTCACACCTTTTCACACGTGTTTGATAGTTGTACTTACACGATTTCTTCTTATACGGCCTCCGGTGACTAGATCCAACATAAGAACAGAGTGTGAAGAACATCAATATAAGGAACAGTTTCGCCCATTTTAAACGTGTTAACTCGACTGACATTCCAGAGGTATTTACAAATGTGTTATACACACTATACAAGAGAGAGTTGATGCAAGGCATCAATGTCGCCGGAAAAGACTGCATTGATTTATTTATGTATTCTTGACTTTCCTTAGTCTATTCAAACATTAGGAACGTTGAAATGAAAACATTTGCTTATAAAGTTTATATTCATATCTATACATTAGGGTATCTATAACAAATTAACGAAATGTGTACACATTTATCTGGCTTTAATTTAATTTTGCTGTTGTTACTTATTTAAATAATAGTATTCATTCATATAATTTCAATGTTTGTCAATCTTATTCGAATCACAAGGTAAATAGCCTGGTATTGCTTTAAAGGGAGGTAATTTGAAGAAAACAAAAGTCTTCAAAAGGAGAAATATATCAGCAATACCGTCTACAGTTTAAATTGTTCTATTGTTTGTGGATTTAAAAATGTTCTTTTTTTCTTATTTCTACATGTACAACGAAATATTGCGGCTTCTCTTTGACGCTTTGCGTCAAACATTCGTCTTGTACTTGTCTAAAATAAAATAATATCACTCGCTTTTTCATATCGAAATGCGCATGCGCGAAAATCGATGTTAAAGGTCACGAAACTACACAACAGAATAGGGTCTATATTTAGCTTAGAAACAGTTCCTATTTTAGATATTCATGGATTAACATTATTAAATGAATTCTACACAAATCAAGACATCTCTTTGAACATGAAAACAACATTTAGTAAGTTAAAATTGCTATTAAAAGGAGAATCCGAAATTGACCTCAATGATGACACATAAGAGTCTGCATTAGGGGGTGTTGGTTCACGTCTTGAAGGGACCACTTTTGTCTTCGTAAATAAGACAAAAAACTTAAATGCGAGTGAAATAAAAAAAACTGCAAACATTAAAAAATCGGAATATTTATTTCATTTTAGATGTGTCATTTATTAGTGTTCGTAAACAACCACAATTGTAATATGTTCAAATCATCTAGATTTGTTTCTTTCTAATAATAAGCCGCCCTCCCATGTGATTTCCGAAAAGCTATTAAAAATAGAAGTCGCGGGCTTCTGCCCGGCGACTAATAATTGTAACACAAGATGTTTTATGTTTACCCGATCCATATATATACACAGCTGTGAAGACGGGAAATTTATTTTCTAATATGGGCGAAACATATATAGAATAGAATAGAAGATAATTTTGTTTTCAAATGTATTAAGTCGTACTGATTTCGACATTTTTTCATTTATATCACGGCGTTTACTGGCCAATTTACCAGTTCTACTGGGTCCAATTACAACAGCCCTACTTAGCGCTAAGTAATACTTAACATCGGTAATAAGGTTGGAACACAGACCACCTCATGCTTTACAAAATATTTAAATAAATGACCAAGTTAAAATAAATAGTTACCTTTCTGACTTAAAAAAACTTGTGAAGAAATAGAAGACTTGGACATTTTTATTTGAGAAACAACAAGACAGCGCGCTCGACTTGACTTGTGCTTGACAATAAAGCAAAGATGACCTGGCCTAGGCCTCGGCCTACGGTTTATCGTCAAAAAATAATTTAGGCATGGCTAGCTAAACGGGTTCGTGTTGCAGTTTCAAACAGTAACGCATCAGAATGTGTGGCCGAGTGGTTAGCGTCGGGGATTTGCAATCGGGCGTCCCACGTCGCGCCGGTATTCGGGTAGTGCCCTTGGGCAAGGCACATTTCCTATCCTAGTACTGGTTTGTTTGCCCAGTGATTATGATTAAATTAAATGTCGCTTCGAAGTTACTGAAATAATGTTGAAAACGGCGTAAAAACCCAATAAATCAAATCGTATACATGTTAATATGTAGCCGCACCAGAACAATTACTTTTCGTCTATATGTCATTAATATAGAATGATCATACATACAGTTCAAATGATAATAAATACAGTTCAAATGATCATAAATACAGTTCAAATGATCGTACATACAGTTCAAATGATCATACATACAGTTCAAATGATCATACATACAGTTCAAACGATCAAACATACAGTACAAATGATCATACATACAGTACTATACATTATAGTGTAAGGTTCATATTGGTCCATTTATCCTGACACCAGTTATATCACGACATTTCCTGGGTAAGTTACAAGTACTACTGGTCCATTTATCCTGACACCAGTTATATCACGACATTTCCTGGGTAAGTTACCAGTACTACTGGTCCATTTATCCTGACACCAGTTATATCACGACTTTTCCTGGGTGAGTTACCAGTACTACTGGTCCATTTATCCTGACACCAGTTATATCACGACGTTTCCTAGGTAAGTTACCAGTACTACTGGTCCATTTATCCTGACACCAGTTATATCACGACATTTCCTGGGTGAGTTACCAGTACTTCTGGTCCATTTATCCTGACACCAGTTATATCACGACTTTTCCTGGGTATGTTACTAGTACTACTGGTCCATTTATCCTGACACCAGTTATATCACGACGTTTCCTGGGTAAGTTACTACTAGTACTACTGGTCCATTTATCCTGACACCAGTTATATCACGACGTTTCCTGGGTAAGTTACCAGTACTACTGGTCCATTTATCCTGACACCAGTTATATCACGACGTTTCCTGGGTATGTTACTAGTACTTCTGGTCCATTTATACTGACACCAGTTATATCACGACATTTCCTGGGTAAGTTACCAGTACTACTGGTCCATTGATCTTGCCAGAATCGAGTAAAACTTAATGCTAATCCCACAACCCTGAGCGCCAAGAAGGGACAGTTATTAAGCACGTATTACCGATTTGAAGGTATTTTGTATGACCAGGCCGGGGATGGAACCCGTGACCTCCCGCACCCGAAGCGGACACTCCACCACCGAATTGGTGTGTAGATTTATAAGAAATATTTGTTTTGACCGATGTAAAAAACTAACCTTGTGACCTCCGTCGAAAATTGTCTCTGTGGTGTAGTTGTGAGAGCGTCTGCCTCGGGAGCGGGAGATCGGGGTTCGATCCCCGGTCGGGTCATACCAAAGTCCTTTCAGTAGTAGCGTTCTAGTAGTGTCTTACCTCATTGGCGCTCAGGCTTTCGGAGAAGGCATTACAACCGATGTATCGGTATCGGGATAAATACTACCGCTAGTACTGGTAGCCTGTCGTAATGAAACGCCGCATCGAAAGCGGGGTTAAACGTCATACGAGTAAACAATACCCATCAACTAGTTCCTTGTGACCATAACATGTACGAGTAAACAATACCCATCAACTAGTTCCTTGTAACCATCACATGTACGAGTAAACAATACCCATCAACTAGTTCCTTGTAACCATCACATGTACGAATAAACAATACCCATCAACTAGTTCCTTGTAACCATCACATGTACGAGTAAACAATACCCATCAACTAGTTCCTTGTGACCATCACATAGTCAGGATACATTGTTAACCCTTTCCCTCAAACGACAATTCTGCAGCAGACAACTTTGAACATATTTTGTCAAGTAATGGAAAATCTCTATAATTGAATGGATAACCTATGACTAAAAGTGGAAAACAATGTGACAAAAGGAGAAATTGCACGTTTTGTGCAATTTCTTCTTTTGTTACTATGTTTTCAAAAAGCCGTCTGCTGCAGAGGCGTCAGAAAGCGTCTATATGAGGGAAAAGGGTTAAGTACCAAGTGCTTTTAACCCTATTATCAGGCAGCAGTAGCGCAGTCTTATATCTTAGCTCTCCGAATACCGCCTCGAGTAGCTTTTCTGGCAATTGACGAACGTAATAACGAAAAGCAAAATAAGAGCCACTTCATCTTTAACCCAGAGGCTTCACCGATAAGTTATCGAATGGAGAATATCCTGATCAGACAGTGATGTCAACAATTTCGGTTGTATCAGCACGATCAACTGAGCCGTCCCGCGAGAAAATCAACATTGTGGACTCCGCGTTAAATAGCGACCAGGATCAGCCTAAGCATACCCTGACAGACACTTTTCGCCTCCTGTGGACTTTTTATCTGTTTCAGGAATCATTACTCTATACCTCTACCCCCTTAAGACGAAATATGTCGGACCGGATTAGCCTGAGCGGACTGCGCAGGTTGATCTGGGTCGATACATTACGCAGAGTCCATAATGTTAGAAGATACCGAGCTCTAGATTAAGTGTATATTTCCAGTTATCAATTCTTTATTTGACTAGTAAACCCTATGTCGTGGGTACTCAGACGATTATTGTGAGTGACTACACCATAGGCTTTGCTTTCGTATTAAGCTAGATATTGTGTGGGGGGGGGGGGGGGGGGGGAAGACCCGATTAGCCCTCCTTATCTTTAATATATTATCTAAGGAAGTATCTTATTTGGTTTGCTTGATTTGCTTGCATGATGTTTTATGCTGCTTTCAACATTATTTCAGATACTTGAAGGCATTTCCTAGGTAAATTAGAGACTATAACCGCAACCTTAACCGCCAAGGACAAGACTATGTTTTAAGTCTTTGCTACCCGACCTGGGATCGAACCCAGATCTTCCGCAACCAAGTTTGGTGAAGTGATGTGTGAAAGTCAGGAATCTCATGCCTAGGTGATCTCGATGCCAAGATATGACTGAATATTTTTCGAATAAATAAAACCTCTATGTAAATAAGTTAGATTTTGTTTTTTATTACAGCGACTTGTGTATAAAATAATACAAATTAACAACATACAAAATATGAAAGAAAATACCAAACGGGTCGCTTAGGACCTATTAGTTACTCTTAAGCATATTAACAGACAAAAAAGGTTGAAAGACAAAAGGAGATAATTGAGAATACACGTGATTTGATAACATATTTTAAGCATGCATATACAGTCAAACCTGTGTTTAACCCTTTCCCTCATATATACGCTTTCTGACGCCTCTGCAGCAGACGGCTTTTTGAAAACATAGTGACAAAAGAAGAAATTGCACAAAACATGTAAATTTCTCCTTTTGACACAATGTTTTCCACTTTTAGTCATAGGTTATCCATTCAATTATGGAGATTTTCTATTTTTTGACAAAATATGTTCAAAGTCGTCTGCTGCAGAATTGGCGTATGAGGAAAAGGGTTAAAGATCACCCACGGGTGGTGGTCTTTGTCCACAGGTGGTCTATGTCCACAGGTGGTCTATGTCCACATGTGGTCTTTGTCCACAGGTGGTCTATGTCCACAGGTGGTCTTTGTCCACAGGTGGTCTATGTCCACAGGTTGTCTTTGTCCATATGTGGTCTATGTCCACAGGTGGTCATTGTCCACAGGTGGTCTATGTCCACAGGTGGTCTTTGTCCACAGGTGGTCTTCAGTTGTAGAGTCATTCATACAGAAAATGAGTATTTTTTAAACTAAAGGTATGGCCGCTAAAGACAGGGAATTGCTATTCCAAGGTTGTCTTTAAACACACAAGTTCGACTGTTCATGTATGAGCAGCGTCTAGCGATATGGGACGTTAATATATCAGCATACAGTTAGGACCCAGGCGAGCCTGTACATCCACACAGTCTCACCAGAGTCTTCACCGTCCGTGTATATGTTATATATAAATAAATGAATATTCAGACATAGAAACTAGAAGTGTGGCCCCACTTGTCACATATAATTATTACTTTAAATGATTATTATAACGGAGTGTCTTTACGACCCCAAATCAATAGACGTGACGCATTTGTGTACATGAATACGGCGGTTTGCCTACAATTAAGTGCTTTTGGGTTTCAATATGGGTGTACATCGAAACATCAATTGGGACATTGTATACGAGTGCATAGACTCATCAGAGTATACAACTTCCGCATACAAATACAAATACAAATACAAATGTTTTATTTCGTAAACAAAGGCCTCCGGCCCAAAATACATTACAATTATTTACAACAATTCAATGAGTTACGTACTTATATTAATTGGTTGTTCATTTCTTTTTAATAAGTGATGAATATAATTTGAGAGTTTTCTTATTTTAAGCGTGTCATCGACTTGTAGAATATTATAAAAGTTGGGAAGATCAGATTCACCAGAGTACCAAGATAACAAAAGTTGAAGACGTATATCCGAATATCTCGGACATACAAAAAATACATGGTATTCATCTTCCACAACTTTCGAATGTTCTGTAATTTCGCAGAACTGACAGAAACGATTTTCTCGATCGATATTCTGATGGCGACCGGTTTCTATTTTAAACTTATGGCTAGAACAGCGAAAACGTGACATTGCTTTTTTATGTAAAAATGGCATGTCAATGCATAAATATTTCTCTGGGTTTAATAAGGTTTTGAAGTATTTATATGTATCACAACGTGGCGAATCTTCAATACTACCGTGCCAATTTTGTTTCATACAATCTATTAGCCTTTGCTTGAATTGTTTAATGAAAATATTAATATCCCCAACTTCTTGAGAGACCCAAACAAAACCATACCCGTATCTGAAAAGGAGTTTTTTAATATTTGAAGCCCATGTAAGTCTACCAGCTTCATCTAAAGACTTGAGCATTTTGTAACAATTTTTCGGATAACGATTATTGTGCATATGTAATAATTTACACCAATATTTAATGCAATTAGTATGATACGTTATACATAAAGGAAGTCTACCACATTCACCTAACGCAACACTATTATTAACAGAACTGTTAACCCCTAAAAAATATTTACAAAAGTCTACTTGAACTTTTTCAATTGTTCCAGAATATTCATAACCCCATACTTCTGAAGCATAACATAAAATAGGTGTTACCATGGCGTCAAAAAGTTTAAAAATATCATTATGTAGAAACTTACCAAACGGTTGTTGGTATTTTCGTATAGCAAATATGGCTTTTTTAGCCTGGGCTGCAAGTTTAAGTTTTGCAGAGGACCATGACAGTTTGGGAGTAAACAATAATCCCATATATTTATAAAAGGATGTTGTGTTAATACGATTCCCGTCATATGCCCAGTTTTCATATAACCTAAGTCTACCGCCGTTTCTAAAAACAATAATTTCAGTTTTATTAAGATTAATGCACATACCAGATGAAACACAGAATTCGTGTAGAACATTTAGTTGAACTTGTAATTTTGATGCCGTTTCTGCCACATGTGTGACGTCGTCAGCAAATAATAGGCATAAAATATCAGGTATATCATTAGTTATGAAAATTCCACTACCACAACGTTCCCTCAGAATAGTACATATATCGTTTATATACAAAGAAAATAAGATTGGGCTACTTTTGTCCCCCTGTCTAGTTCCGATATTACAAGAAAATGACTCTGTAAGACCATTTGTTGTGCGTACACATGCTTTAGTTTTACTATACATAGAAACAAAGATATTTAACAATTTACCAGTTACACCTTTCCTGGCAATCGTTCTAAACAGTTTTTCATGAATTAAAGAATCAAAAGCCTTGCTGAAGTCCACATAGAGACAATAAAAACGGCCCCCTTTCTTAGAAAGGTATTTCTGTGCCATAGACTGAAGAGAAAAAATATACATATATGATAAGTGCTTTCATTTCTAAATAATACATGTTATACGTTCCGTAATGCCCCTTCTGACAAAAAGCTGGAAGGGTAGTCCCACTAGGTGTATGCAAATATAACTATAATGCAGTCCGCGCCGGCTAATCCGGGCCGACATTCCGTCTCATGGAGATATACAGTAACATTTCCGGTTATAGAAAATCCTCAGCAGGCGAAAAGTGTCTTCCCGGATTAGCCTGCGCGGCATACTTAGGCTGATCCGGGTCAATACTTTACTTCTAGATGAAGATAAGTTGAAAACGGTTATTCGACATTCAACATTCAAAACAGGTGGTCAACATAAAAAAGACAATAAAGAGATCTTCTTGTTGAAAGGATGTCGTCAAAATGATCAAGAAAGTTCTAATACATTTGGATCACCTCTCGTTAAAATACTATATGGCACAAAAATGACTGAAATAAATGGACATGCAATGAGTACGGTGGCAACACTAAGCATACAGAAAAATCGTCTGTCGTTTGTTTTGAATATACCGTCCCGCGAGAAAGTAAAGGCAGACACTTTTTGCCTCCTGTAGTAATCATTACTCTATAACGGAAGATTAATTTTGATTGTCATGTTGTGTGGGTTAGTAGTTTGAAATTGTGTCGAAATGTTTTCAAAAGTTGTCCTCTGCAAACGCACAAACAGTCGTCTGTCAGGGAAATGTTAGAATACAGAAGAATCGTCTGTTTTGAATATACCTGATATGAGCCGTCCCGCGAGAAAGTAAAGGCAGACACATTTTGCCTCCTGTAGAAATCATTACTCTATAACTCTATCCCCCTGAGACAGAATTTGTAAACCCGGATTAGCCTGCGCGGACTGCGAAGGCTGATCTGGGTCGATACATTACGCAGAGTCCATACTGTTGGTTTTCTCGCGAGGGACGGATGCCTCGGCTTTGGAACATCTTCATTGAAATGCAACACTTTACGAAACGTAAGATTAATTTTGATTGTCATATTTTGATGGTTAGTAGAAAACTTTGAAATTTTGTTGAAATGTTTTCAAAAGTGGTCTTCTGCAAACGCACCAACAGTCGATTATAGCAGGGAAATGTTATCTATACGTTCCTGAAAGTAGTATCAGTGACCTTGACTTATGATAAGTGCTTTCATTTCTAAACAATTGATAATTAGTTATCGGACAATTATGTGCAGATCTTGGTCTAGGCTATTTGTAAATAGTGTGTTACCCTTTCCCACATACAACAAATCTGCAGCAGAAGACTTTCAGAAACATCTATGCAAAATCGTGGAAAACCTCTATAAATGAAGGTATCATAACTGAAAAAAATTGAAAACATTGTGGTAAAAGGAGAAATTGCTCTTTTTGAGCAATTTCTTCTTTTGTGACAACGTTTACAAAAGTCGTCTGTTGCAAAGGCGTTAGAAAGCGTCTGTTACGAGCTATGATAGGGTGAACTAGCTTCTTTTTCAATGATGATTCTTTGTAATGTTTAGATAAAATGGACTCCCGGTTAAAATAAATAATAACTAAACGAATCACTCAGGTTAACTTTTAATACATAAACTGTAAATTCAATGACAAATAAGACTTAAAACTTACTAAGACAGATACAAATAATGAAAATGAGTAATCTTGTGATTAGTGCCTGATTGGAGTCCCTGGTGAAGTTGTGCACATCTCTTATATAGGTATCTGCATTTAAAATAATGCGCCAATAAAACTGTTCGAAATTAAGTGGAAAACGCGCATTGTTCAGCGGCGCAGTCAAAACGCACATCAGCCGTTGTACACTGCACTAACAGTACACAGCGGACCTTGTGCATTCCGACGGTTGACACTCGCTGGCGAGAAATATTCCTCGGAATCAATAAAGAGAAACGGAAAATTACCCAAATTCAATATGCAATACAAGTAAAAACACTAAAACTGCCAATACTAACTAAAGTGTGACTGTATTTACCCTATTTAAACACTGAAAGAGAATTACAGTGACGACTTTGGTTGGGAAAGAATAAAAAAAACGCCCACTGTCATATTTGACAGCTTCCCATAATGCATTGCAATGACAACAATCGAGTCAGATTTAAATGGAAATACATTTCATACAGACTATGACAACAGGTAACTACTTAATACAATGAATGCTTGTACATTGCAAATACTGCAAGGTAAACTAAGGCCTGTACTTCCAAAGCACAAACATTAAATCGGCGATTAGTCTGGTAAGGCAAATGTAGGTAAAAACTGACAACCAATACATAAGAATATATGCAATATAAATGAACATGTAGTATTCGAAACATTACACGTCTGTATAAGGGGGAAAAGGTTAAGGACTTTTTTTACAGGGTTACAGGGTTAGTAAAGATAGTCCAAATTAGGGTGAAGCAGTGTTAAGTCTTGTTTGTTTTGTTTGTATGGTGTTTTACGCCGCTTTTAACAATATATCAGTTACATCACGGCGTTTCCTTGGTAATTTACCAGTACTACTGGTCTTTTTATTCTGACACAAGCTATTCAGTCGTAAGGATAATCCCACAATAACTGAATGCTAACATTTTCAGGGTGATTGGGGTCTTCAACTTTCCGGCCATTTTTTATAATTCAGATTCATCTTCTCTTCTGACTTCATAAGGATCTCTGTCACGTGACACTTCACCATATAACGGTAAACGTGAGCTTTGAGGCCTTTTTGTATTGTCCTCGCCAGAAACGGCTGTGTTGTAATCAGGGGGTGGGGATTGTGCATCATTGTCTAAATCCTCCCTACCCCTTAGATTACTAGAAATCACACTGGTATATGACGGTGGAGGAGGGAGCACAGAATACCGGAAACTCGAATGACGTCACTGAGTAACATAACGGTGTTGTTTACGCGTGGTACGTCAACGTCTGAATTGTAACTATCACTATCACTGGAAATTACATAGCTATATGATGGAGGAGGATCCATAATTGGAATATTTCCACTGCCACCATTATTTGGAAAACCAGAAACTCGGATGCCGTCACTGTGTAATGGAGTTGTATTGTTGGTGGATTGGGCATCACTATCTGAACTTAAACTATCACTAATCTCATTGTCAATTACACTGGTATATGATGGAGGATTCCACATCCCCGTATTTTCTTCGTCGCTATTATCCGGAGCTTGACTGTCGCTATTTTGTGACGGGGTCGTATCGTTCACGGGTCCAGGAACGGTGTCTGTATCATTGCTGTTGCTATGGGTGAAAGTACGGGTCTCCTCTGTTCGAAATCGAGTTGTGGGTGTTCTTGTACTTGATCCTCGTCTGCAAAACTTCATGTATCAAATAAGATTAAATTAATTTAATTCAGATCTACTCGCGTGCGTTGTCTGAAACTAGGGTATCATTATTATCTGTTGTTATATGTGACAGAAACGTGAATTGTCTCAGATAAATATATGCCTATTGTGCAATGACGGACATAGAAATTCATCACATAGTCGCACAAGCATTTTATAGCCCTATCCCACATGCAGATTCTATCATCGTCGCACACCGAGGTTTATTGACTGCTATAAACTCCTACAATCATTCAATAAACAACCGTTTGTGTCCAACGACGGTTTCTGTCAGTCTGAGTTTACTTTTTCTACCATTGCACTTTTGAGTCGGGCATACACCAATAAAGGCGGCGTCCTTTGGAAAAAAGTGGAACAAGAAAAACGCAATAGAAACTTAATTCTATATGGTGATTCCAAATGTTAAGTTGTATTGGTCGGCTGTAGAATTAACGAAATTTAATTGCACTTTCATCAATCTATTTAAAGTACGCCTGGTACCAGACTAATGTCAGACTTAGTACGCTGGGTACCAGACTTTACTACAGGTCGCCTATGTTGGTTCATGTCAGACAAACACCAGACGTACTAATTGACTATATTATCGTGGGTAACTAGACTAGGTTTCTGTAAGCTGTAAGCTGTACATACCTTTTCTTCCCGGAATGCTTTACAGCAACACAATAATAGTTTTCCTATTATCACCAAGCCGGCTAACACCGATGCTATCTGGACAACCACAACGATAGCCTTTGCCTTCTTTCCGCCGATACCGTCCGGGCAGTCCGATTCGTCACCGCATGGGTTATCTCCCCTACATGTCAGTTTTTTGTCGATACAGCGCTCGTTTACACATTGGTACTCCTTCGAATAACAGATACCTACAACATTGGTGTATTACGTTTTAAATCAACATGTAAGTATAAACTTCTACACATCAGTCATTTGAAATTCGATAAAATCAGACTTATTGTTTTATAATTATTGTTTCGTAAAAAAAGGAAAATGACACAATACATAACAATATGAGCCGTCCCGCGAGAAAACCAACATTGTGGACTCTGCGTAAAATATTGATCCGGATCAGCCTAAGCATGCAAGCGTAGGCTAACCCGGACAGACACTTTTCGCCTCCTGTGTATTTTCTGTTTCAGAAATCATTACTCCATACCTCTAGCTCCCTGATACGGAATGTGCCGGCCCGGGTTAGCCTGCGCGGACTGCTCAGGCAGATCTTGATCGATACATTACGCAGAGGCCATAATGCTGTTGTTGTTTTCGCGTGACGGCTCAATTATTGCTAATAAATAGGAGCCGCATCTAACGATTTGCAGACCCGGGTGATCCTGTTCATCACCACAGCAGCACCAAGGATGACACTTTCCATCAACATGTAAAGTTATCAAAGATGCATCTTTTGACAAAATCTAGAAGTATAACCCGATTCGTTTGATTCCAATAAGTTTTAAATTATGTTAAAGTTGACATCGAGTCCCTAGAGGCAGCACATACATGAATGTTTTTTATCTGTACGCTTTGTTTCGTTTCTGTGCTTAACTATTCAATAACGTCTTTGATACATACAGGTATATACTTTCGGGTGATGTTTCTACTTAAAACTCGGTTTTATGAACGACTAGAGAAGATCACGATCAGACTGCGCAGGTGCCGTGGCTGATCAAAATCTCTGCCATTCGCATATTTCCGAATGTCTGTGTTCGTTTTACGAGGATTATGGGGAATTAAATATCATCAAATTAAATCAGAAATACATTCAATTATGTTTTTTATCTGCACTTATTATAAAAAAAATATATTATTACCAAAATGATGATAAAAATGAAAGTTATCGAAGTTATACTCGAATTCACGTGTGATAACTCGAATAAGTCGTTTAACTCGAACCAAGCCCTGTAAGGGATCTGTCTTTTGAGCAGATATAATTGCTGAGACGAGCAACCAAAACAGCTGCTGCACTTTTATCATGATATGAAGTTATCAGCGGCTTCTTTTTTCATAATAAACATTTAAGAACAAACCGCCTCGATGGTGTAGTGATAAAGCGTCCGCCTCGGTGCGGGAGGTCGCGAGTTCGATCCCCGGCCGGGTCATACCATAGACTTTAAAAAAGGAAGTGATGTCTTACAATCTTTGGCTTTCAGGGTATTGACCAGTAGTACTAGTAAGTTACCAAGAAAACACCGTGGTATAACTGAAATAGTGTTGAAAGCGACGTTAAACCCCATGTAATCAATTAAAGTTCAAACTAATTATGGAGCTGAATTAATCATAAATAAAGGGATATCTCAACTCGTCGATAACTCGAAGTTATGAATGGGTCCCTTTCGACTTTGAGTCAGGGATATTCTCTACATGTCGATAACTAATAGTTATGAATTGGTCCCTTTCGACTCCGAGTTAGGGATATTCTCAACATGTCGATACCTCGAAGTTATGAATGGGCCCCTTTCAACTTCGAGCTAGGGATATTCTCAACATGTCGATACCTCGAAGTTATGAATGGGCCCCTTTCAACTTCGAGTTAGGGATATTCTCAACATGTCGAAACCTCGAAGTTATGAATGGGTCCCTTTCAACTTCGAGTTAGGGATATTCTCAAGACGTCGATAACTCGAAGTTATGAATTGGTCTCTTTCGACTTCGAGTTAGGGATATTCTCTACATGTCGATAACTCGAAGTTATGAATGGGTCCCTTTCGACTTCGAGTTAGGGATATTATCTTCATGTCGATAACTCGAAGTTATGAATGGGTCCCTTTCGACTTCGAGTTAGGGATATTCTCAATACGTCGATAACTCGAAATTATGAAAGGGTCACTTTCGACTATTCTCTACATGTCGATAACGCGAAGTTATGAATGGGTCCCTTTCGACTTCGAGTTAGGGATATTCTTTACATGGCCATAACTCGAAGTTATCAATGGGTCCCTTTCGACTTCGAGTTAGGGATATTCTCAACACGTCGATAACTCGAAGTTATGAATGGGTCCCTTTCAACTTCGAGTTAGGGATATTCTCAACATGTCGAAACCTCGAAGTTATGAATGGGTCCCTTTCAACTTCGAGTTAGGGATATTCTGAAGACGTCGATAACTCGAAGTTATGAATTGGTCCCTTTCGACTTCGAGTTAGGGATATTCTCAAGACGTCGATAACTCGAAGTTATGAATTGGTCCCTTTCGACTTCGAGTTAGGGATATTCTCTACATGTCGATAACTCGAAGTTGTGAATTGGTCCCTTTCGACTTCGAGTTAGGGATATTCTCTACATTTCGATAACTCGAAGTTATGAATGGGTCCCTTTCGACTTCGAGTTAGGGATATTCTCAACATGTTGATAACGCGAAGTTATGAGTGGGTCTCTTTCAACTTCGAGTTAGGGATATTCTCAAGACGTCGATAACTCGAAGTTATGAATGGGTCTCTTTCGACTTCGAGTTAGGTATATTCTCAACATGTCGATAACTCGAAGTTATGAATGGGTCCCTTTCGACTTCGAGTTAGGGATATTCTCAACATGTCGATAACGCGAAGTTATGAATGGGTCCCTTTCAACTTCGAGTTAGGGATATTCTCAAGACGTCGATAACTCGAAGTTATGAATGGGTCTCTTTCGACTTCGAGTTAGGGATATTCTCAACATGACGATAACTCGAAGTTATGAATGGGTTATTTTCGACTTTAAGTTAGGCATATTATCAAGACGTCGATAACTCGAAGTTATGAATGAGTCCCTTTCGACTTCGGGTTAGGGATATTCTCAACATGTCGATAACGCGAAGTTATGAATTGGTTCTTTTCGACTTCGAGTTAGGGATATTCTCAACATGTCTATAACTCGAACTTATGAATGGGTCCCTTTCGACTTCGAGTTAGGGATATTCTCAAGACGTCGATAATTCGAAGTTATGAATTGGTCCCTTTCGACTTCGAGTTAGGGATATTCTCTACATGTCTATAACTCGAACTTATGAATGGGTCCCTTTCGACTTCGAGTTAGGGATATTCTCAAGACGTCGATAATTCGAAGTTATGAATGGGTTCTTTTCGATTTCCGAGTTATCGTGAGTCCACTGTATAGTTTCATATGTTTGCAGTTTTTGTCTTGAGCTAACAATGTCAAAGACAGATATAAAAGATGAATTAAGAAATGATTTGATCGCATAATCGTTTATACCATAATGAAATATGTTGAGTTCAATTGTAAATAGTCGGTATCCATCTCGCGGCGGTTTTCCTTTCAGTCGTATGAACAAACTCCGCCATTGTGTTCTAAAGACTTCGCCAAGCTGAGAAAATGACGAAAAAGATCTTGACAACCCTGAAATATAATAGTTCTGGCTAAACTTCGAGATAATCCTAAGATATTAGATACTGAGAAGCCTAGATATATTAAATCCTGGCTAAATGACTGTCTTGCAACATAAAAAAACTGGCTTTACATCGAGAATAACTGGTATTTAGACAAGAGGGCCATGCTGGTCTTGGATCGCTCATCTGAGTCAATTTGTCATGCCAACAACAATAACTCATTTTGCAGTCAGGTAAGCCAATACAAGAGGCACAAGAGGACCACAGAACGAAAAGCTCACATCCTATGCGAAGAAAAAACGAATCGGGTCTTTCGTACATAAATATTTCGTCCTTGACAATTTTAAATGTGTCATTTGATTCCCTACACGCATTTTGCTTTCGATCTGTATATTGTTATGCATCATTGACACAAGGGCGCTCATCATTATATAATTGTAAAACATGAGTAGACTAATGATTGGCAAGATTAATCATTTCCTGTAGATGATTAATAATGTGTTGGCTTTGTGTATGGTCAACCTACCTTAGAATGGAGATTGATTATAAACAATACAAGGCTTTACAAAAATATGCCAGTTTTGATACATTTTCACTTGACCCCACCCCTGATGTTCCAATATGCCCTTTAGCTGATAACTGGTTTTTCAACTACTATAAATGTAAGTGTTATGCATAACTGCAGTATAGATTTCCGGCGACATTGATGCGTTGCATCAACTTTCTCTTGTAGTAGATTTAAAGAAACTCTTTAAATCAGAATATATTTGGATTTAAAGCATGGAAGCGCATGGAAAAAATGGTATCTCGCGAGAATGAAGGTCGAGAGAGATGTCAAATTTCACACGCTCCGAGTAACGCGCAGGCAACATAATTTTCATTTTCTTATATACCTGTAATAACTTTTAAGACAAAATTAGACAAATTATAACAATTAGATGTTTTCAAAAATGAAATAATTATGTTTACGCGCGCAATAACATTGTGGATGACGTGTGAATAACGTCACACTAACGCATTTTGAATGACGTGCCATCATTCAAATGGGGTCACATTTGGCCTACCATCAATCATTTGGCACCGTATTAAATTGTTAAATATGGAATATTAATGTATCGTGTTGTACTTTGCGCAAGCTATTTTACACGTATTTGCACATGAAAATATACAGTTATATGATAAAGTATAAATACCAGCTATAGATTTGTCACTGCTCCAACTATCGCCCTGTCTGATCTCAAGCGTAATTTCGGAGCTTCTTATACCGAACTCGGAAATATGAAACGCTATATCATATGTCATCCAACCAACTATATGTACCGTACATTCGATGTCCAGTAGTCGATCTTGAAGTCCTGATTGATGCTCGTAAAATATCGTGGCAGCCTTCTCATCATCGTCTGTCAAAGATATGCTTTTGCCACAGTACATACCCATGTTATCTACAAAGAACAAAAGTATGATTTTGTCACAGTACATACCCATGTTATCTACAAAGAATAAAGATATGATTTGGTCACAGTGCATACCCATGTTATCTACAAAGAACAAAGATATGATTTGGTCACAGTACATATCCATGTTATTTACAAAGAACAAATATATGGTTTGGTCACAGTACAAAGAACAAAGATATGAAATGGTCACAGTACATATCCATGTTATTTACAAAGAACAAATATATGGTTTGGTCACAGTACAAAGAACAAAGATATGATTTGGTCACAGTACATATCCATGTTATCTACAAATAATAAAGATATGATTTGGTCACAGTACATACCCATGTTATCTACAAAGAACAAAGATATAATTTGGTCACAGTACATACCCATGTTTTCTACAAAGAACAAGGATATGGTTTTGCCACAGTGCATACCCATGTTATCTACAAAGAACAAAGATATGATTTGTTCAAAGTACATGTCTATGATATATGCAAAGAACAAAGATATGATTTGGTCACAGTACATATCCATGTTATATGCAAAGAACGAAGATATGTTTTTTTTGCCACAGTACATATCCATGCTATCAACAAATAACAAAGCTATGACTTCGGTCACAGTACAAATAACAAAGATATGAAATGGTAACAGTACATATCCATGTTATCTACAAATAACAAAGATATGACTTTGGTCACAGAACAAATAACAAAGATATGACTTTGGCCACAGAACAAATAACAAAGATATGACTTTGGCCACAGAACAAATAACAAAGATATGACTTTGACCACAGAACAAATAACAAAGATATGACTTTGGCCACAGTACAGATCCATGTTACGTGCATATAACAAATATATGACTTTGGCCACCTTACTGATCAATATGATATAACCCCAGCACTGATACATGCTATATGCAAAGAACAAATATATGATTTTACCCCAGCACTGATCCATGCTATATGCAAAGAACAAATATATGATTTTACCCCAGCACTGATACATGCTATATGCAAAGAACAAATATATGATTTTACCCCAGCACTGATCCATGCTAGATGCAAAGAACAAATATATGATTTTACCCCAGCACTGATACATGCTATATGCAAAGAACAAATATATGATTTTGCCACAGGACAGATCCATGTTATATGTAAAGAACAAGGATGTTTCTATTGTTATTTTGTTCTACTTTTTGATAATATTGAATTGTTCAAACTAAAATTAAGTACAAACTGTGCTATTGTAAAACTATATGTATGACTTGATATATTTGAAACAAAGATGGACTGCACATAAATTTCTGTTGTATTTATTTAATCTTGATAAAGACCAAGTGGTCAAAAATTCGATTATTAAAGAGTTTTAATCATATAAAGTGTTATATTTATGAAATTTAAAATTTCTGTTCATACTTCTCTGAACTTGTCAACAGATGACAAAAAGGGTGTATATCTATTGTTTATCACCTGATTTTAAACTTTATGAAAATATGTTCTGTATTGATCAAGATGTATTTATATGTATGTATACGTTAATTAAATTATGTTCAGTTCATGTTATCTGCAAAGAACAAAGATACGATTTTGCCAAATTACAGATGTTATATGCAAAGAACATTTTTACAAAGATTAATTTTACCACATAACAGATCTATGTTATATGTAAAGAACAAAGATATGATTTTGCCACATTACAAGAACAAATATATGATTTTTCCACAGTACAGATCCATGTAATCTGCAAAGAACAAAGATATGATTTTGCTACATTACAGATCCATGTTATATGCAAAGAACAAAGATATGATTTTGCTACATTACAGATCCATGTTATATGCAAAGAACAAAGATATGATTTTGCTACATTACAGATCCATGTTATATGCAAAGAACAAAGATATGATTTTGCCACATTACAGATCCATGTTATATGCAAAGAACAAATACATGATTTTGCCACATAACAGATCCATGTTATATGCAAAGAACATTTTTACAAAGACATGATTTTGCCACATAACAGATCCATGTTAAATGCAAGGAACAAATATATGATTTTGCCACATTACAGATCTATGTTATATGTAAAGAACAATATATGATTTTAACATATTACAAGAACAAATATATGATTTTGCCACATTACAGATCCATGTTATCTGCAAAGAACAAACATATGATTTTTCCACATTACAATAACAAATATATGATTTTGCCACAGTAATGATCCATGTTATCTGCAAGGAACAAAGATATGATCTTGCCATAGTACAAGAACAAAGATATGATTTTGCCATAGTACATATCCATATTTTCTGCTAAGAAAAAGACAATGTTTCACCATGAGCAATTTTCTCTTTTTGCCACGATGTTTTTAACCGTATTCAATAATGGTACTTTCGTTTTAAGAGATCTTCGAGCAGTTTTTCAGCTATATTACGATGACATAACTCGTATGGGTTCAATGATCTTTGTCAGACAAATCAGTAGTTAACAGGTTTTTGCAGTATAGCACTAAATCTTCTACTTCACATATCATCACTGATCAGTATCCCAGTTCTTAAAGTATCTGCTTTGTGTTTAACAGAGGTCCAGATAAGGAGGGGTATTCAGCTCTTTTTCCCACAATATATCTCTTATGATTAAAGCAAATCCTATGTTGCGGGTACTCAAAAAAATCGTCTCACTGAGACGATTCTTTTTGAGTACTCACAACATAGGGTTCGAGGGTCAAATAAGGATTTTAGAACATGCAACACGCCCCTTATCTAGAACTCTAGACTGTTAGGGAAGGGTATAGAAGGTGCGAATCTCAGCGTCGACATAGGGGCTCGGATGGTTAGTTGGTGAGCAGACAGCTAGTTAGTAATTGTACGAATTACCTGTCTGCAATGTGCCTAAACAGATGTATATAAGATTTTGGAGTCAGGATAAAGAGTGTAGTGAACGTCAACATTGAATGGCCATTTCAATAGGGATCAATACTATAGAGGGTTATAAACACACACTCGAAGGTTGATAAATTTGAACCGTCCCACGAGAAAATCAACATTATGGCCTCTGCGTAATGTATCGACCAGATCAGCCTGCGCTATCCGCGCAGACTGATCCGGGCCGACACAATCAGTCTCAGCGGGATAGAGGTATAGAGTATTGATTCCTGAAACAGAAAATCTACAGGAGGAAACAAGTGTCTATCCGGGTAAGCCTGTGTTGCATGCTTAGACTGATCCGGGTCGATACTTTACGCAGAGTCCACAATGTTGGTTTTATCGCGGGACGGCTCATTTTATGGTGCTGCGTCTATCGATTTTAGGTTTCAATGCATGCTCATAACAGAAAGTTCACTGTTAGCCTATATATGCTATATCGACATTAACTATATATTGACAATAGATTCTGATAAACGAGCACTCGATGTCAGCCGCGTCTTACGATTTGGGGTCTGATTTCATCTGCGAACAGTGAAGACTCAGGTGAGTTTGTGCATCCGCACAGTTTCCTTGGAGAATTCTTTGTCCGTCTGTGTATTACAGAAATCATAACATATACGAATTCCTTTCTATTTTAAACTCGTCAAAACTAAAAAAGTTTTTAATGTCATTTAAATGCCATTGGACTATATACAAAAGCTAACCATAAAAGAAAAAGTAAAAGTATACTTAATGTAGAAAATGATTAGATGATGAGCGTTATTGTTCTTTATCATATTAAGCTTATTGCTTAACTTGTCAGGAAAACATAGCACTAAACTTTTTATCCGAATTATGCACACTTATGTATGAGCCGTTCCACGAGAAAATCAACATTGTGGACTGTTCAGGAATCATGACTATATATGTGTCTGTCTGTCTGTCTGTCTGTATGTATGTATGTATGTATGTATGTATGTATGTATGTATGTATGTATGTATGTATGTAAGTATGTCTGTCTGTCTGTCTGTCTGTCTGTCTGTCTGTCTGTCTGTCTGTCTGTCTGTCTGTCTGTCTGTCTGTCTGTCTGTCTGTCTGTCTGTCTGTATGTCTGTATGTCTATGAGTTTGTATGTACTCGCGCTCAGCCACTTAGAGAGCAAAGCACTATACTGAACTGAATGATACTGTATTTATAACATACACGCGTGAAAAGGTAACTTACTAACACACCTTTTAACCCGTGTTTGATAGTTGTACTTACACGATTTCCTTTTATACGGATTCCAATAACTAGATCCAACATAAGAAAAGAGCGTGAAGAACAGAAGTATTAGAAACTGTCTCGCCATTAACATCGAGGTGTTTTTAAACGTGTTATCTCGACTGTAAGTATGAATGTCCATACGTATTTATAAATGCGTTATAGTCAATGTACACACTACATAATTGTAACACAAGATGTTATATGTATACATACCCGATCCATATATATGCCTATGAAGACAGGATTTATTTTCCAATATATGGGCGAAACATTATATAGAATAGAATAGAATAGAACACAATTTTATTTTTAAATGTACAAAGTCGTGCTGATTTGTTTTTGTGTGGTGTTTTACGCTGCTTTGAAAAAAAAAAATCATTTCTATCACGTCGTTTACTGGCCAATTTACCAGTTCTACTGGGTCCAATTACAACAGCCCTACTTAGCGCTAAGTAATACTTAAAATCTTTAATAAGGTTGGAACACAGACCACCTCATGCTTTACACAATATTTAAATAAATGACAAAGTTAAAATAAATAGTTACCTTGCTGACTTAAAAAAACTTGTGAAGAAATGGAAGACTTGGACATTTTTATTTGAAAAACAACAAGGCAGCGCGCTCGACTTGTTTTAGCGTTTGACAATAAAGCAAAAATTACTTGGTTTATCGTCAACTAATAATAAAGACATGGCTAGCTAAACGGGTTCGTGTTGCAGTTTCAAACAGTAAAGCATCAGAAGAGCCTCTTCGTATGCATGTGTGGCCGAGTGGTTAGCGTCGAGGATTTGCAATCGGGCGTCCCACGTCGCGCCGGTATTTGGGTAGTGCCCTTGGGCAAGGCACATTTCCTATCCTAGTACTGGTTTGTTTGCCCAGTGATTATGAATAAATGAAATGTCGCTTCGAAGTAACTGAAATAATGTTGAAAACGGCGTAAAACCCCAATAAATCAAATCGTATGCATGTCAATATGTAGCCGCACCAGAACATTTACTTTTCGTCTATATGTCATTAATATAGAATGATCATAAAAACAGTTCAAATAATCAGCCCGCAGTATGCATTATAACTATATCGGGTATAATATATTCAAATACGTTTGTATCGATCTTATCGACTTTAAAATCGGTCAGATCCATAAAATGTATTGAATATGCTATAGAA
This sequence comes from Serripes groenlandicus, assembly GCA_031761405.1. NCBI lineage: Eukaryota > Metazoa > Mollusca > Bivalvia > Cardiida > Cardiidae > Serripes > Serripes groenlandicus. The sequence continues at coordinate 3,722,450 of JASEVX010000010.1, read as the reverse complement.
TGATTACAATGTACTGACAGGGAAAGGAAATGTATGAAATAAACCCTTTCCCAAATACAACAAATCTGCAGCAGACCACTTTGAATATAGTGACACAAAATTGAAAAATCTCCATAAAGGATAATTTTACCTTTGGCCACAAGGTTATTGCATTTGACGTTTGCAGATGGGAATTGATTAAATATCAAAGGAATTATCAAAATGTTATATTTAAATGCTTTTTTATCTACACATCTTTTGGCTTCTTTTATTGACATTTAGTATCAATAATATTAGGCGTCCATGGCTATTGCAATAACCTCCTCTCCTTGTTTTGTTACATGAACTTTTCTCTCACACATCTCAAAAAATGTTTCTATGTCCATTCCATCTGGAGAAGTGGTATTAACAAATCTTCAGACACAGAGCAATGATTGTACTGTGGAACAGTTAAGTGAAATGAGTCTGAAAGTTTAGTTCTTTCATAAATTGATATGGTTTCATTTCAAAGATCAGGTCCTATCATGAGCATATTATGTTTGCATTATATAAATTTGAACAATAATCAAAGCACAATTTTCTACTTGTACAGACAGTGTCCTTGACTTGATCCACCTTTGATTAAATTAACAATAACAAACAGCCAAACTACAGAAAGTCAATGATTACAATAAATCAACATCAGCCTTCTACATGTATATGGGTGACATATATAAACAAATGTTCAGGTTTCAATATAAATATTTCAATGATTCAAGTTTTATTTTACCCTTTCCAATATACAACGTTATCTATACATCTAGAAAAAAAACACAGTAAAGCTGTCTTAATCTTAATATATTATTTATATAATGTCCCGGAATCTCTCACCTGCGTAATGCAAAAAACATGACACAGTCTCAAACTGCTGAAATAAATCAATATGACCCATATTCGAACTTTACCTAGGTATCATAAACCCTTTCCCTCATATAGTCGCTTTCTGATGCCTCTGCAACAGAAATTATTAGGAGAAATAAGAGAAAAAACAATTGTCACCATGTTTTCAATTAAATTCAATTACTGAACTTTCATTTAAAGGGAGTAACCATTTTTTCTTGGACATGTTTTCAAAATCGTCTGCTGCAGATTTTTGTATCTAAGAATATTTAAGACAAACATTCTGATAAAGTTTCACATACTCAAGATAAACATGCGACATTCAGAGTGATAACAATATTTCATTTAATTTGACCTACTAGGCTAATGAACCTTGTTTTTTACCTGATATGGAGATATCCATGATTTGATGGAGATGAATGTTCTGATAAATTTTCCTGAAGATCTGATTTAAAATGAAACGTATTAACAAGGCAATTCTTGACGACACACACCAGAAGTACGCCTGACAAAACGTGATCACAATAGCTCACCTTGAGCACTTTGTGCACAGGTGAGCTAAACAATTAAACATAATGGCAAACAGACAAAATTGATCACTGTGAATACATACATATATAACGTTTTTAAATTGTTTAGTAAGCTGACGAATGTTACCTAAATTGTTGTTCTGGATGTAGAGTTTAATGTTGTTCCATTTCTGAATGTATTGTTTACTAAGTCGGTTACAAGTAGTATTCCCCAGGACAAATTGTTGTTATGGCGGCTTCTCTCCATAATGTTAATTTAACCTTTGGCAAGCTGTCATCCTGGACCTATATAGCTGTTATGGTATAGGCTCTCCCTTGACCATAACCTCCTATTATTGGTCTGACTGAAATTTGACAATAAATTGTATACACCTTTAAAAGGAGGATTCGCTTTCTCGTTTTTGCCACAATATTTTCAATATTATCCTGATTTATGTACATTTCCTTTATCCTTGCAAGATTTATTCAACATCGTCTTCTTCAGAATTGATGTATGTGGAATAACTTAATTCTTTCCCACATGGAGAGATATCTGCAGCAGATGCCTTTTTCTCTCATTCATATTGAGCATTTCCGGTTTCAATGTTTTCAACTATGTTCAATAATAATATATTCATTTAGAAATATTTACAACATTTGTCAACAGCATTTTGAGGCAATAGCAGCAGATGACTTTTGAAAACATTATGGCAAAAGGTGAAATTGATCATGGCCACAATAGTTCAACTTTATTTAATAATTAAGCTATTTTTTATGGAGTTTTTCAGGTTTAACTGTTTTCAAATTCACCTGCTGCCAATAGGCCTGTAGGAATTTTCTGTACGGGCCCTAATTAAGGAGGAACCCCTACCGGAAGTATAACAAGCCGAATTTTGTGGTTTTTGAGTAGGTTAATACCTGCTACATATTAGGTAAGTTCTCGAATCAAAATCGCGGTCTTAGAAATACCGAAATTATGAGCGTTTCCAATTTTGTCAATTGCGTTTAAAAAATAAATAGAAAAAAATGTATTAATAATTTTTTTTTTATATATATTGACGTAGCCATGATGTTCAAAAATGTGTTATTTTTGTGTTTTTACGTTCATATCTTCTGCGCATGTGCAAATTTAATTATACGAGTACGGTTTAAATCGGTAAATGAGTTAATTGACACATATATCGTTATACCTTTACAAAATCATTTCAACATACCTGTCTGAAGCAAGACATACATTTAGGGGTTACTTGTGCCTTTCATCTTTTTCACCCATCCATTTATCCGTCTGTCCATTCATTAATTCAACATTTCGATAAACACAATTATTTATTTTATTTTTTATAATAACAATAAACAGAATTTTCATGTTTGCTTTTTTACCGTAACTTTGTGACTAATTATCGTTCGATATTTGGGAAATTTTCGAAACTTTTAATCTGTAAATATACTTCAGTTCTTTAATATTTCAGTCCAAACGTGTAATAGTGGACCCTAATCAAAAAGGGAAGTACAGTCGACGCTCGTTGTATCAATCACGGATAAATCAAATTTCCGGTAGTGTCAAAATAAAATTCTGGTCCCGAATTTTTTCCTTCTTTGTCGATATGATTTTACAACGGATAAGTAAAAATTCGAGAATTTACAACATCGCCTGTGTCAAAGTTGTATTTGGTCCCTACTCGAAATTTACCTGCGTATGTGTACGATAATAGTCGAAGTCGGTCATTGTCAGTTAAATCCTTTGATCCCGTAGAGGTGCGATAATTTGTGTTGACAGGTAAATGTATAACCACGGTTTGTTTAATTAGCCAAACACAAGCCTGTAAATTACAATTAACTTTTAATTAAATTTTGATTCGCATAATTTTCGATCATTTAAAAACAATAATCATCGTGAAAAAAACCCATTCATAATTTAAATTAAATTATCATCAATGAGCAAATGCTGACAAATCGTTTAACTATGTTGTGCTATTTGTATGTTAAATATGTGTACATGTATGTAACTTGTTTTTGTTTTACTATTATGCATTACGTATGTTTTATTAATAAATTGAATATACAAAAAATCACGTTTCTTATTCTTTTCACTACCATTACATGATAAACTCTCAAATCATATCTAAAAATGAATACACACAAAGGTGTGTGTGTAAACACCAATGCATATGTGTAAGGACATTACACGGTTCACGACTTTTTTTTGCTGGTGGATATAAACTGATGACATGATTATATTGACTTACCGTGATTACTATGTTTGAATAGTGGTTGGTGTAAGGTTCTGTTTTTCCGAAAATTTGACAATTACTTATAAGTCAAAGTACGCTTGTGTCAAGGAAATGTGAAGGGTCCTTCGAATTCGACTCAACGAGCGTCGACTGTAATTATAATTAACACAAACCATAGTAATTTCCCTTTTATTAAAAATGACTGAATGATAAGAACAAGCATTTGATGAGATTTGTTGGCCTAAAAGTATTTTAGGGCATATATAGGTATCGTATTTTTACGCCCATAGATATGTCAGTCCGCTTATTTGTCGGCCCTATTTGGCTTCAGCGGAACAAATATCTAAAATAAGAGTTAGTATTGCTTTCAGATTTGAAATATGATTTGTTAGCGAACTTTGTACTGCATTCAACCTATTTAATCGTTAAGGTCATCTTCATTAACATCTGTTTCGATGAGTTTGTTATTGCATTTAGCAAAACATTTACAATTTTCAAGACAGGGTAAACCTGCTGAAAGGCACTGGCATTGTCGACTTGATCCGCCTTGATCCGCACGTTTTATCCGTGCAAAAGAGATGAGTCGAGTCTCTTACTTCTTTTTGAGCTGGGTCTTTTTCGAAATAGACGGGCTGATATGTTCCATTTTCTTTTTGTGTCCGACCGTTTAATCGTGGATCAGGTAGGTAGGTCTATGCCAGGCAAATGGCTATGACACTATATATAAGCCTGATAAAAAGCTCTTAACGCATGTTGATAAAATGCATCGTCAGTTGGTGAAAGCAGGAATGCTGATTTGTCCGATGTTGTCGCAATCAGGTATCTAATTTCATCCAACGTTTTACACTCTTTAACAAGTTTCTTATTACCATACAAATACATGGCTAATTTATAGGCACTTTCTACGTTAATTGTGGAAGACACGGCAAATATTGACAATTCTCTGAGATCTTCAATATGGCATTCCAGAATTTTAAATGCTGACTTTTTGCCAATACGAAATAGAGAACTTGTTGTATCGCAACCAGTTAATACATGGAACGCCGGAAGGCACATGCAAACTGATTTTCCGATGCCTTCAACCATCAAATGAACATATATGTATCTTTCTCTATTTGTGGTCTTAACAACATGACCAGCATGCATGTATATCTATGGAATGCCTTTGCTGCCTCATTATACAGTATTTGCTTGTATTATATGTAGTCTTTACACTATCATGCCATACTCCTTTATGTTATGTACACTGATTAATGTGTCAGTTGCATAATCCGTTTCGTTATGTGCACCTTCATTATATTACGTATACTGATCGTTGTGTCTTGTGAATTCTCCATTTCGTTATGAGTATACCTCATTATGTGGTCTATACATATCGTTGTGTCTTGTGCCTTCCCAATTTCGTTTTATGCATACTTCATTATATTATATGCATTTATCTTACTGTGATGGGTGCGCGTCATTGTGTTATGTGCAGTATACGTTCTGATATGTACACACGCCATTATGTGATGTGTACTGGTCACTATGGCTAGTGTATTCTCCATTTCGTTATACGCATACTTGATGATGTGATGTGTACCGAGCGTCATCTGCATACTTCGTTATGTGATGCTTTTCAGGCATTCTACCCTGTGCACTATCCAAATATTATGTGCATAATTGAATATGTGATGTAAACCGAGCTTTATCTCTTGTGCATTCACCATTTCGATATATGTACCGATCATTACTTGATGTTTCCGATCAGTATGCATTGTACATTCTCAATTGCGTTAAGTGCACAGACATTATGTGATGTGTTCCGATAACTATGTCTTGTGCATTGTCAATTTCGCTATGTGTATATGTTATTGTGTTATATTCGTATATCTGTATGGTGATGTGCCTACGTCCTTATGTTATGTGTGAATACACTATGTCAGTAAATGTAAACATAATTCACCCATTACTGATAATAATTGAATTACATGTAATGCTTTTAATTTGGAAGTCTGCTGTCAAAGTCCTTCAAAATTGAAGAAATCAAAAGCTGTCTCTTATTCCTTTTTCTCAATAATACAGCATTTCCCCCTAAACTTAACAAAGCAGGCATTTGAAAACTGTGTAGGAATAGCTCAGATTGCTCGTAACGAGCAATCTGGACCTCTTCTTGCACTGTTTCCTTCTCTGTCAGTAAATTTAAACATAATTCAGATATAACTGGTAAGTGTTGAATTGATGCTTTCAATTTGGAAGAGTCCAAGAAAATGCTTAAGGGGCAATGAGTTTATCGTCTAAGTTGTCTCCACTTCCAAATACGGACACATGAACATGTCCATAGGCCATATATAGTGGACTATCTCACTATTTTACAGGTCAGGGTGATAATATTCTCTTTTATTGAAATTTTCCATAAAGTTTCATTGATTTCAAGTCAGTAGTTGTGAGAAATAGCCCAGACAAAAGTTTCCTATGTCATATAATAAAGCAATTAAAAGGGTAATAACTCTGGGAAATATTATCGAACCGGAACATGGTGATAATATGGATATCTGTAACAGTTGTTAGTGAAGCTTTCCATAAAATGTCTTTGAATTCAAGTCAGGAGTTGCTGTGAAAAGATTAACCCTTTCCCACATACTGCAAATCTGCAACGGATGAAATATTTGCAAACATTGCTAAAATCTCTATAAATGGTGGTATTATAATTGAATAAAGTTGAAAACACTGTGGCAAAAAAACGAGCAATTTCTGTTTTTGTTACATCGTTTTCAAAAGTTGTCTGCTGCAGAGCCGTCAGAAAGCGTCTGTATGTTGGAAAGGGTTAAGCAAGCCATGATCAATATCAAAGTGACAAATAAATCAAATTGTCCTGTCTTATTTCTTTCAACAGCAAGTCACAAACTGTTAACTCTTTTGATGGACATTTTCTATTATCATAACCTTTTTAAAATCCTCTTGTCAGATTTGTCAACTGGGTGCAAGATCATCTGACACTAGCTCACTGACATGACATGTCAAAACAACCCTTTTCAACATATAAATTATAGCGACATTATAAACATAGAGACAAAAATATGGAAAATCTCTGTAAATTTTAAGTATAACTGTTGAATAGAGTTGACAACATTGTTGAAAAAGGAAGAATTGTTCTTCATGAACAATGTTGCCACAAAGTTTTCAATAATGTTTGAAGCTGCAGAAGCCTAAAAATGATTCTGCATGTAAAAGGGTTAAAATTCCAAAATGTTTACTGACAAATGAATTAAATTAATCCTTTCCCAAATTTAGGTAAATTCCATTATCATTTTCTAACCGAGTAGAAAAGAATAAGAGTGCTGGAATAAGTTCCAATTGTACTTTCTTTACTGCTGTCAAAATCCTTCAACATTGGAAATATCAAAAGGCGAATTTCCCCCCATTTTGACGGTGTCGTACATAAAATTTACCCGAATAAAACATCCCGTCATAATAACGATGTTCGACGTAAAGACGATGAATGCACACAACATAAAGACGCTCTGACATAGCATAACAATGGAGTAGCATAATAAACAGATGTTAATGAACTGTTGACATATCAGAATGTATACTACAATAACACAATTACGTGTACACATGACATAACAATAACTGCAGATAACATAATGAAGTATGCACATAATATAAGGAAGTATGCACATAACGAAATAGGAAATGCACAAACAATAATAACAGGTACACATCACATAATGGCATGTGTACATATCATAACGTATATTGCACATAACACAAAACGTGCACACATCACATTAAGATAAGTGCATATAATATCATGACGTACATGCATGCACAAAACAAAATTGGGAAGGCACAAGACACAACGATCAGTACAGATCGCATAATGAGGTATACTCATAACGAAATGGAGAATTCACAAGACACAGCGATCAGTATACATAATATGATAAAGGTGAACATAACGAAACGGATTATGCACCTAACACATTAATCAGTGTACATAGCATAAAGGAGTACGGCATGATAGCGTAAAGACTACACAGAATACAAACACATATTGTATAATGAGGCAGCAAAGGCGTTCCATATATATCTCTCCCGTCAGATACACCGATGCCCGATAGTACAACAACAACACGAATACATCTGTGTCATCGCATCGTATGATAATGCGTTGATGTGATTTGGCTAGATCTATCGCATGTAAAATCAAACGAGTATCAGCTTCTTCTTGGTTAGATAACATTGGCAATTCTTGTATATCCGGGAATCTGACTACTTTGACGATGTCCGTATTAACGGCACCAACCACAATATATACAGCTTTTGAAGACTCTAATTTGTTTTGAATATTGTTTTCAATGTAAGACAAAACGAACACAATAAGGGCTGACTTGTTAGATGTATTGCTTAAAAATCGTCTGTAGTTTGGAACAACACGAGTACCTGAAACAATGTATGAAGGTGCGGACTCTCCAGCAGTCCGATTATCTCGTTCAAAATATTTGACTGAATTCGGAAAGTATTTATCAAAAACCAGCGCAACCGACTCTATTCCTATTTTACTATTGAGAAGCTTGACTAATTGTTTTACAACAATTTCCCCGAGGTCATTAAATGTCTTGAACATTGAGTCGTTTAGAGCTTGAATTAATGCCATAGCATCAATAAGATATGCAGTATTAACTGTGTAATAAGAGAGGAAGCTGTAATTGTCTTTGATGTTACTTTCAAGTTTTTTCGCTAAGTCCGTTAAAATAAATCCGTTGATTTAAGCTCTACATTCAACTGATAAATTAAACCACACACATGTTTTTTAAAAGTGTATTAAGACCGGTTATATGTCGATTGAATGATACATAATTTGTTAATTAGTCAATATTATGTAGATGTACTTGCTTTAAATAAAATTATCCACTACTCATTTAAAATTGACACGCTGACATTTATAATTTATTACGTTGATATATGAAGCAATTGATTTCAGATAAATTCATTTAATAAAACTGTACTAAAATTGAGCATTCAGAACGATCATACTATATGTGCTTAACGATAAGTAAACTGTTAATTAGACAATGTTATGTACACATTTTAAATTGCTTTAAACGCCGATTACATAGATTCATTTGAATGTTTACAAACACAAGCATTGATAAACTCAATACGTTAAAGGCATTTAATAAAACAATAACAATAAACCATATAAATCATATACTTTTGGAAGATATCCGAAACATACGTGTTATCCGAATTACTCTTCCTTTTACTTTCACTTTCCAATATAAAATAAAGGAATTTTTTCCTAGTTCGAAGCGTTAATAACTTGTTCTGTTAGAGACGGATTTCTATGCAATTTTCTTTGGTAAACATGTACATCTATATCTTCCGGAAAATATCAATATCGCTTTGTTATACTCCCGGTAGAACCTTTGAAAAATACCAACCCGTTTCCTACAGGTCTACTACTTGGATCGGATTTTGTTAGCGCATTATTATTATTGCGATAATACGTTCTATTAGATGTCAGCGCCGGATTGGACGCATTTCAACACATCATAGAACAACTGCCGCATCACTGTCTTTAGGGAGGAATCATTTTCATGCGACTCATCACTGTTGTTTTATAGTCCACTGATCATCCTACTTGTCACAGACTATTGAACCCAACAGAGGATCAGTGCTGAGAAATATTTATTGTGTTGGAAAGACGGAGTAAGACGTACCGAGAGTGCAAAGTACACAGTGTTTTTGTTTTGGTACATAGTGTTTTTTTGGTACACAGTGGGGTTTTATTTGTATGTTTTGTGAACAGTGTTAGTTTTGTAAATAAGGATTGGAATATATAGTGACAATGCATGTATTAATATGTATATGCCTTATGATGTAAACGAAAAACCAGTCAAAATCATAGTTTGAATGCGAATGACGCTTAGATAAAGCGTACACTATCAGGTATTCGTGCAAACACGGCAATATGTGTCCTATGTTTGTTTAGTACCTGACTTTTAACGAACTTGACCAATATCAAACGGTAAAGCCATGATGATGTTTTTTTTTTTCTTATAAATAAATGCTGTATTATTGTTCAACAATCTATCAGGATATATGTCTTAATTTTTACGTTCAGGACGTTATTTTTTCTTTCTTCTTCTTTTCTCAGCTGCATGTTTCCTGCTCTGTGCTTTAATTATTTCCCTCACTTCGCACATTCTACATCTTTCGTTCACGCAAACAAAGTTTTTTTTAGGGACTATAGTACTGTAGATCAGCAAGTCAGTGGATGTATTTAGCGTAATTTGACCTTTAAGACAAAAAAAAAAAAAATGTTCTTAAGTATATGTTTTTTCTAATTATTTACAAAGTATGATATAAAATAAAATCAAAAAAGCAAATATTAGGTCAATAAAGTAGTTATTATCAAAGAAAATTATTTTTTTCTATACCACCCAAATCTAGGTTTATCGTCTAAATCGGCCAAGTTGTAATGCTTTCGCGCTACACATAGGTCTTCGCAAGGGAAACAAACATCACATATTTAGTTTTACTGTGTTAAATGTTCATAGAGATGATCAAACTTTAGATTTATGCACTATTTTCAGACATTTTAGGCAACCAGTATCATCATTTATAACCAGTTTGGCTGTATCCAAACATTTTTGCAGACGACACAAAATTGACCTGTCATTTTCATGGTCTCTGAAGCTACTTTAGACACTTTCTTTGCCCTCAGAGATCTGGTTTGTGTGTAAATTTACAGAGAATGATATAAAATGAAAACAAAATAGCAAATATTAGGACGATTAGACAATTATTTTCAAAGAAATTTTAAATTTCCTATGCAACCCAAACCTAGGTTTTGCGACTTGAGTCCGGCTAGTTTTCTGCGCTCGCGCATCATACAGGTCTCCAAGACAAAAAAAAAGTATAAACACATAACATTTTTAGGTTTTGCTGTGCCCCATGTTTAAAGAAATGGCTGGATAAACATAACGTTTTGTGAAAAATGTCAAAAAGGCTATTACCTAATGGCTGAATATTTCCATGGGCCTAAATTACACTCCAGGCACCCAGTTTCATAATTTTTCAAGCCATTTGACTGAATCCCACCCCGTCAAGTACCCTAGAATGTTTCAATATGTGCAGCTGACACAAACTTTACTTTGAATATATTCCACTCAAAAGCTCTTTAAGGTAGCTACAGTAAGGACGTTGCCACATTAATCTGTCGGTTACCGATGAGGGTAAGTTTAGATAAGCTAATATTAAAGTTTTCTTTTGCAAATTTCCTATTGCAGGATTAGTCCATATGTTTCAACGGTAGACTGTAAACATTGATTAATAACATTTTTAATTAGTTACTTTAGTTACTATATTTGCACGGAATATGATCGAAGTGAAAGTGTAGCAGTTCTCGTTTAAACTTAGACGATACGGTAGTAATGGTTTAAAGTTTATTGAGAATCCGTTTGAGTAACTATATTTTATAGTCTGGAGTTCCTTCCCCTTATCACTATGTAAAGGGTCAGGCACAATCATTTATCTTAAAAAAAGGTGATAAATTGATTGCATGTTTTCATTTTATGATGCTTTGTTCTGTTTCGAAGAAAATCTTATTAGAAATAAATGTTTTTAACTTTATGGGATGTATATCATTTTTAGAAATGTTCAAATGTTTCCTTTATTATAAGTTTTAGTAGTCCCCGATTTAGGCAATATAGGCTTTATTTTGAACAATTTACTATAAAAGATTTAAATGTTTTAAATTTGATTATTTGATTCCTCAAGTTAAATGATCTCTGCTACAGAGTAAACACAGATGTGCAATCTGATTTGCAATTATAATCAAAGACAAACGTGTATTAATTAAGTTAAGGTGAAACATGTATTTAGTAAGTGAAGGTTTAATCTGTATGGGAAAGGGTTAAAATATGGTTAACTTAACACTTTTCCACATACTGCAGATATGCAGTGGACGACTTTGAAAACAGTTTGGCAAATATCTCTGTAAATGAAAATTTAATAATTGAATAGAGTTGACAACATTGTGACAAAAGGAGAATTATAAGTAATTTCTCAATTTATCACATTTTTTTTTAAGGTTGACGGCTGCATATGCATCAGAATGTGTCAACAAGTAGGAAAGGTTTAAACGGAAAGCATTCTATAAATAGCAGAATAACAGTCGGTTCAATTTGGCTTTTTTTAAAAAAAAAAAAAGGAATTTCAATCTGCCTAAACTGAACACAAATAGAAGGTGAGGAAGCATGGAGTTAATCGTTAAAGCATTCACATGTATCCTGATAATATTAATATCTTTTATAGTACATGTGAAACAAGTTTAGATCCAGATCACATATGTGTATTCTGATCATGATCTGTATTATTGGCTAATATATATATTTTGTTTGGACTTTTGTTATATTTCAATTATTAAATAGTGCACTAGAATAAAACGTATATTGCTATGACAAGTAACTTTTCCGCTATATGATTTCCAAATTTCGTGGTGTTATCATATTCTGTTTCATAGCAAAAGCGCTAACAAATATACATGTGATGCTTACCCGGAGCAGTCAATAACGTCAACGACGTTACGTTTTTGAATAACGTTTCAGTTACTAATCACATTTTCTCGAAGTATTCACCATGCTTCTGAATGCACTTTATATTTCTCTTAACCCACTTATCATATACCGTTCTATACCACTGTTTGTCTAACTGGGCTATGATGCGATGTGTTTGCAGTTTAAGTTCATGTAGAGTTGTGAATTTCTGTCCCCTGAGTTGTGCCTTTATTAACGGAAAAACCGCGAAATCCATAATCCATAGGCGCTAAATCGGGTGAATATGGCGGATGGGGAATGCACTTAAGGTCCATGATGTCAAGTTCCAGACGAGTGGTGGCAGAAACATGCGGCGGTGCATTATCCTGATGCAACAAGAAGTTTTCAACAGGCGTGCCCGGTCTCTTTTTTTTAATAGCCTGGACGAGATCTCGGCGTAGTACCTAAAACAATGAATATTTTGTAAAGGAAATGTTATATACAGTGTGTTAATACCTGCAAATAGATTCATTAGTGTTATCTATATTATATGTTTTATATATCCAAATGCTAGTTCATATATAAAAAAAACTATGTATGATTGAATATTTAGTCAACAAATTAAAAATATATTTACATTAAATTACTGTACCTTTGAGTAGTATTCTGAGTTGACAGTTGCACCTTTTGGGACCGTATGACAAAGCAGCATTCCTTCACGATCCATAAACATGATAAACATGTAACGGGTACCGGACTTCTGGACACGAGCTTTCAATGGGGGTGGAGATGACGTGGTCTTCCAAGCAGACGACTCTCGTTTTGTTTCCGGGTCGAAGAACCAGATCCAAGTCTCGTCTGTTGTGATAATTCTGTTCAAGAATTCTTCTCCTTCTCGTCTGTACCGTTTAATAAATTCATTGGAGTCTTTAACTCGGCGCTCTTTTTGATATGCTGATAATATTCGCGGGATCCATCTAGCAGAGACTTTTTTATTCATTCCAAATTTGTCTGTTAAAATGGTGTGAACCGTCCCGACACTTATACCGATCTTCTGTGATATATTTCGGACAGTAAGGCGCCGATCTCCATCAATAATTTCTTTAACGGATGACGTTAACGCTGCATTAATTTTTGGTTTTCATTCTATTCTAGGGTCATCTTCTACTGATTCTCTTCCTTCACAAAACAATTTATGCCATTTAAAAACTAAAGATCTACAGACCCGTGGTTTATGTTTGGATTCTTCTAACATTTTCATGGTTCCCGTTGGTGTTTTGCTCAAAATCGCGCAAAATTTAATGACTGCGCGGATTTCCGTTTTTTCAGATGACGACATTTTACGTGCGTTCCCAGCCGACGCTTGTTATTAAAGTTGTTATTGTTTCAAACAAAAACGGAAATGACGTCATTTAACGGTATAAACCGTTGTCTATAACGTCACGTAATCAGCAGGTAAAATTTCGCGAAAGTAGGATAATTTTATCTTTTAAAATATATTAAATGAAATGAGTTAAAAGCATTATGATTTGGCGTGTTCCGGGTGCGTGTTACCTGGCAACTGCGAATGTTTCCATAGTGATCGTTTTTTTATACTAAATATTGAATTCCTACATAGATCAATGCGGCACATACTTTGATAAATGGAGGTAACATTTAATTGAAATCGCGCCGAAAGTTTTCAAATTATTGAAAAAGTCCACGTACTTTTTGAACACACCTCGTAGATCCTAATTCGGATGAATGGACTAGTTGCAGTAATTCAGAGCCAGACGAGCCTACACACCTGTGTATGACATACATAGTATGCTCATGATCTTCATTGTTCACATTGTGAACAGAAATAAGCTGATAAATCTTTAAGCCAAAAGTTCAGATACTGAGCAGATTGCACATTTAGTTATGTCCATGCAGAACGTTATTTAAGTTGTTTCTATTCTTTCACAGCATATGTCCAAGAGGTAAGGATGACTGGCAGATCAAATGGTGAAGCTGATGCCATTTTATACTACAACAAAGCTGACGTTGGGCTTCCTAGTATGAAAAAAGATATGAAGGAATATTGTCTTAATAATGATACATGCCGGCGGAGAACAATAAATAGTTACCTTGGTTTTGAAACCGTTAAAACACCACATAACTGCTGTGCACACAACACTTTGGAATTGAATGGGATATCAATAATTTGGCTATGAAGTAGAATGTCTCACTTCACATAGTTAGAAAACATCTGTCTTAAACCTTTCCCTTATTTAGACGCTCCCTGACAACTTTTGAAAACATTGTGACAAAAGATGAAATTGTTTATTATGAGTTATTTCTCCTTTTGCCACAATGTTTTAACTTTCTTCAGTAATTAAACAAAACTAATTATAGAAGGGGAAGGGTTAAACAGAATATTTGCTTATTTAATATTTTAAGCTTATTTAAGCTTAAAAATAACCGAAAATGTGTTGGTTTTGGTGTAAGATTGAATTTAATTTCATCCAGTGATCTCAGAAACCTAGACTATATGTTCACCTTCAAGTGGCTACTAGTGAAAATATAGCCTAAGTGTCTTTGATCATGATTGAAAAATTCAATCTTGCACTGAAATAAAAAAAAATCCATTGTCATGCTTAAATTCATTTTAAATATCAAGATGATGTTTATTGAAAATAATGTGACACCATCATCATCTTTATGTCATTAAACAATTGGCCCAGGCATAGCAATTTTGGATATTTTTTAAAACACACATGGGATCCACCATCAAAAGCAGTGAAATTGTTATAAAATAAACTGATTGAAAAATACTATAACAAGCATACTGCGACGATGGTTCTCTCTTGTCTCTACTCTCACGACACCGCACGAATAATGAAACAAGCTTTCGAGTTGTCGCGAGAACAGCGTCAAATTCACTTGAATATTTCTTCTCCTCGTGTAAAAGTACGGGAAACGGAAGTTGTAATGGCTATGTGAAGTGCTCTCTGGTTGGTCGATATTTGGTCGTGTCCGGATTTTTAGCCAATCAGCGATGTAGCAACTGATGGGCTACACAACACACACCGAGTGGTTTCGCCCGTTTCCATAGCAACGGTGGTTTCTATGGCGACCATACTACAAAAGGAACAACTAGAGCCTAGACCATTCATCCCTACCAAGTTTGGTCGAAATCCTTTGAATAGTTTTGGCGCTACGTTTGCCACAAACAAACAAGCGGACAGAAACGAAGACCGACTTTAAGGATCTCTAGAAGATAGAACCAATAATAAGACAGCTACTTAATTTCAAAAAAATTTGAAACTCTTTAAATGATACCAGTAATAATATTTTCCAAATTAATTCTGTCCAGAATTTTTTCCAAATTGGTCTGCTGTATATTTCTTGTTTGTGTTTCTTAACCCTTTCCCTTATAAAGACGCTTGTTTGTGCCTCTGCAGCAGATGGCTTTTTTGGAAACATAGTGACAAAAGAAGCAATTTCTACGGATTTTTCGGAGGTTCTTTTACATAACTGTGGTCTGGTGCCACAACATATTAGTAGTTTCATCACAAAGATGAAATGTCAAAGTAAACCACACAGGACATGCAAACAAACTTTGTTTCATAAAGTATCCGAAATAATTCAACTGTCCGAACACCACTCGTTTTCTTGTTTGTCAAGAACCAACGTCACATCTTCTTACAAAGAGCAATCATCACCCTTTAATATCAAAGTACTGAAAGTACTGCTGGAAGGTGATTTTAGAGTGATGTCAGCCAGGTGCAGATGGGATAATGAATTGTATGCAAGGTATGAACAGATCATGGCTAGGATATATGGATAGGAACAAACGAGAGCAAATATGTTGGAAAATAAATGAATGAAAGAATTTTTAAAAGTCTTTAAAACTTCTTTATTTTACTGCAGTTTCGGAATAGGTAAAATTGTATAAAAAGAATAAATCAAACAAATATAATAAAAAACAAAAACACTTGTTGTTTAGTTTATACGGTTATACTATATAATTTCGGAAGAACGCCTTCATCAGTAGAATACAATAATACAGAAAGAATAAAAACTTCAAAATTGTTGACAGCTGGACATTATATTATATTCACAATAGTTAGCAAACACTGTCAAGAAGTGAGGAGTATTGCATACATACAATTCATTTAGAAATTGCATTGAAACAAAATATATTTTTGGTAAAAAAGAGAAATATTTGTAAAAAATATAGAAAGCATTTTTTCATATTTAGACAGAAATGTACAGGAAAGAATAACATTCAGTCATATCCGTCAATAGCTAATACTATCTTTCTATGCGTCTGTATAAGGACAAAGATATATAGATAGATATTCTTTATTTCTTCCAAATTTTAAGAGCAAGTACATTTCATATTAAACATTACAAAAGTGAGAACATAAATATAAAGTTAAAACATTGTAACAATAGGAGAATTTGCTCGTCATAAAAAAAAATCTATGATAGCCACTGTCTTTCAAATTTGCTTTTCACAAGTGAACAAATGCTATGAATGAACGTATACAAGTGCTATAAATGAAAATATGAAAACATGAATTAATTTTACATTTGCAACAATGTTCGATAAACTGTGTCTGAATGAGGATACAACGTAGAACGTAATGTTTTCTCCTTGCATGAAAGCTTAATTAAGTATAGGTGTGCCCTCAATTTAAATACATTCTCACATAACAAGAACATTAAGAAAGCGTTGTAAAATCTAAATGATATCATGACATCTCACGATGATCAGATTTTTATAGAAATAATTTTATTTGATGTGTATTACGCGTCAAGCGTGGATTCAAACACTTCCAAATATTTTACAATTTAAAACAATTAGATATTCGGATAAAATCTGATTGAATGAAACGAATTATTAAAAAACAACAACACCTAATGCATATTAAAACCAAAGGCTTCTTTTCCCACACCATTTTGTTTCAAGAGCTACAATATCTAAAGAGGCAACATGTTAGGGTGCTTATCCAGTATGCATGAGTTCGATTTTACCATACCAATTCAGGAAAAGTGATTTCCACATCTTTCAACTTTCCCCCGGTAAATCAGTCGGTAGCGACGCGGGCTGTCAATCAAGCATTTGTAAGTTCGAATCGAAGCTCGGCCATCATTCTTTCTGTCATTGTGACAAGCGTCATTCATCTTTCACCAATGGGCTAACAGTCTATTTGGAAAAGAAGCCAGTTGCTTGGAAAGAATGTTGTGTGGATTACTTGTGTGAGAAAGCTAGACAACACATGAATAGGTGAACTGGCCGCCGTGATATGACTGAACCATTGTTGAAAACGGCGTTAAAGCCTAATCAATCAATCCTTTTTATATAATCATTCTGTAATTTACCATTTGAAATGCCCCCCTAATCCCCTTATACATATTTAGTCGAGTAGTCGTTGGGGAGAACACACCATTCGTGAATTATCAGATAACTAACATTTCTCCCTAGCACACAACTATTGACAACATTGTGACAAAACATAAGAAATTTATCCCAGGACTCCAAATGCAGCAGACGATTTTGAAAATATCTGAGAGGAATTTTTTCCTTTTTTCCCACAATGTTTCAATTAGTAAATGTATATATACATATAATATATATATAACTGATGTAAAAACCTATAAATGAATATGCTAGAGGAAATATAAAGAACATAACTGAAAGTCGTAATTAAGGATAGATTAGCATATTTTGGGGAAACTACCTTACGACACGGTTTGTCCTCGAATTGACCTAGTTCTTGTAATGTATATCTGATCCGGTGTATCGGTGTTGTTCACAAAAGCGTGGCGCGTAAGAATATACAGGTAACAATGTTTACCACAGAAAGATGTGTATTTGGAAAATCAAAATCAATTTTAATTTTCAAAGCCACAAAAACATGAATTGTTTGAAAATTTAATTGTCCAAACCAGTTTCTACATCATCAAACTGATTGTACATGAAAACACTTTAAATATGAATTTACAATGATTTTTGCGAACTATATTGACTAGCGTATGTATGAAGAGATCATATAGTTTATAGAGAGGATGTGTGTTATAGAGCATATTCCATTAAGGTCAGTGTGCAATCCCATAGGAAGAAGATTATTATTACATAATAATCACCTTCCAAAAACGATTTTATCCAGATGGTCAGCTTATTAAACTAATTACATTCAAATTGTACATCGGAGGTATATCATCGCAGGCCGCCATTCATTCGGTTGTGCCAGAAGTCGGGAACCAGACTACTATATTTACTACAGAGGTACGATAGTGTACACGTGACTCGGGTAAAGTTGGCCTAGGTGTATTTCAAATTACTCACCATAAATAGTGCTGAAAATAGTTTGTGCTTTGTTTTTAGGGACTTTAAATGTAAAGGGCTTTGGAATCGTGCGGAGTGTTTGCATTTACTCCAGTGATTTATCCAAATATTGTGCATATTACCCATAGTTTGCATATTACCCATATTGTGCATATTACCCAGTGGTAACCAATTTGTGCCTATGTTCAGTGTAAAGAGATACAGCTGACCCTCTACCATTGTGTGACCCTTTACAATGGAGTGTTCCTTTACTCCCTTAATTACGACTATTGTGTGAAAACTCTTAGCCCCATTTACACCATAGCTTTATGTATATTGATTGTGTTTATCAAAACAAGTGACGATTGAGATTATATTTACCTATATTGTATGCCTATTGTCAGTTATTTTAGCAAAAGTGACATTTTGACTTAGTGAAAAGCAGTGATAAACTTGTTTTTTCACATTTCCCATATACTTAGATCAGATTGTATAGTGATTAGCGATGGCTACTTCACTAGATAGTAAGGTAGCCAAGGAGGATTTGACAGAGGAAGCGATGATAGCTATGTTACGGAAGAAGTACAGAGTTGAACCGTTGACATCTACTCCTAGCAGACGAAAAACTGTTGCAGATTCGTTAGCCTTTTCAGCACCAGAATACAGCTTTGTTCATACATCCTTGACATCTATTTCTAAGATGCCAGGGTTTTCAGGCGATGATCCACTACCAAAATGTGATGTTTCCTTCCAGGAATGGATATTTGAAGTCAATTGTCTTATCAATGACCATGAAATATCTCCTAGCCAACTGGTGCAGGCAATGAGACGTTCCCGTAGAGGTACGGCTAGGAAGGTGCTTGTTTCTTTGGAAGAGAAGGCATCTGTAGATGATATTCTTTGTACACTTGACGTTATGTTTGGCTATGTATCTTCCAAAGGAATGGTAATGCAGGAGTTCTTTAACTCATCGCATAATTCTACGGAAGGCGTTATTTCTTTCGGTTGTAGACTTGAAGACATTCTACTAACTGCCATTGAAAATGGTCATGTACATCGGAATGCCAAGAACGACCTGTTGCGACACAAGTTTTGGACAGGTTTGTGTTCCGAAAAGTTAAAGAGCCAGACTAGGCATAAGTACGACTCCATTGCGGACTTTAACACTCTCCTTCGGGAGATACAACAAGTTGAAATGGAGATTTCTTTGACTACGGGTAGTAGTAAACTTGCTCAACATAACCCGGTTACTCTAGTACATCTGGATGTATTTGAGGAGAGACTTCAATCCATGGAAAAGAAGCTCGATTCTAAATTCCAGAATCAGATGGAGTCCATGGAAAAGCGTCTTAAACAGACTTTGGGCGAGAAGTTGACCAGAATCATGAGTAAACTGGACACTATAGGTACATAACCAGAACGGACATTACCAGAACGGACATAACCAGAACGGCGCTGGGCAGCGTGATAACGACCAGGGTAATATGCCTCTCTGGAAAAACTGATGGCGTGGTAATCCGGACCAGACCGAGCAGTCACATGACGGAAAACATCAACCGTCAAACTGACAACCACCTCTGACAATGGTCGATCTGGGGTTGGTGATATTAAGAATGGTCAAAACCTTACTGATAGACTTGTTGGTCCTAGCAACACGCATGTGATCTTTTTCAACAATGTTCGTGTTAAAGCATTAATTGATAGTGGATCTATGGTAACCACTGTATCCAACTTGTTTTACAAAGCTCTTGCTAACAAACCATCACTACTGGACATTAGTAACTTGGGTATAGACATTTCTATTGCAGATGGATCTTTGTTATCAGTAAATGGGTATATTGAGACTTATATTCGTATCCCTTTCTTAGCCGATTTGGAAGTACCTGTTCCTGTCATTGCTGTGCCTAATACTAGTGTTAGTAGAACTTGCCCTGAAGTTATTGGTACAAACGTAATACGTCGGTGCAAGTCTATCGCAGAGACCGATAACGTTGGTAATATTCCCGAGGTATGGTCGGCTGCTTTTACAGCCCTTACATGTAATCCGTTTGTGGAACGTTCCACGAACAAGCGCATTATTACTGTTGGACTATACGAGTCCTTGAATCTAAATGGTATTCCCCGCGGTTGCAATAATCTTGCTGGGTCTGTTGTAACCGAAAACTGTATTGATTCGACTACTGGTTTCATTGTGAAACCACAAGTTATCTTAAGCTGGGATGACGTCAGGAAAAGCGAAGCTGACCCGTAAGGAACCAGCAAGGAAAGCTTTTCCGGTGCCCCAATCTGATTCGGATTCCGACTCATCACATTCTGACAACAGTGATCGGCACATTATACCACAGAGACGTACAGTAGCACAGACTCGGGCTCGCGACCTGTGACTGAGCATCACTCTCCAGCTGGCGACATGGCCCCTGTAAATCATTGTCATATTTTATTGTTCCTGAGACTTAATTTACCTATGGCCGAACCGGTCCGTCGATCCACAAGATCTAGTAAGCCCCCTGACAGGTTTGGAGAATGGGCTTGTTCGCAAAAACGTTTATTTTGTTAAGAATGTTGTTTTTTAACTTCTTTAAGTTTTTCATTTAAAGTAGTCTTTGTAATTCATGTATTTCATGTCTTTGTAGAAGGAAGAGAGACGGAATGTCAGGAGCCATTTTACTTTGCAGGCGAGTATGTAACCAAGGTACATGTAGCCTATTTCCTACATGAACATTGCTCATGCATAATTAGCTGAGAATCAGTGAATGTTAGTGAGCAGATATCACCTAACATATCCCAGCATGCACTCTAACAATCCCTCTTTTCCCGCTCTCTTTCATACACTTGCACATTCTTATGTTAATTCCGAAAGGACGAGGAATGATATGTGGAGAGCTTTATTACGTGTCTTTTTCTACTACTTCTATTATATATGTTTATATTCGCTTGCTCCTTTTCTGTTAATGATAATTGTATTTAAAATTCAACTTATTATATGCATCACTTTATTTATTCTATATATCATTACAGACTCCATTTGTACATTATAAACCACGACAGTACAATTATACAGCCCACCAAGGAGTATTGTTCTTAAATTCCCTGGACCTGGGTTATATATACCTGACTATACTTGGTCTAAACAAGAGGGCCATGATGGCCCTGGAATCGCTCACCTGATTTTTTTTTTCACTTTAGCTATATAAGCCCCGCCATCTGGCGGACATAGTTTCCGATCAATCGACTTGGCTTGAAGGAATCTGATAGAGGGTCACCCTAGGAACATTTCTACAAAATTATTTGAAAATCGGCCTGACAGTTTTGGAGGAGAAGATTTTTTAAGTTTTCACTATAGCCATAAAAGGCAAAATAGCCCCGACCCCTTGTGGCCATGTTTTTTAGACCAATCAACATGGCTTGAAGGAATCTGATAGAGGGTCATCCAAGGAACATTTCTACAAAATTATTTGAAAATCGGCCTGACACTTTTGGAGAAGAAGATTTTTTAAGTTTGCACTATAGCTATATAAGGCAAAAAAGCCCCGCCCCCCCTGGCGGCCATGTTTTTCGACCAATCAACATGGCTTCAAGGAATCTGATAGAGAGTCACCCAAGGAACATTTCTACAAAATAAGTTCAAAATCTGCCAACCAATTTGGGAGGAGAAGAATTTTGAAGTTTTTTTCGTTTCGTTGCCATGGAAACCAGAATTCTGCATGGATCCCAATAATTTGAAGGAATTCTGGTGAGGTCATTGAGAGGATGCTTTCTGTGAAGTTTCATCCCAATTGACCCACTGGTTACTGAGGAGAAGATGTTGAAGATTTTTTAAGTTTTCACTATAACCATAAAAGGCAAAATAGCCCCGCCCCCTGGCGGCCATGTTTTTCAACCAATCAACATGGCTTGAAGGAATCTGATAGAGGGTCACCCAAGGAACATTTCTACAAAATTATTTGAAAATCGGCCTGACACTTTTGGAGGAGAAGATTTTTTAAGTTTGCACTATAGCCATATAAGGCAAAATAGCCCCCCCCCCTCCTGGCGGCCATGTTTTTCGACCAATCAACATGGCTTGAAGGAATCTGATAGAGGGTCACCCAAGGATCATTTCTACAAAATAATTTGAAAATCGGCCTGACACTTTCGGAGGAGAAGATTTTTTAAGAATTTTGAAGTTTTTTTCATTTCGTTGCCATGGAAACCAGAATTCTGCATGGATCCCAAAAATTTTAAGGAATTCTGGTGAGGACATTGAGAGGATGCTTTCTGTGAAGTTTCATCCCAGTTGACCCACCGGTTACAGAGGAGAAAATGTTGACGGACGACGGACGACGGACGACGGACGACGGACGACGGACGACGGACAACGGACGCCGGACATAGGGAGATCACAATAACTCACCCTGAGCACTTCGTGCACAGGTGAGCTAAAAAAACAGGACGTGCGTATTTTGTGACATTCTTCTACTGCATAATTGTCGTATGATGGAAAGGCCTGTTTTTATTAGCAAAAGACAAATGCTCTTTTTCCAATAGTATTTCATAAATAAGTTGTTTTTACTATAGACTTGCAAAAACACTTTTGGAAATAATAAATGATGAACATCACTTTCATGTATAAAATGCATCACCCAACTTGACATGTAAAATAATATAATTCTTTATTTGAATCATAACAACTAATGACAAATTTGTTTGAAGATTACAATTTTCCATGTTTTACATCACTAGTCTCTTCTTCTATTTTGAATCTTTGGAGTGTCCTATTGACATTGAGGTAAGGTACAAATTGTTTAATAAACATGGGATCAAAATTGTTTAGGATCTACACACAGAGTGAGTACTTTTAGGGTGTACGAATGTTCTCTGCGGTCTTCACTATATTATTAGGTTACAAGGCAACCATCAACACAAATACTCTATGGTTTTGTTTTATTGATTGATATACATTACATATATGAAGTACTTTAGACATTAGTCATAAAGCTTATCTTGCTTTGTGGAGAACTTCATTATTTCAATATATATTTTGAAAAAGAAAACAACAAGCACACAACATAATAAAACGAACATATTTTGTGCATGAATAGAATTTTGTTTCCTAAGCAATACCATTAAGAAGATTATTTTGAACATTTATTGGGATAAATGCGCAGAACTTTTAACTCACATGCTGGCAATAGTTGAATAAACATTAAACATTTTTTTATTTTATTTTTTTTAATTTTAAAATTATATATTTTGTTTCCATGGTAACTAATTTTAGAGGCACTGTTCCCCATAGCTTTTTTTTCATTTCTTGTGAGAAGAGATATTGACCTTCATGCATCCATTGTTCATTTGTATTCAAATGGCCGCATTAATTTTTTAAAACCATTCAAAAAATGGCAAAAGTATTCTTTTTTTTCGTAAAAAAAGACTTTGTAAAGTTGGGACCAAATTTAACAATTTGATAATCAATTGTTTTTTACTGAATTTCCTTCATCAAATGATGACTTTTGGTAGAAAATATGAATTTCTGCATATTTAGTGAATTTCCCATTGAAATCGGTACTTTGAAAAAAGAGAGCCGGTTGCTATGGCAACCAAAGTCTATAGCAAACTTTTTTTTACGATTTTCTATTTCCTTCTACAACATGAGAAAATGTGTGAAGTTTGAACAAAATCCGTGACCATGCATGCCACACTCCCTATATGGGAGTGAAAATGTTTACAGATAATGGCTATTAAAGTCTATATTGTAACGATTTTCTTCGGTGCTACTAAATATCTATGATTTATGTATATAAATACACACATAAATCAGTTCGTTCGGTAAATATATCCACGCATGACAACCAATGTTTAAGACCTCCTGTTTAACTCAGTTCGGTGTACGTGCTCTCTCCATTAGGGTTGTCGGACCTCAATATGTCAAAATGTGATGGTGTGTTCGGAAGTGGAATAGAAGTGTCTTCTTTTTTCGATGCTCTGCTGAAAGAAACAAGTACAATAGTCAAAAAGCTATTGAATTGATAAATTACATCACATTGGGATTATATTATGATTCGATTGGACACATGATTTATTGAATATAGCCTAAATGTATGGAAAATGGACTGAAGAAATACCGTACCTAAGTTATACACCAGTATGGTTAGTCCAAAATTTCTCATTTAACTTAGACTGTTTAAAAATAAAAAATAATGTTAACACTCTGGTAACACTAGCATTGCTACACACAATGGTCAGATAAAACACCACATACAATCAGTTATTTCTTTAGTTATTCTGCACTCCCTGTTTTATCATTAACATCCTGCAGGCCTCATCAGCACGTTGTGACAAAACCCTTACTAACATTGTATGCAATATGGCCGGGTTTGCCATTGTAGGTCTGGGTTATATGACTAAAAATAGTATGCTTACTGTCCTTTCTTATTCAACCGCTTTCGATAAAACAACGAGACAAGTCCAATAACAATAGTTGTATTAACGACAATGACTGCAATCAACGATCCTATGAAAACGGGTAGGCTGATAGATGTATCTGAACTAGACGAAGTATCTTGATTTATCTCCTGAGAGCATTGGCTACCCTTGTATTCGTCAGTACATCCATTTGGACATTCTCCTGTATATATGTCACACACATCTCCGTCTTGACACATTCCACAACGTTGTTTACAGTTACGACCAAAGTTGCCAGCTTGACATTCTATAAATTACGTGTAATTAGAGAGATGCAGTTGTGATAATACATAAATAGTTAAATCTTGCGAATAATAAGTACAACGAATCACGTATATCATGATGATTTAACAAAAGAAAAGGGCCGTTGTGATTTTTTACTAAATTTGTCTAAGCAGGCGGTCAGTGTTGCAAGGAAAATATGACCACTTCTGCATTGGTCTAAGGATAAAGGTAATTCTGGTAATTGACACAGAAATCGCTGTGGCATAGCTTTGTTTGGCCTGGGGCTTTAGCCCCTGGTCATAGTAAATACCATCGGAGTTGGCAGCATGCCAATTGCTGTTAGCACCAAACAACGCGAGAAAAATAGTTCATCATGGATTCAACAAAACTGCAATCAACATGGCTTGAAGGAATCTGATAGAAGGTCACCAAAAGAACATTTCTACAAAATTATTTGAAAATCGGCCTGACACTTATGGAGGAGAAGATTTTTTAAGTTTTCACTATAGCCATAAAAGGCAAAATAGCCCCGCCTCCTGGTGGCCATGTTTTTCTGACCAATCAACATGGCTTGAAGGAATCTGATAAAGGATCACCCAAGAAACATTTCTACAAAATTATTTGAAAATCGGCTTGACACTTTTGGAGGAGAACATTTTAAGTTTGCACTATAGCCATATAAGGCAAAATAGCCCCGCCCCCCCTGGCGGCCATGTTTTTCGACCAATCAACATGGCTTGAAGGAATCTGATAGAAGGTCACCCAAGGAACATTTCTACAATTTTTTTTGAAAATCGGCCTGACACTTTCGGAGAAGAAGAATTTTTAAGTTTTCACTATAGTCATATAAGGCAAAATAGCCCTGCCCCCCTGGCGGCCATGTTCTTCGACCAATCAACATGGCTTGAAGGAATCTGATAGAGGGTCATCCAAGGAACATTTCTACAAAATTATTTGAAAATCTGCCAACCAGTTTTGGAGAAGAAGAATTTTTGAAGTTTTTTCGGTTTCGTTGCCATGGAAACCAGAATTGTGCATGGATCCCAAACATTTGAAAGAATTCTGGTGAGGTGATTGAGAGGATGCTTTCTGTGCAGTTTCATCCAAATTGACCCACTGGTTACTGAGGAGAAGAAGTTGACGCACGACGCACACCGCACGACGCACGACGCACGACGGACGCCGGACAAAAGGCGATCACAATAACTCACCTTTAGCAAAGCTCAGGTGAGCTAAAAAGCGTGGAAAGTGTAGTGGCGGATTTAGCGGGGGCCCTCAGGGCCCGTGCCCGACTTCCTACACCCCAAGATACCCCGACCCGGTCGGGCATCATACATATCTGGCGAGCGCCGGGCCAAATTCGCCGCTCAGAGCCCGGCCGGACATCTGGCAGACGTTGACCGGTGAAAGGCGGCATCTGGCCGACTGTCCAATGTGTCTCGCAGGTTATAAAAGCTGGGTCACCGCATCATTAATCAGATTCCAGTCGCGCTCTTCACAGAACGTAGCAATTTAACACACAGTTTATCACAAAAGTGTAACAGTACTACAAGATGCCCTATAAAGGAAGGGAGGACTGAAGGAGAAGGAGAGCGCAGCACCTACAAGAGAGGGAGAGTGGCAGTAAAGGGAATGAGACCTCTCCTCTTCAGCCACCAATGCACCAATATCTAAGTTGTAGAGGTAGCGTGCAAACGCAAACCTCTCCCTCATTCGTGCTGTGCAGGTGCCCGAAAGTGCTGTGGATGTATCAACGGCATTTTCGTTAGAATGCTTGTCTTAATGATATCTAAGTCAAGCTCGAATATGCGTCATATTGGGTCAGAAACTAGGTCACTAGGCCAAATTGAAGGGAAATCTTGTTAACATAATGGAGGCTGCATTTTTATCTTGAGCATGTTGAAACTGTATCAGAATGTTTGTTTTGATGATATGTAGGCCAAGTTTGAATATTAGTCATGTCTGTTAAAAAACTAGTTCACTAGACCAAATTGAAGAAAAATATTGTCAACACTGTAGAGGCCACGTTCTTTAAAATTTGGTCAGAAAGTTTATCTTAATGATACGTCCATGTTCTAGTCCATTTTCGAATAAGGGTCATATCAGGTAAACAAAAATAGGTCACTAAGCCAAATGAAGGAAAATCTTGATAACACACTGGATGTTGCATTTTGAATCTTTGTCAGAATAATTGTCTTGGTGAGTTTTGCATATTTCAAACACTTTCACCCAGTCTAGTACATGGTTGAGAGAACTAGTTCAACTCGATGGAATGTGATTTAACATTGACATGTTTCTCAATATAATAATGCAGAAACTTAAAAATATTCAGCCTAAACCTGCTGTCAAATTTCCCTTTGATTCTTCATGTCTTAAACGTTGTATACTTGTGAGCTCTTGCACTCAGGTGAGCGATAAAGTGCCAACAAAGTCCTTCTGTTTTTTAATTGGCAGTTTAATAAAAGTTACTATTTTTGACATGATCTTTCAACTGCTTAACAATAAATACATAGACATAAACTGCAATTGTTATTTCCTTTTACATTTCCCCCACTTCTTCAACCTTCCAGCAGCCCCCAGGCCGTCAGCACTGCAGTGCTTTGATTTAAAATGGCGTTAAGCATTTTACTTCAATCAGCGTAATAAAAAGCAAACACGCATGTAAATAGCAACACTGTATAAAAACAGAACTGAACTTGATCGATCAGTTTGTTATTTACTAAAATAACAGTTTACCTTGGCACAGAGGACTCTGGTATCCAGTCAAACACTCAGAACATGCACCGGTCACATGGTCACAGGTCTCGTTGGTTTTACATTTACCACATGGCTTTTCACAGTCTGGTCCATATTTACCCTCAGTGCAAACTGTAACATAGTTATGGAGTAATACAAAATTACGCGAATGTTTCTTAAAAGTAGTATGGTATGCATGTATGTTTCCGAAATATGTTTAGGGTCATTATTTCTTTTTTCTTTTTTCTAATCGTTTTTCTTTTCTGAAGAACTTCAAATTCTTCTTTCCGAAAGTTTTTCAAAAAGTGCTTTTGTTGTGATCTACAAATAAAGTAAATGTAGATTTTTTTTTTATATCTGCAATAAAACTTTCTTTTATTCTTTTTTATTATCTCTTTTTCACATTTCTGGAATATGTTTTGAAGTTTCGCCTAAGTGTTACAATGTATATCGAGTATGTCGAATCCTTAGCGTGTGTCTGTGTAATATTTCGAAATATATAATACGTGTGTATGCCCGAGCGCAACAATAATACAGGTTTAATTAAAGCATTTAAGTGAAATACATTTCAGAAAGTCACTTACCAGCGTAAACATACAGCTCACAAATTACAAAATAACCTGTGACATATCGTAACCTTAGTGTTATAAAGCGGGCGAGTGTAGGAGAGGTCAGTGTATAGTCCAACTCGCGCAGATTAATATCACTAGTATCCACTCCCTGTAGTACAGTTCCGTCTTCTTTGGTGGTACCCAGTTGTATTTCCATTTTGTATAGATAATCTTAAGTAGAATGACAATAAAAAACCATCAAAAAGCAATTACATCTTTTAAGTGATGTCCTTTTCTATCGATCATCTAACAAGGTAGGGGTAACGGCGACTGTTCTGATGCTGACGGCGACGACGATGACACTGTTGCTGTTGTTGTTGTTGTTGTTGTTATTGTTGTTGTTGTTGTTGTTGTTGTTGATGATGATGATGATGATGATGATGATGATGATGATGATGATGATGATGATGATGATGATGATGATGATGAGAATGATAATGATGATGATAATGATATCAAGTAATTTATCTCTGATAATATATGTAAGAATCAAATCAATTCTATAAACTAATACAAGAGTATAACATGTACTCACCAGCATCCTTTTGTGGTCCTATTACGTGTATTCGCTGAATGTTATATTCCTCTCCCAGGTCTAGTTTAAACCAAGGATTTCTTTCTAAAGTTGTTGCACCACAACATTTACATGATAAAGTGTCGAGTTTTACAATTTTATCCACTATATTATAGATATACCATGTGTCTGTATCAATTTGACTGCTTGACGTAATCGTAACACCCGCCTTGTGTGAAACGAGCATCTGTCCTGGAGAAATAAATTAACACTTTTACTTACATATGCAGCTTCATTATAATGATGTCCCATTTCATAATCTGTCAGTTTGACTCAGATACTTAAGTTATGACTATCAGATGTATGCATTATACATATTCTACAGAGACAGGTTTCCATCCAGGTACTCATCGATATACAGCGTTCTAAAACGTTGTATTGGCCCATCCTAATATGTGGTTTCTTGTTCCGCATTTCTCTCATTTGGAAAGTGTTTATCGAAATGGCACAAGATAACCGGTTTTTTTTTGTATATGTATTGAATAGAATTGAATAAATTCTGTCAATGTTCGTCTTTTACAAATGCGTTAAAATAAATGCGTCTGGAATTTGGAAAAGCGTGTTATTGCATAAAGTGTCTGTTAGCCAATAGTTAGAGTGATGATATCGTTATGTTATTCCTCAAAATGTATTCTTTCAACAAAGTCACAATTTCAGATTGTCTTTACAATGCTTTGCTGATGCTAAACAAAAGCTGTTTTCGAAAAATGTTACCTTTAATTTTAAAAAAGTATAGTAAAATGTATTGTCATATTTTGTTTTGCTGGTTGTTTGTATTGAATTATTACTATTTATGCGATTATTTTCTTCTGAGAAAAATAAATAAAGAAATAGCATCAGTTATTCATTTAGGACGTGTCTGGTGAAATATCTGAGACTGTAATTATAAAACACACGTTATGTTATGCCAGGTGCGTTAAACAGGTCAGTAAAACCAGATTGTCAGTGTCCTTTTTTCTATTGTTCCTTTATTATCTAATGGTTTTTTTATTATTATTTTTTTGTTTGGAAAAAAATCGCTGTCATTTGAAATAACACATGTGTTTCATTTGTATTGCAAAATCGTGTTACACAAGAATGTAAGCGTTTACTAATGATGATTATATATAACATCTTTTTATTTGAAATTTACGTAATAACGGCAGGTTTCCGCCAGTTGGAGATTTCAACGGAAACCCATCCAAATAAACTGCAAAAAGGTTGTATGTTTACTCCCTGAGACATTCACATGGAACCCGACATAAGATTGAGTTTAAGTGATAGATAATTCCGCTCTTAATTCTTATTTCAAAAGCTCTTTGTGAATATAACCGTTCTTCCGAAGCTTCTAAATCAATAGGAAGTTGAACTAAAACCATTTACCCTGACAGCTCGTATGCTCACTTGATCATAGAGCTTTGATATTTCGTATGTAGCATTAGCTAGTGGCACACTAACACAATTATAAACATCATGTGTCCTTCGAAATAGAGAAATTTAAACACCTGTTTTACTTTGGGTTTACGCTTTTTTTTTTAATTATTTCAGTTATATCGTGACAAAAATGTCCTTATTCATTATCCCTGGATAAGTAAAACAGAACTTAGGCAAGGACATGTACTATTTCAAATTGCACTCCACCATGACCGCCACGTCTAGGAATCGAACCCGAGACGCCCAGTTCCAGTTACCCGACTCGAACCACTCGGTCAAAGCAGATACCAACGTACAGACATATTATAGAAACTGTATAATCTCAAGTTATTGTGGTCAGTCGACTTGGATTGAACTGTTAGAAAACATTTTAGCAATCACGTAAACATGTATAGGTAATATTAAAACTTCATATATATCATATAGAGCTGTAAATTTTCAGTTGATGAAAACTTTGTAAACTCCTAATATGTTCACTTTGCAGTTTCAGCTGTGAAGTATGAAGTGTGAAGTGTGAAGCAGGAAATAACCATCCGGCTTTTGATATTTCGTCTCACATTCATTATATATTTGATATGTATGTTACATTGTCTCCAAAATTGATGAACATTTCTTTGCTTTTTATAAATTCTAACAAGGTGCAGGTAACTGGACTAGCTAGTATTGGAAAATCAAAAATGAGCTTTTTAGACGAAAACTGCTTTCTCTAGTTTTCCATATCCGGGCTGATATGTATGTATTAATTCAAATTATGGGTGCTTTGTATAATGTTTCTTTTTCATGTGTTTTTTTGCTAATGTTTTGCCATAGTGTATTATGTACACATAGACAGTCTGCTTGTAACTGTTTTGTTTGGTATTACTATTGTAGATGTCGATAGTATCAGATTCAACCGTATCTCAGTGAACCCCTTGCAGACGTATTTTGATGCATCTGCAACAGACGACCTTTGAAAACATTGTGGAAAATGTAGAAATTCCTTATGGTGACAGATATCATCTCTCTTCACTAAATAATCTTCCATTCATAGAAATTGTTTGTTTATTATCAAATTCATAAACCAGACGCGTATCATAATGAGAACAGCGTTGTGTACAAACAATGCAGCAGTAAACAGGACAGTAACATGAGTGATTTGGATAAAAAAAAACCTGAAACGGCACGTACGCGCGAGAATCGCGTTGTTTATACACGTTTTCTCGACATTTACGCCCGTTTTTTGCAATGTTTCTGTATCCCTTAAGCGGGCGTAAAACATAAACTGTGAGTCTATTGCATGTTACCGATTATCAAGTTAAAGAAGCTGATGTTATTGTTAATCCAACAATTGCTCCTATTCTAGGAGAAATGGAGCGTCCATGTTTTGTTTACTAACGGTGCCCGGGTAATGCATATGTAAAACATATCCATCTTCCCTTGTTGGATTAACAATAACATCAGTTTTTTTAACTCGATAATCGGTAAGATGCAATAGACTTACAGTTGAAGAGCATAACATAATCCAAAACCATTCGAGTCAGCGATGGCAACCTTGATGTAGGACCGGTTCGTGGATATATAAAACATAACTTGTTTACTTTATGACGTCACATGTGTCAATCCTTATCGCGTCATGTTCATCGGCGGTTATCGTACAACTGAACGTTACAGCGAACTATATGTTGGATGTTTGCTCTTATTTTATTCAATAATAGCGAAAATACACATTTTCTCGGGCGTGAACATCTGCGGGCGTCCGCAGATGTTCACGCCCTCGAAAATGTGTATTATCCCTATATTATTGCATAAAATCTGTGTTTTACATCCGATTAAGGGATACAGAAACATTGCAAAAACCGGGCGTAAACGGCGAGAAAACGTGTATAAACAAAGCGACTCTTGCGCGTACGTGCCGTTTCAGACCGGTTAAATGTTTTACATATGCATTACCCGGGCACCGTTAGTAAACAAAACATGGACGCTCCATTTCTCCTAAAATAGGAGCAATTTTTGGATTAACAATAACATCAGCTTCTTTAACTTGATAATCGGTAACATGCAATAGACTCACAGTTAAAGAACATAACATAATCCAAAACCATTCGAGTCAGCGATGGCAACCTTGATGTAGGACCGGTTCGTGGATATATAAAACATAACTTGTTTACTTTATGACGTCACATGTGTCAATCCTTATCGCGTCATGTTCATCGGCGGTTATCGTACAACTGAACGTTACAGCGGACTATATGTTGGATGTTTGCTCTTATTTTATGCAATAATAGCGAAAATACACATTTTCTCGGGCGTGAACATCTGCGGACGCCCTTAAAATTTGTATTATCCCTATATTGTACTATCATTTCGTCTTATCTTTCTAAGTAGATCTATCAAGCTTCTCATTGTCAGTTAAAATGGCCTGTTATGTTAATATTGTTGAGGTATACGAGTATTGTGTTTTTGTGTATCAAAAGCAAATTTACATAATTTAAATAACTACTATTTCGTAGGTAACCGTTGACTTATACGGACATTCACGAGGTGGCTGCATTTACCAATTTCCAAATGCATAGGTTCGAGTATTATATTCAGTTGTTTATCATATAACGTTAGATTTGAAAGATTATATCCTTATATCACTTAAATAAGATATATCTTAAACCCTTAACCGTATACAGCAAATATGTAGCAGACGACGTTGAAAGCATATAAGCAAAAACATGGACAAAGTATATAAATGAAAGTTTAGTAATTTGAAATAGTTAAAATCGCTGATTTAAAGTGATAAGTATAAGCCATTTCTCTTTTTGCCACAATGTTTTCAAAAATGGTCTCCTGCAGATGTGTTAAAATGCGTCTACATGAGGAAAATGGTTACTTAAAGAAACGTAATCCTAACCAAAGTAATTTATTTTCGTTTAAAAACAAACTTTCCCGTATGACAAAATTGAAAAAAAGAAAGAAACATAGACCAGGTATGAAATGTTACTTACCATTCACCGAAAGTCTTTGAATAATACACAGTAAGATACAAACAAAATATTTATCCATGTTGTAGAATATGCCCCGGTAGTCTTTATCATAAGAATGCAATAATGATAGTATTCACCTCTTAATCTAAATGTTGAATATCACGACACAGTCCCATAGTATGCTAAAAATCAGTTTTAACCTTATTATATATGCCTTCAAACTACAATATCAAGCAAATGTGTCTGTATAACTATGAATTGAATACGGAGAAGATTTCCAAACTCACGACAATATAACACGCCTCAGTAAAACTTCCTGGTCAGCTGTAGTATTTAACGTTTTACCCTGCAAAATCGGATATAAAGTGACATGGGGCCTAGATTAGGTAAATATAGTAGTGACAAAACTCGAGCCTATAGCGGCAAAATTTGTTTTTTACCCAGATAGAGAGAAAGCGAGAAAGTCTGCAAGAAACCTCTAGAACACAACATACGGTGTGAGCGAGCAGTTTCCGAAGGAAATAGTCGAACGACGGGGAAAAAAGGATACCAATCATGAAGAAAGCACATTATTTAACTTCAGATAAACTGTATATAAAAAATGCGCTATATGATCAAAATCAATAGGGATTTAATGGGGATGTATTAAAGTATGACTTAGTGTGTATGTCCGAGACATGGACAAATAAATCCTCAAATATTGACCTTAAAGGTTACAGTAAGCCTTTGCACACGTACAGAAGATATCAACATAAAAGAGCAAAACGTAGTAGTGGCGGACTAATACGAAAAAACAAACATAAATGGGTTTTTTCGCTCATAGGTAACATGTGAGATATTTTTTTTAATAACCCATGAAGCTTTCTGAAATGAAACTGGCAAAATCCTAGGGGCCGCCATTTTGGATATGTATAAAAAGCGGTCGGCCAGACGTAAAACATAGATTTAAAATTATTGTCGTCTAGTTAATCTTTTCAAAAAAATCCTTTCCCACATACAACAAATCAGTGTCACATGTTTGAAAGGGGCTTCAATTTTTTGAAAATCCCTAAAAATGAAAAGTCAACAATTAAATATAGCTGAAGACAATTTTGAAGCAGAAAAATGGTGAAAAACCTTGATACTGATCAGGAAATGGATGTTTAATCGCCACATGGAATGGAGTTAGCTCAAGTAGATCATGGATTCAAACTTAAGACCTCTTGATTTGAGGACATGTACATCCCTTGGATCTGGAGCTCGACCGCTGTGACAGATAACAGTTTTTAAATATTCAACTTATCCCAACATACATGAAACCTACGACAGATGACGTCGACCATATCTGGCTTACAGTATGGTAAACCTAAGGCAAAGAACGTATACATGTTGAATAGAGCTGAAAACATTGTGACAAACATTGCTCAGTTTGAGCTATTTTCTCCATTTGCCACAACACTTATAAAAGTCATCTGCTGCAGAGGTGCCAGAAAGGGTCTATGTGTGATAAAGGGTAAATGAAATACAGAAAGGCGTTTTTTGTTGAGCAGCTTTCACATCATTCGTAAATACATCTGAGCCTAAAACCTGTACTTAGTATCTGCTTATCGAGAAAAAAAGCCTTAGGCTATTTTTTAGAAATCTGCAGCAGACGACATTTGAAACAGGTTGACACAAGAGCAATATTGAACATATTCATTACCAGGGAAAGGACCCGAGAGTGATTCATATCGGCGTATTAATTGTCACCAAATTTCAGCTCAACTCTGTTAGGACGGAATTTATAAAGAAGACTATTTCATATTAAATATCGGACGATAGTATGTTTAATGTAAAAACAGTTTAAGACTTTTTCATTACTTTATTCTAAGAAAATGGACTCGTTCTCCATATATTTTTTCAACGGCTTTAATTCGGGATGAAAAATAAAGGTATTTTAACGTTTGGTAAATCGATAAACACCTTAATTAAAACTGAATGTTATTATCTGGATGCATTGAAGACGTGTTTTTTGTACATAAGTTAAACCGTCGTTTAATTGGGGTTATGTGCCGTTTTCAACATTATTCCAGTTATATCGCGGCGACAGTTCACATATTCCTAATCCCTGATCAGGTAAAAAAGCATTCGGCTAAGAAATGTGCCTTACCCAAAGCCCTTCGACGATCCCCGACGCTCAATCAGTAGGCAACGGCGGATTACTTATAAACATATAAGGCAAAACTGAATGTTAGTATCTGGACGCATTGAAAACGTGTTTTTATACAGACGTGAAACCATCATGGATTAAGGAGAACTTGTATATCTAGAGCACTATTTCTTATTTTCCCGTACATAGGTTTTATAATAACGCCTGCTGTAGACACGTCATTTGTCGACTATATCAAGGTAAGGGTAACCCTATCCTACACACAGACGCTCTCTGACGCTGCTGCATTAGACGATTTTGAAAACAATAGATGATCAATATCTCCTTTTGTCAGATTGTTTTAAACTCTATTAAACAATTATACTATTATAAAAACAGAGTGTCCATATTTTTGCCTAGATGTTTGCATAGTCTTCTGCTGTAAATTCCTTGTGTGTGGGAAAGGGATAGATTACATCCATCTGTCAAGGATACATCATGTAAACCAGTCTCTATGTTATTAAGTCTATCTTATATGGCGCTGGCTTTCTTAAATGCAGACGTAGTTCAGGCATCTGCAGCAGACGACTTTTGAAACATGTTGGATTTTTTTTTTTAAATAATCATGACCAGGTAACGGACCCGAGAGTGACACATATCAGCATTCTATGACAATGACCATTACTAGAACATTATCGAGGCTTTAACCCTTTTCTACATACAAACACTTTCTGACGCATTTGCAGCAGACGACTATTGAAAACAATGTGACGAACGATGAAATTGCTCAAAACGAGCAAGTTCTCCTTTTCCCACAATATTTCAACTTGAATAGGTAGCAATGTTTCATTTACAGACATTTTTCACACTCGTCTGCTGTAGACATATCAGTTGTGGACAGTATAATAGGTAGTGACAAACAGCACCTGCCTGCCAAGGACATCAACATATTATGTATCCCAATCTCTATGTAATTTCATCTATCTGTTGTTGCCGAATTTTCACGGGGCTAAACACACGTGCACCGTGTCTAGCGATGTTGGATCTTAATGCATCTGCACAACCTCATCAGTTAACTCACTTTTGGCCAAGATGTGATATAGACATTAAACCTTTTCCACATACAACAAATCTGTAGTGAGCAATTTCTCCTTTTGTAAAAAACACTTTTCAAAAGTCGTTTGCTGAAGAGGCTTCAGATTAATCGGAAGAATGATTAATAATTCATGTCAATAAGGCCGCAAGTCGCCTGACGCGGTTCATATTAGAGTACAAATAGACTGCGTGTGCCTAGGCACGAGAAAATCTGTTACAAATTATTATTATAACTGTGACATTTGGTAATCAGGATCAACCGTAGAAACATCTCTTAAATATAGCGAAAAGTCCGTCAATTGTCTGTTTTGAATGTGAACTGTCTGATCAATAACTGAGCGTCTTCACAAGCTGATCTGAACCTTGGTTGAGGATCGATGTGTATTTGTTAGGATGGAGTCTTTTGACGGTGCACATGATTTTGCGTATTAAACCTTTATCATCATTCGTAAAAACTGTACTTGTTTTCGTAGAAGACGCATATTTAAAGTAGGTCCTTTGAAAAGAAAAATATGTGTTTCAGAAACATGAGAATGCCAATTATGAAATATGAACTGTCTGATCGTAATTGTGCGTCGACACGTATCTAAGCCTTTGTTAAGCACGGAGATGTTTTCGATGGGTTGGACTTGGGGCCATATTAAACCTGTATCATTATACGTATTAACTAGCCACGCGGGTTGTTAATCCAGGGATTTTGAGTTCGAATCCAAGCTCGGCCAACATTCTTTCCGACGTTTGACAAAAGACACTGTAACAAGCGTCATTCGTCTTTCACCAATGGGCTAACAGTCTTTATGGAAAAGCAGCCAGTTGCTTGGTGAGTATGTTGTGTGGGGTACTTGTGTGAGAACACTAGGAAACATATGAGTAGGTGAACTGGCCGCCGTGATACAACTGAAGAAATGTTGAAAACAGCGTTTAACCCCAATCAATCAGTATTTATCACTTAGGACTGATTTGTCTTCAAACGTTTCTGCAGTAGACGACTTTTTAAGTTTGGGAAACAGTTGGAAATTGGGGAGAGAGGAGATATTACTTGTATTGAACATTTCCTCCATTTACAAAAGTGTTTTCTCCAAATGTATAAAACGTATTTCTTTACGACAATATTCTCTATAATGTATTATTAAGAAGTTTCCGACGTGTCAAACGTTTGTAAAAAGTTAAAAACAGAATAAAATGGAAAAACATCATCATTCTAAATTTGAACAACTCAGCAATCAAGCACCAAATTCCTAGAAAACCCTACTTGATACAAATCTCGCGATATGCTTTGCAAGTTTTGTGCAAATACTTAACAATTAAAAATATTTAAACTTTTTCCCACTTACAACTTATCAGCAGCAGACGACTTTGAAAACCTAATGATAAAATGTATGTAATTAAAAGAAAACCAAAGACAACCCCCTAATTGAGTATATTTAAGAAATAGTTGCAAAAGAAGAAAGTGTTCATCATGAGCATTCTCCTTTTTGCAGAGGCGTCAAAATACGTCTAAAAGTAAAGATTGTATTTATCAGACACTTTTTTTACCTGAAACTGTTTACTGCCAGAGTCATATTTTGTTCAAGGCACCACGCAGACAGGCTTTTGGTACCATTATGTACGTAGCCGGCGCTTACAAACTGGCCATACCACTGGGATTTGAACCTTCAACCTGCCACTCCCGAATCGAATGTCTTTACCTGTAGGCTATCGAATCGGACGGAGGGAAAGGGTTAAGAGAAAAAAGTTTACAACCGGAGGTTACATGATAGTGGATATTACTAATCTCTTTTCAGCCCAACGATTTTCGAACGTCCTTGACATTCTACATTTGGTGTTACCACTATATTAATATATTTATAATTGTACCAATATCTGACAATTCGTAAATGATATATTTCAAGAATTGAGTAATTAAATTTGCTTCTCAAATTTGAGCCCGTTTGTGCGAAAGGTATACGTTTGCATTCCTGAACAGTATAGATCCAGATCAAATTGTTTAATCAGCTTGAATTCGTAAAGTTTCAAAAGAGCCTTATAGTCCAGTCAGAACATACTTGAACATCATTAAAAATCTACACAAATTTACGCAGCCATAACTGAAATAAATGACTTTGAAGAAATAAGAATATGTGCTCATGTTGGGTACTCATCGTACTTTGATCTATACACCAAGCCCTTAACTGATTTTAATGAATCAAATTCATGAGAATTGCAAAATGAATCATTAAAATAGATTTTTGTTTAAAAGGATCTCAATATCAAAAGCTTTTGTTGTAATAACATCAATGCAGCATTTTAATACTTCAAAGATGGCAGTATACATTTAGAAATGATTAAAATCAGAGGGGTAAGTATAACATTCAACACTTTGATCCAAGCGTCTGGATAACCCAAGATGGATTAGTCTGCAAAACAAATTTCAACAGATTAACACAAAACAATCAATGATATGAGGTAAGTGTTTATATTTTGTTCACAATAAATGCTGGAGGAAATATTAATATTCTTGTCAATGGTACATTGGATACTTTTAAAAGAATCGTATGTGGTTATAATATTGGAGTATTCAATGGAGTTCCACCAATACTGTTACACTCTTAACTGTGTTATTAAATATTAATGATATTTAATGTTTATCTGTATAGTTTTATACTAGTTATAAGAATGTCTCTAAAACACACAAAACACATACATATGTATGCTCATGTGCGAAAAACATTCATAGAAAAATTACTAATCTCAATATATTTGTTTGTTTGTTAAGGTGTTTTACGCCACTTTCAACAATTATTTCTAATACTTAGCTCACAACCCTGAGTGCCAAAGCGGGAAACCCATCATTACCATTTATAAAGTATTTGGTATGACACGGCCGGGGATTGAACCGGCGCGTCCTGTACCTTGGGCATACACTGTACCATTACACCACACATGCAACCTATTGCTGCTAATCTGCCTTGCCAGAATGAAACTTGAGAATAATTAATATGTTGTGTATCTGTCTGTTTGTCCACCTGTCTGTGAATACTTGTTAAAGCATTCACCTCTGTAGCGAAAGCATCGGGTTTTGACAAAATAAAAGGAATACATGTATATCAGAAATTGTTCAAATAGAGCAATTTGTCATTTTCTAATATGTTTTTCAACTGTCTATTTTAGCAAAACATGTTATGTTCTGGATGTTAATTATTTTCCTCATTTGTTGTCAAAGAAGAAATATCTATATCCTAGCAGGTAAAGGATTAATGCTGTCCACTTATTTCCAGTCATTCCTTTTTTATCCTTTAGTCTTCTGCTACAGATTTGTTGACGTGGGAAAGGGTTAAAACCCAAGATGGCAACCTTTTTTTGAAACCCTTTTATTTTTATTTCAACATATTTTCAAGTTCACAGCGTGTCGCTGCCTTCGTATTTCACCGATACCGTCATCCTGGCCGTGATCCCTGAGTGCTTATGTTAGTTATGTTGTCCCACAAGTATAACAAGTATATGCTGCAAAGAGGATAGACAGGAATCAGTCCCTAACTTTAACCCATTCCCACGTACACGAAATTTGCAGCAGACGACTTTGAACACATCTAGGCAAAATATACGAAAAGTCTCTATACAATTATGAAAGTACAAATAATTGAATAGTTGAAATACGAGTTTTGAACACATTGTTACAAAAGAAGAAGTTTTACAATTTTTTGTCCAGATGTTTTCATAGGTGTCTGTTACAGATTTGTTGAGATGTGGGAAACAGTTACTATTTAACCCATCTTTTCTAAAACATTACATGTTTAGAATGTATCAAGTTAACTCTTAAATTTTCCAAAATTGCCCAAAACAAGTAATTTCTCCTTTCGCCACATTGTTTTCAACTCTGTTAAATAACTATACTTTCATTTATAAAAAGTTTCCATACTTTTGCGAAGATGTTTTCAAAGTCTTCTGCTGCAGATTTGCTGTTAGTTGTAAAGGATTAACATTTTTCGTGCATTGTCCTTTCTTTGATAAGTTTATTGGTTATTTATATGTTAACCTTGCATTATTTTTTTGTGCGTATAAGTATACAGGGGAATCGATATCGTTAACGACTGACAAGGTTAGTCCCATTTAAAAAAAAATCAGATCTTTCGTTAGGTAATAATGAATTCCCTCTCTAATTTAGGGCCCGCTAGTTCTTTTCACTCCCTACAATGTCACGGTTGTATTATTTACTTTCAAAGACACTGGTTATTTATAACCATAGCAGGCTAAACTTGAAATTGATAGCAAAACAAATAATGAGCGTAAACAAATCAGTGAAAAGGACGCTACTCGATAACACGCTAGGTGTCCTTTCCCAAAGGCTGGAACGCCCACTCATAAAGGCAAAAATATGGAACATCTCTATAAATAAAAGTACAGATATTGAATATATAATTTTGAAAACATCAAGGCAAAAGGATAACTTGCTTGTTATGAGCAATTTTTCTTTTTGCATCAATGTTTTCAAAAGTCAAAAGGACATGCAATCTTGGAACAACTATTGGTCTTTACCAACTAATCATGCATGTCTGAGCCAATATTGGTTGCCAAAATGTTTTGTTTTCCAACATGCAGATGCATTTGAGAAATTTACATCATACAAAATGTGAAAACCCTCTGGCAAAAGGAGAAATTGCACATAGTTAGCAATTTCTCATTATGCCACAATGTTTTCATTTCCAATGAATATTTGACTTTCATTTATAGCGATGTTCCACATTTTCCTCAGATGTTTTCAAAATCGTTTGCTGCAGATATGTTGTATATAGGAAAGGGTTAAAAAATATGGAGAAAAGGATAGGAAAAAACGGACAAAACAGATATTTCAATTCAATAATTTTAAGTATTCACCAGTCATTTTCTACCAATTATAGTTTAAAACATGTTAATAACAGCAATCTTTAAAAACACGGTGCTTTCTCCACAAATAATTGATCTTTGAGGGGGTCTTCTTTTGTCAGTTAAGCTGAAAACATTGTATACAACATAGGAGAAATTGTCAGTCCATTTTGTAAATAATGTCGAAACTAATGAGTTAATGTAAAAAAAGAAGAGTCGAGTCTGCTGTGAAAGGGCTCTAAATCTTGCATCTGTGAAAATCCAAGACTCAGGACAGAGAACTAGATATTAACCCTTTCCATCTTGATATCTAGACAAAAGTACGGAATATCTCTATAAATGAATGTATGATTTCTGAAAGAAATTTTGAGCAATTTCTTCTTTTCCACAATGTTTTTAAAAGTCATCTTTTGCTGCAGAGGCGTCAGAGTTTGTGTATATGTGGGGAAATGTTAAGAAGGAGTAAACAGGTATTTTTTCAAGATTATCATTGCTTTGGCTTAACATACATAACCTTATGTCGTGGGTACTCAAAATAATGATCTTAGTGGGACGATTTATTTTAATACCCACAGCATAGGGTTTGAGGGTCGTCAAAAGAGGTTTGAGAGTGAAATACATTGTACAAGCGTTATCTAGAGATCTGATAGGATGGACTATACATATTCACAGTTTCATCCGAGTCCTCCCTGTTCTGCTACATCAGGGTGAGCAATT
This sequence comes from Serripes groenlandicus, assembly GCA_031761405.1. NCBI lineage: Eukaryota > Metazoa > Mollusca > Bivalvia > Cardiida > Cardiidae > Serripes > Serripes groenlandicus. Next base: position 3,680,314 of record JASEVX010000010.1, on the reverse strand, counting down.
ATAAGCTCACCAAAGTGAGCTCTGTTGAGTAAATAGCAACCTCTTTAGAACCACATTCTCCGTATTCTTACAAAAAGCAAACAGTAAATATTAAAAAGATCAGGTTATTTTGAGGGAATAGAGTCGTAAACATTGCACGAAAAGAAGATATTTTGTCTCCATTAGCAATTTCTCGATTTCCCATAATGTTTTCCTAAATTGTCAGCATTCAGATGACTCGAAAAGTGATTCTATTCGGAGAATGTTTAAATCTCTTAAGAGCAACACCTCTTAAGAACGGCTGTACATCTTTAACCCTTTCCCACATAAAAACGCTTTCTGACGTCTCTGCAGCAGATGACTTTTGAAAACATTATGAGAAAAGGAGAAATTGCTTCTGTACGGTGTTGATCTGGGGAAGGGGAACTGTATGTTTCTATGAAAAATATGAGGTGCTGCCCAGCTCTTTTACCTTGATGTGATACCAACATACTATACAATACAGAAGAAGCAACAAGACTCTTTTTGACATGATATGGCTAAAAAATAATTTCACCTCATGAAAAAATGAATGCCTTTCATACTTAAATATAGATAATGCTATCTCTTTAAATCCCCATTGTAGGGCACACACAAAATTCATATTTAGACTTAATGGCACAAGTTTTTAACCATTTCCCACATATCTATCATTGTGGAAGACAGTGGTGCATAGGTAGTGCTTCGGCCTCTCGTATCAAAGGTCCCTGGTTCGAGTCCCGTGATGAGCGGGTCCTGACTTTGGGATTTTTCCATACAAACGGCGCGAGTACTGGTTAAGTTTCCAGGAAGCAGATATCGAGAGTGATTAATCTAAGCCGAAGGCTTGTTTCGCAATCGATATAAAATAAATAAGTTTAAACTAAACTATTGTAGTTATATTAGAGATTAGTCTGTAAGTTCTTATAGTAATAAGTATAACTCCCTGTATCCTTAATCTTGCATTATACTGTCTTTCCCCGATATGCTGATTTAAATTCATTATCTTTGATTACATTATGAAGCAAAATGTGATATTTGGAAATTTTGAAGAACTATTTATATATAATGTTGAAAAACTTTGTAGGTAAAGGGGAGATTGCTCCTTTTGTCAGTATTGGTTTTGGGGTTTTTTCATTACGGGTTTCAAACCTATACATTTCGGAGACATTTAAACCAATCCTTGAATAGCTATTGAGTAAACAAAATGTTAAACTGTGTCGAAAAGGTATTCTTTGTAAGAGCAATGCCCCCTTTTTCTACAATGTTTTTAATATTTGTCTTCAGATGTGCATTAGTCGGCCTGTTTGTTGAAGAAGTCTTCTGCACAAGCCTTTGCTCAAATTGATTGATTGTTTGTGTATCTAAGTTACTTTATGGCACTGTTTAGTGTTATGTGTATGCCTGCTTGCGAAAGTGGGTGGGGTAAGATATACCTCGAAGTTTGCTCACAAATGTCTATACATTGATACAAAGTTGGTAACATCATTTTTATAAGTACATTTTATATTCAGACTACATTTGTGTTAGATATATGTTAAAACTAAGGTACAATGTCCGCTTAAATTTGTTCCTTGCATAGATACTTAGAAACAATGTTGAAAACAGTTGGTGTTTTCAGAGACATATTTATACATATGTGTTTATATGTCTCTGGTTTTTCTACCTTTTGGGTTATCATATAAATAAGGGAAATATACCAATTTCCCCTCTGTAGATTTTTGTAGATTTTTTACTAGGGATGTTATAGGTATCAAACTATTAAAAAATAATAATATCATTTCTGTTGCAATTAGTTTGATGTTGAGCCCATTTTCCCCACTTACTGACTGGACTATTAAGGGTGTACTGATCTGAGAAGTAGATTTTTTTTTATATATTTTTTATTTTTTTGTAACATTGTTTTTTTTAAGTTAGATGTATGGATAATAAACAAAAAGTACAAGAAAATTGATATGTGGCTGTGCTTAAATTTATGCTAGATTCATTTATGAAAGTCTTATGATATGCTTATTTCTTTGCTATTTCAGCACATGAGAAAAAATAATATTTTCATGCAAATTACCAATATTTGAATGATGATATGCTAATTTCTTGTCTTGTTGTAGTATTAATCACATTCTGGAGTTATTTTATCCATATGTTTGGAGGTTCACATGCTATGTTGTAATTAAAGCTCACAAATATACGCTATTTCGCCCTGATGAGAACAAAAGCTGGCAGGTGTAAGAACATACAGGTTCAAAACTTTGAAATAAGGAAAAACATATTTATAATATTTAACTTTTTCTAAAACTTCTTCAGATTATTGAAATATCTATCATTTATCAATATTTAAAAAGAAAAGTATAGGTCCCTGAGCAAATCTTTGAGTTTTTCTTGTCTGAATATTTGTCTAAAAATTGTTAAATATGAATATATATATATATATTTATTTTTCAAACATTTCTTCAATTGTAATAAAAGTATTCCAATGTTTTCTTCTTTTTTTCAAAAGCATATGATAATATTAACGTTCTAGATTAAAACTTATATACATGGATTTTAATATGTTCTTTTTACCCAGCTATATTATATAATAAAACATGGTGTCTAGAAAGCGCTTGGAAGGTTCACGAAGGATATTTTTGCCCTTTATCTCAAACAAGTTTAATTCCCTCTGTTTGAAATTTTGAAGCATTATAAAAAGGCATATTGACTAAACATGTTTTAATTTACAACTAAATCAGAAGAGTTCATAACAATGTTACAGACAAAAAATATATATAAACACCCACTTCTCAATTCAGTACATCCCTAAATGTCAGTCTACATATCATTTAGTCATAGGTGCATAATTTGACAAGTTTTTATTCGCAAATCGGCATCTTGCCTTTGAACCATTTACAAATGGTATAACTGATGATATGACCAAGACACACTCGTTTATGCAGCAGACGACGGGGTCACATTCAACTAGATGGGCTAAAGTTCTAGTAGTTCTTACTGCACTATTCAGTAATATATTTACATATGAATGTAAACTATTTATTTTGTTAAGTACATTGCAATAATTGTGTAAACATAACATATGAAAGTGTCTGTATGTAGGAAAGTGTTATTTAAAAGGATAATTCGAGACGAAGGTATCAATGCAATAGCAACCGATGATAGAAAATAGCGTTGTGCAAATTCTTCTTAAATCGTTTCCTCAAACATAATCCAGGATAAATACAACATGTACTATGACACCCTATGCAGCAGACGACTGTAAAAAAATGAGAAATTGTTCTACATAAGTAAGATTTCAAAAGGTTAAATATAAAGATTTTATTTTGGTGTACAATATTTGTTTAGCTAACACACACACACACACACACACACACACACACAGGCCTACATATATACAGACAGACAGACATGCAGGCAGGCAGACACTGCTACTTGTCTTATATGTAATATAAACTTACATATATAAATAAACATAAAGACATAAATACAGATAGACAAAAAATCAGATACGCATACATTCGAGACACATGAATAAATGCAGATATACATACATAGTTATAGACATACATAATGATAGACACACGATGATAGACGTGTATGATGGTAGACATAACTGATGATAGACATACATAAACAGATAGAAACACAAACGCATAGACAGATACGCATACATATTGACATACACACGTATATACATGCATACAGACATACAAGCAGATTGACAGTTAAACCAACAGATAGACGAAGAGAAAGACGGACATACATATATACATAAACATGAATACATAAATACAGATAGATATATACTCAGTTGAACATAAATTCAGAGACACATGAATAAATTCAGAGACACATGAATAAATGCAGTTATACATGCATAGTGATAGACATACATAATGATAGACACACGAAGATAGAAATACGTGATGATAGGCATACATAAACAGATAGACATATAAATACATAGACAGATAGACTTACACACATATAGACAGATAAGCATACAGATTGACATACACACGTATAAACATACATACAAACATACAGGCAGATTGACAGTTACACCAACAGATTGACGGAGAGATAGACGGACATACATATAAACACAAGCCGGTAGGCGACGTGGGATTCTCTTTAATGATTTTCGCCTTTTCATATGTTGCAAGCTATCGGATCTAGCTCGAAAACCCGAGGTATATACATACAAATACATAGACAGATATATACTTACAAACGCATAGACAGATATACACATACATATTGACATACACACGTATATACATGCATACAGACATACAGGCAGATTGACAGTTACACCAACAGATAGACTGAGAGATAGACAGACATACATATATACATAAACATAAAAAACATAAATACAGTTAGACACACACTCAGATAGACATAAATTCAAATACACATAAATTCAGAGACACATGCATAAATACAGATAGAAATACATAGTGGTAGACATGCATACTAATAGACACACATGATGGTAGACATACATTCATGATGATAGACATACCTAGACAGATAAACATACACATACGTAGACAGATAGACATACATTCACCTAGACAGCTAAAAATTCACATGCATACAGGCAGATTGAGCGTTACACAGTTAGAGAGAGAGATGAGTTTGGTATGCACATGTATATTGTCAATCTGTTGAAGATCAATCCTATATGAATAAAGGTTCTGTTCTATGCTATGTCACACACACACACACACAAACACACACACACTGCTATTACACCTAACATCAATATTAACATCGTCTGGTATATAGTTTGTGTATTCCCTATGCATTTATATATTGCATTATGAATAAACGGTTCTGTTCTGTTCTGTTCCATTCTATATTATCGTACACCCAATAAATTCTTGCAAAAGCTTAAATATATCCTTTCAAGTTTTAAACTATCATTTAATCCCCACACTTCCGATCCATAATTTAGAAATGGCAGAACAAGTTTATCAAATAGGTCGAGTTTATGTTTAACCAAGTCTATACTTGGCTTTCATAGCCTGACCGGCACGTGTTTCAAACGTTTTATTAAAAGACCTACCTGGTGAAAATACACCGATCTAGTTTATTACCTTTAAATGAAAATTAAATTTGTTGACTAATTCTCCCTCCTTTTTTAGAGACCACAACATTAGTTTTCTTTATATTAACTGTTAATTTCCATGTATCGCAATAATTTTCGAGTAATATAAGACCTTTGTGTAAGCCGTCTTCGGTTTCAGACATAATTACAATATCCTAAGCATATAGTAAAAGAAATAATTTCATCATACCTAAATCAACTCAATTATTCCCGTTTAATAATAAGTAATCTTCAACGTCATTTAAGAAAATAGAAAAACAGAAAAGGTGAAAGCGATTCTCCTTGACGTACTCCTAATAAACAAATAAAATCATCACTAAGTGTATTATTATATTTCACCCTTGACCTTACACTTTCATACATAGATTTATTGATGTCATATATAGAGATATATAATACGTAAAGTTAATATATAATACGTAAAATTAATATATAATACATATAGATATATTTTATGAAAATCTTTTTTCCAGTAGCACGAGTTTCACAGATAAATTCTTTATTTTGTTTTTCCATTCGGAACATTTCATATCCATTTCACGGTAGTCTTTAGAATAAATGTTTAATTTGTATATTTCAATCAGTTTCAACGAAACATCAAAACCGTTCTCGGCTTTACTCCAATTTAATAGGATAATATTGTCATCCACTTCAGAGAGAATATCTTCGAAATTCCATTAGCTGTGCTATCGTCAAACTGATACACGTATGATCCAACTGTGACAAACATCCACGCTGACAACTAAAGCATTTTTTTAGAATACAGAGTGCATTTTTAAAAGTATTTCTTGCGCGTAACAAAAGTCAAAATAAGATTGTGGTAAAAATATATTTTAACTTCCCATGTTTAACACTATTAAATATCCCTATTCATTGAAGGACAAGCTTCTTCTTTTAAACCGTGATTCCATCGAGATTAAACTGTATTGTCGAACCAGTCGAAGTTCGTTTCCCTCTCACCAGAACCAGTTAGTTTCATAAATGCGCAATCCGGAGAGTATCTACCATGTTCGATAGTCGGGACGTCATACACTAACCACTGACTAATCCTTATACCACAAGTGTAACATTCAACAATATCTCCATCTTTAATATAAAAAAATCAAGCTCTAGCAAGTGCGTACTTATTTTGTTTCATTTGCTTTGGCCAATGATGATAGGTGTGTAGAGGATCTTCATATGTTGTATACTTTTCCGATTTTATACGTTGACCTAACAGCACAATGTCACACGAATTCATGTTACCAATGTTCATAGTGTTTATAACTGGTTGGATTGCAAACGGCACATTTATACCATGAAATCTGATTAAAATGAGGGTCGTCACATGTATTTTCAGATATATTATTTTCAGATATATGAAAACTACCGCTCAATAAGTTCATCGGGAAGTCTGTACATGCGTTAAACTCGTTTAGCTCAGTTTCATGCAGACTTTGAATAGCGGATGGTTGCGTTACTGAAGTGTCGTTGTTGTCTTCTTCGCAGTGATGTTACAAGTCATTAATCAATCCTCATTGAGACCTAACGCACCGAAAAGATGTTGAGGAACTTCACCAAACATTATATTTTGCCGCTCCTGGTCTTCTTCAAACAGTTTATGTTTTGCCTTTTGAAATATATCGGGTGAAGACTTTTGATTATTTTGTAAGTCGCTGCATGATTTTAATTCTATATTATCATGTTATGATGAGAACACTTTTTTAACGTGCTACCTTGTATAACATAATGTTCATATTGTTTTTCCGGCGTTCTATGTATCTCGGTTGATATAACAGTTTGTGGTTTACCTAATTGAAGTGTCGTTTTGCTTTAGACTTCTTTATAACGGACACTTTACATTTCCGTTTTGTCTTATACTTTTTTATCACGGATTTCACTATAAAGTGTTTTTAAGTGGCGACTAACGTAATATTCAGTCATTCATTTCTTGCAAGTATCACAAAATATATTTTTAAGTCTACCCTTTTTCAATGCTGCCATTATTTAATTATCTATCCTTAAAATGTATGATCAATCGGGTCGATAACGGTTATAATTCTTTAAAGTTAATAGGGCTGATAGCGATGTCCAGTGGGTTGATATACCCCTCTAATATCATGTTGGGGTTCCGAAGTTGAAGGACTTCCTTCGATTTTTGTTTTGCTTTCTATCGTTTTTTCCATTCTACTCCAATGTCCTGTGGGGGTTCTGAAGTTGAAAGGCTTCATTCGATCGTTGTTACGCTTTCTAATGGTTTTGCGCTGAAAGGCTGTTTGAATATATCGTCTTGGACTTTATTAGAAACACCTGTTTTCTGAAAAAATATATAGTATTCATAAGTTCTTTGATAGAGTTTAACAGTTTATGTAATTTCTAAAGGTTAATATTTAAATTTTTTCAAGATAATTGTTTTATTTACATATACGAATCGGTCTAAGTAAAAACAATGTTGAAAAAGTACCTGTTCTACTGATATTTGATTAGCATACTCTTCCATGTTGTATAGACAATCTCGAAGTTTTAACGCTTGTTCCCATTTCAAAGAAACCGTCTTGCTTTTTGATTTATCAAACTTGCCATTTTCCCAAGATTTAAAATCATCGTTTAAATGAATATAAATCTGTCCATTCCAACGAGTTAAAGAAACATTTCTACCGTATGCATATGTACAAGGAACACGATCCAAACATCCGAATTATCATAAAAAGGTTCCATGTTGTATAAGAAAAAGTTACTAGTTTTATAACCGCAATACAAGCTGTGTGACTTTTATAATGCAATGGACCAGGTTTTATCAATATTTCGGCGGGAAGCTGTTGACGTAAAAGCAAATAGTATATCTAATGATTTTGGCGCGTAAACTATCCGATAAAGTCACGTTCACGTTTCGGCGGGAAGTTGTTTAAAGCAAATAGTACACCTAACGACTTTGGCGCGTTAATTATCGCCGTGATATAACTGAAATAATGTTGAAAATGGCGTAAAACATAAATGGAATAAACAAATGCTTTAGAGCAACCATATTTACATGAAATAAGATAACATTAGGGAATGTAGAAACATTTAAATAAATCTAACTTACATTTCCAGCAATTGAATCCAGTTGTATCTGTATGTTTTCATGGTCAGATAAATCTAGTTGATCTTGGAAAAGGCACCACACCATATACAAATAGCCATCCCTGCAATTTTAAAAAATCACTTTTTTACACGTCACATACATTAAAAGTAATGACGGTACGCACAAAAAGAATTGCATGTTCATTTAAACCAGCTTCTTTTCTCATTGACTTTAGACATATCTTTAAAAGAGATACAGACAAGGTAAATGAAATAGGAGTCTGATCAATACACATTTATAAAACTATCTGTAAAGTTATTATTATAAACAACGAATGGAGTATAGAAAATATTAAGAATACCAAAAAAAGGGGGTATTTATTTAACGCTCTATGCATACTCGGATAACCCTTTCACAAAGTTCATTTACATATAGTATACATTAACGCGGTCTTTCCCTTTATTGCTTGGTTAAATCAGTATTTTTTGATATCATATAAAACCAGAATGTCTCCTATTATAACGTCGCTGTTTTATATCCAAATACTTTAAAAATGGCAGTACGGGTTATTTACTCAAAAATCGTCGTGATATAACTGAAAGTAAAAACAACACATTAAGAATATTACGGCGCATATAACAGAACTATTGTTGAAAGCGATTGTTTAATTATTCACCTTCGTCAAGAATCGAAAAGAATGTTGGAACTCAACATCTCCCATTATCATTGAATAACTGTTGTTTAACAATGTTCTTTTCAGTCATATCCCTGCAGCATATTCAACTACGAATGCGGTGTTCTAACACCAGTACTCTACTCAACAGTCTTTCCAATCGAATGGCTACCTTTCCACATAGACTGTTATTCCATTTGTGGAAGAGGAATAACGCCTTAATTCTTAATGAATTTAATAACATATCGTGTTCTCATTTCATATATCAAAACTTACCGTTTATACGTTGGAACAGAAATTTAAGTTTAACACTGGATATCCAATTGTGAGGAATGAAAGGTACATAATCCAAGTTATTTTCAATAATGAATCAAAAAATGAATCACATCTCGTCAAAAGTTTGGTTTGAATAGAGAGTCCCTTTCACAACGAACGCGCATCAAAGGAGGCCGACCTTTCATGACACGAGTCGTTAAATATGATCCTTTAACAAGATTAAGTAATGGCTTAACATTTTTGAAGTTGAAAAGTCACGTTCGTATGTAAAACTGGCGGTAAAACATTCACACTTTTCTCTGATTCTTTCAATGACCAAATTCTCCTGTTGACACAATGTTTTGATCGTCTATCGCAAAATCTCAACAATAACAACTCTGAATATTGTCATATGAAATATAGTTGAACATTTTGTATTTAAACACATGAGAACAGATACTTAAATTTTGCGCGAAGTCCAATTTTCATGATCGAGCCAGATTCGTTTTTTCAAAAAATAGACACATACTACTCGCATATGAAATACAGTAGATAAATCGATATTTTATATAGTTCCAAGAAAAGTCAACTTTAAAAAGAAATTTAAGGAAAACAGCCGGTTTAAAATGCCGTATTTTGGTAAAATTTTCCCTTTATTATTGTAAACGCTATCAAGGTGTTTTGATAAGGGTTGCTTCGGTATATAGATTACTATATTGCTACTTTCACTTCTTCTTACCTTCATAACTCACTCGCAGTCTTTTAGCGAATTATAGCTAAAAAGTAATAGCTTTTATAGGATTGAAACAGTTAAATAGAAGTAAACGGTTTAAAAATAACTATCACAGAGCTAATAATGTAATATCCAAATACATGATGATTCTTAAAATGTATGATCAGATAGCTAAAATGTAATAACTGTTATAGGGTCTTCAAATACATGATTTTTCGGGTAGTTACCTAAGTATGTCACAGCGTAACATTCTTTTTTTTTAATGGTGGCTTTTTTATTTTACAACTTGACCCTTTCCTATACAAATTATATCCAGCTGATGACTTCCTGAAAAATCCAAGCAAATATTGTGAAAATCTCTAATGAAGGTATTATAATTGAGTTCAGTTGAAAACGTCGCGTTATAAGGAGATATTATTTATTTTCTTCTTATATCACGACGTTTTCAAAAGATGTCTGATGCGCTAAAAGACGCCTATAATTTGGAAAGGGATAAGCCTTAGATATCATAAAAGTGCTAACCTTTGATACAAGTTATAAACTCATCATCTTATATAATTTGTTAGTAAGCGTCCCAGATAACACTTTCTCAAATCTTCCGCTTTTCAGTATAATCATTTTATATAAATCATTCGGAGAGGAGGGTTAATAAAAACAATGTGAAATAATGTTCAAGTGTTTTATTCTACCTTTAAACGAATAAGACCATTATATATTTCATCTGACAATTGGAAAGAGACGTAAAGAAGTTATTATTAAAAAAATTGAATCGGTTACCTAGCACGTGTATCTCCAATTCTTTATTATAACACCTCATGTCGTTAAATGTTTACGTGATTCTAAGACTCTTATAAAAAAAAAGTCAACGTTTTAGAATAACAGCCTCATATAAGAAAACGGATTTACACGAACTTTACCTATGAAAGTCTCGCTATGGATATAAATAAGAAGAACGCATTAATAATTCGTTCAAGATTGTTTAAAAATATTCATAAATATAACCCTGAACAGTTGATTGATAACTACTTGTTGTCTGTCAGAATTATTAAATTTTTCGAAAATGAATTAAAGTGTCCATGTCGGAACAAACTTGAAGGTGTTGTTTTTTTTAATTATAAGCGATATTTCTGCAGATGCTGGCTTTTTTATAAAAAAAAATTGATATAGATTTTCTTATCCTTTCCTTTGACTTTTTTATGTGTGATGTTTTATATCAAGACCTAGTTTACTTTATTGTAAAACTGAATGAAAGACATTAGTTTATTGTAAAACTGAATGAAAGACATCAATTTATTGTGCTTAATAATTTATATCATGAATCATTTTTTCTGAATGATTTTATCATTAACTTTTTACATGTGTTAAACAAACGCTTTAATTCTTCAGACAAGTAAAGACCGCCGATGAAGAGGTGTCCAAAGCCAAAAATCTCTAAAAGAAAATCGTGCAAACGTGTTAATGATGGAAAATCAAGAACATCTCTCAAAATTTGCAACAGAAATTTTAAGGGGAATATGAATAATGCAATAGATGCAATTCGAGTTATTGACCCTTGTCTCATTTATTGTGTTTATGATTGTGGAAATGTAATGAATGTCTTTAAAGACACTGAAACAAGAAAGTATACTACAAATGATAATAAAACTTAAGTTGAATATACATATATTGTGAACATTGTTTAAAAACCGCTATACTACAAATGAAACTTTAGTTGAATGTACGCCATAGTGTGATCATTATTTGAAAGCCGCTGTGTTAACCCACACTCATATATATGCCTTAAACGATAAAATACTAACGTAATTTATATTTCTGTAGACATTCTTCAAATAGTGGTCGAAATATTATAAAAACATTATTATGATAAAAACAAACGGAAATACTTCAGGGTATGTATATTTTATTATTAATGTTTAAAGGGACGTAATAAACGTATTACATTTTAACTGTTTACTCGCTCCAGTCTTCTCCCTTATTTTTATCGGAAACCGGGCCTGTCGAATGCGTCCCTATTTAACAATCCCGCTTTTTTAAACAAGATCACCACGCGTCTCGGATGGCACGGTTTAACGATGACATATGATAACGAGAAAATAATACGTCACCGAGGATTACTCATACCGACTAAATGCTCTTTACCGAGTTTTTACTCATACCGACTAAATGCTCTTTACCGAGGTTTTGCTCATACCGACAATTACTCCCTTTACCGACGATTTTGCTCCTAAATGCCGAGAAAGGCTCCCTTTAATTTAACACTACTATAAGCTATTCAGTAGTAAGGATAATCCAACAAAAACTGAATGCTAACATTTTTAGGGTGATTTGGGTCTTCAACTTTCCGGCAGTTTTTCATAATACAGATTCCTCTTCTCTTCTGAATTCATAAGCATCTCTGTTACGTGACACTCCACCATATAACGGTAAACGTGAGCTTTGAGGCCTTCTTGTATTGTCCTCTCCAGAAACGGCTGTGTTGTAATCAGGGGGTGGCGATTGTGCATCATTGTCTTAATCCTCCCTGAGATTACTAGAAATCACACTGGTATATGACGGTGGAGGAGGAAGCACATCCAGGATATTTCTCGGGCCGCCATTATCGGGAATACCGGAAGCTCGAATGACGTCACTGAGTAACATAACGGTATTGTTTACGCCTGGTAAGTCAACGTCTGAATTGTAACTATCACTGTCACTGGAAATTACATAGCTATATGATGGAGGAGGATCCATAATTGGAATATTTCCACTGCCGCCATTATTTGGAAAACCAGAAACTCGGATGCCGTCACTGTGTAATGGAGTTGTATTGTTGGTGGATTGGGCATCACTATCTGAACTTAAACTATCACTAATCTCCTTGTCAATTACACTAGTATATGATGGAGGATTCCACCTCCCCGTATTTTCTTCGTCGCTATTATCCGGAGCTTGACTGTCGCTATTTTGTGTCGGGGTCGTATCGTTCACGGGTCCAGGAACGGTGTCTGTATCATTGCTGTTGTTATGGGTGAAAGTACGGGACTCCTCTGTTAAGCTATTCAGTAGTAAGGATAATCCAACAAAAACTGAATGCTAACATTTTTAGGGTGATTTGGGTCTTCAACTTTCCGGCAGTTTTTCATAATACAGATTCCTCTTCTCTTCTGAATTCATAAGCATCTCTGTTACGTGACACTCCACCATATAACGGTAAACGTGAGCTTTGAGGCCTTCTTGTATTGTCCTCTCCAGAAACGGCTGTGTTGTAATCAGGGGGTGGCGATTGTGCATCATTGTCTTAATCCTCCCTGAGATTACTAGAAATCACACTGGTATATGACGGTGGAGGAGGAAGCACATCCAGGATATTTCTCGGGCCGCCATTATCGGGAATACCGGAAGCTCGAATGACGTCACTGAGTAACATAACGGTATTGTTTACGCCTGGTAAGTCAACGTCTGAATTGTAACTATCACTGTCACTGGAAATTACATAGCTATATGATGGAGGAGGATCCATAATTGGAATATTTCCACTGCCGCCATTATTTGGAAAACCAGAAACTCGGATGCCGTCACTGTGTAATGGAGTTGTATTGTTGGTGGATTGGGCATCACTATCTGAACTTAAACTATCACTAATCTCCTTGTCAATTACACTAGTATATGATGGAGGATTCCACCTCCCCGTATTTTCTTCGTCGCTATTATCCGGAGCTTGACTGTCGCTATTTTGTGTCGGGGTCGTATCGTTCACGGGTCCAGGAACGGTGTCTGTATCATTGCTGTTGTTATGGGTGAAAGTACGGGACTCCTCTGTTCGAAATCGACGTGTGGGTGTTCTTGTACTTGATCCTCGTCTGCAAAACTTCATATATCAAATAAGAATTAATCAAATTCATCCAATCAGATCAACGGGTATAATTATTATCTGTTGTTATATGTGACAGAAACGTAAATTTTCTCAGATAAATCTATGCTTATTGTGCAATGACGGACATGGAAATTCATCATATAGTCGCACAAGCATCTTATAGCCCTATCCCACATGCAGACGCATATGCAGATTTCTATCCTCGTCGCAAACTGAGGTTTATTGACTGCTATAAACTCCTACAATCATCTTATAGCCCTATCCCACATGCAGACGCATATGCAGATTTCTATCCTCGTCGCACACCGAGGTTTATTGACTGCTATAAACTCCTACCATCATTCAATAAACAACCGTTTGTGTCCAACGACGGTTTCTGTCAGTCTGAGTTTACTTGTTCCTACCATTACATTTTTGAGTCGGGCATACACCAATAAAGGCGGCGTCCTTTGGAAAAAGTGGAACAAGAAAAACGCAAAATAAACAACATTTTTGTGGACCAATCATTTTATACTCCGTTAATTGCTTCTATATGGTGATTCCAAATATTAAGTTGTATTGGTCGGCTGTAGAATTGACAAAATTCAATTGCACTTTTATCAATCTATTTAAAGTACGCCTGGTACCAGAATAATGTCATACTTACTTATTGACTTTATTATTGACTGGGTACCAGGCTGTACTACAGGTCGCCTATGTTGGTTCATGACAGACAAATACAAGACGTAATAATTTACTTTAGTATCGTGGGTAACTAGTTGTGTCTGTGAGCTGTACATACCTTTTCTTCACGGCACATCTTACAGCAACACAATAATAGTTTTCCTATTATCACCACGCCGACCAACACCGATGCTATCTGGACGACCACAACGATAGCCTTTGCCTTCTTTCCGCCGATACCGTCCGGGCAGTCCGATTCGTCACCGCATGGGTTATCTCCCCTACATGCCAGTTTGTTGTCGATACAGCGCTCGTTTACACATTGGTACTCCTTCGAATAACAGATACCTACAACATTGATGTATAACGTTTTAAATCAACATGTAAGTATAAACTTCTACACATCAGTCATTTGAAATTTGATAAAAAAAAACCTTATTGTTTCATAATCATTGTTTCGTAAGAAGCAGAATGACACAATATCGACCCGGATCAGCCTAAGCATGCCGCGCAGGCTAACCCGGACAGACACTTTTCGCCTCCTGTGGATTTTCTGTTTCATGAATCATTACTCTATACCTTTAGCTCCCTGAGACGGAATGTGTCAGCCCGGATTAGCCTGCGCGGATTGCGCAGGCTGAACTGAGTCGATACTTTACACAGAGTCCCTAACGATTTGGTGTTTTATGCATTTGCGTACTGAAGGCCCGGGCGAGCTGCATCTTTTGACAAAATCTAGAAGCGTAGCCCGACTCGTTTGATTCCAATAAGTTTTAAATAATGTCAAAGTTGACACCGAGTCCCTAGAGGCAGCCCATACTATATGTATTTATCTATATGCTTTGTTTCGTTTCTGTGCTTAACTATTCAATAACGTCTTGGATATATACAGGTATATACTTTCGGATGATGTTTCTACTTAAAACTCGGTATTATGAACGACTAGGGAAGATCACGATCAGACTGCGCGGGTGCGGTGGCTGATACAAATCTCCCCCAATCGCATATTTCCGAATGTCTGTGTTTGTTTAACGATCATTATGGGGAATAAAATATCATCAAATTAAATCAGAAATACATTCATTCAATCAGGGTTTTTATCTGCACTTATTATAAAAAAAAAAATAGTATTACCAAAAATATGATAAAATTTAATGTTATCGAAGTTATACTTGAATTCACGTGTGATAACTCGAATAAGTAAATATGAAAACAGCGTAGCGGCAGATCTAATTGCTGAGAAGAGCAACCAAAACAGCAGCTGCACTTTTATCTTGATATGAAGTTATCACCGGCTTCTTTTTTTATAATAAACATTTAAGAACAAACCGCCTCAGTGGTGTAGTGATAGAGCGTCCGCCTCGGGTGCGGGAGGTCGCGGGTTCGATCCCCGACCGGGTCATACTATAGCCTTTAAAAAAAGGAAGTAATGGCTTACCCTCTTCGGCTACAGGGTATTGACCAGTAGTACTAGTAACTTACCAAGAAAATACCGTGGTATAACTGAAATAGTGTTGAAAGCGGCGTTAAACACCATGTAATCAATTAAAGTTCAAATTAATTATGGAGCTGAATTGATCATAAATAAAGAGATATTCTCAACACGTCGATAACTCGAAGTAATGAATGGGTCCCTTTCGACTTCGAGTTAGGGATATTCTCAACTCGTCGATAACACGAAGTTATGAATGGGATCATTTGCGACTTCGAGTTAGGGATATTCTCAACATGTCGATAACGCGAAGTAATGAATGGGTCCCTTTCGACTTCGAGTTAGGGATATTCTCAACACGTCGATAACTCGAAATTATGAAAGGGTCCTTTCGACTATTCTCTACATGTCGATAACTCGAAGTTATGAATCGGTCCCTTTCGACTTCGAGTTATGTATAACTCGTAGTAATGAATGGGTCCCTTTCGACTTCGAGTTAGGGATATTCTCAACACGTCGATAACTCAAAATTATGAAAGGGTCCTTTCGACTATTCTCTACATGTCGATAACTCGAAGTTATGAATGGGCCCCTTTCGACTTCGAGTTAGGGATATTCTCAACACGTCGATAACGCGAAGTTATGAATCGGTCCCTTTCGACTTCGAGTTATCGTGAATCTACTGTATAGCTTCATATGTTTGCAGTATTTGTCTTGAGCTAACAATGTCAAAGACAGATTTAAAAGAAGAATTAAGCAATGATTTGATCACATAATCGTTTATACCATAATGAAATATGTTGAGTTCAATTGTAAATAGTCGGGATATTCTCAACACGTCGATAACTCGAAATTATGAAAGGGTCCTTTCGACTATTCTCTACATGTCGATAACTCATAGTTATGAATGGGTCCCTTTCAACTTCGAGTTATGTATAACTCGTAGTAATGAATGGGACCCTTTCGACTTCGAGTTAGGGATATTCTCAACACGTCGATAACGCGAAGTTATGAATGGGTTCTTTTCGACTTCGAGTTATCGTGAATCTACTGTATAGCTTCATATGTTTGCAGTATTTGTCTTGAGCTAACAATGTCAAAGACAGATTTAAAAGAAGAATTAAGCAATGATTTGATCACATAATCGTTTATACCATAATGAAATATGTTGAGTTCAATTGTAAATAGTCGGTATCCATCTCTCGGCGGTTTTCCTTTCAGTCGTATGAACAAAATCCGCCATTGTGTTCTAAAGACTTCGCCAAGCTGAGAAAACGACGAAAACGATCTTGACAACCCTGAAATATAATAGTTCTGGCTAAACTTCGAGATAATCCTAAGATATTAGATACTGAGAAGCATAGATATATTAAATCCTGACTAAATGACTGTCTTGCAATATAAAAAAACTGGCTTTACATCGAGAATAACTGGTATTTAGACAAGAGGGCCATGATGGTCTTGGATCGCTCATCTGAGTCAATTTGTCATGCCAACAACAATAACTCATTTTGCAGTCAGGTAAGCCAATACAAGAGGCACAAGAGGACCACAGAACGAAAGCTCACATCCTATGCGAAGAAAAAACGAATCGGGTCTTTCGTACATAAATATTTCGTCCTTGACAATTTTAAATGTGTCATTTGATTCCCTACACGCATTTTGCTTTCGATCTGTATATTGTTATGCATCATTGACACAAGGGCGCTCATCATTATATAATTTTAAAACATGAGTAGACTAATGATTGGCAAGATTAATCATTTCCTGTAGATGATTAATAATGTGTTGGCTTTGTGTATGGTCAACCTACCTTAGAATGGAGATTGATTATAAACAATACAAGGCTTTACACAAATATGCCAGTTTTGATACATTTTCACTTGACCCCACCCCTGATGTTCCAATATGCCCTTTAGCTGATAACTGGTTTTTCAACTACTATAAATGTAAGTGTTATGCATAACTGCAGTATAGATTTCCGGCGACATTGATGCGTTGTATCAACTTTCTCTTGTAGTAGATTTAAAGAAAATCTTTAAATCAGAATATATTTGGATTTAAAGCATGGAAGCGCATGGAAAAAATGGTATCTCGCGAGAATGAAGGTCGAGAGAGATGTCAAATTTCACACGCTCCGAGTAACGCGCAGGCAACATAATTTTCATTTTCTTATATACCTGTAATAACTTTTAAGACAAAATTAGACAAATTATAACAATTAGATGTTTTCAAAAATGAAATAATTATGTTTACGCGCGCAATAACATTGTGGATGACGTGTGAATAACGTCACACTAACGCATTTTGAATGACGTGCCATCATTCAAATGGGGTCACATTTGGCCTACCATCAATCATTTGGCACCGTATTAAATTGTTAAATATGGAATATTAATGTATCGTGTTGTACTTTGCGCAAGCTATTTTACACGTATTTGCACATGAAAATATACAGTTATATGATAAAGTATAAATACCAGCTATAGATTTGTCACTGCTCCAACTATCGCCCTGTCTGATCTCAAGCGTAATTTCGGAGCTTCTTATACCGAACTCGGAAATATGAAACGCTATATCATATGTTATCCAACCAACTATATGTACCGTACATTCGATGTCCAGTAGTCGATCTTGAAGTCCTGATTGATGCTCGTAAAATATCGTGGCAGCCTTCTCATCATCGTCTGTCAAAGATATGCTTTTGCCACAGTACATACCCATGTTTTCTACAAAGAACAAAAGTATGATTTTGTCACAGTACATACCCATGTTATCTACAAAGAATAAAGATATGATTTAGTCACAGTGCATACCCATGTTATCTACAAAGAACAAAGATATGATTTGGTCACAGTACATATCCATGTTATTTACAAAGAACAAATATATGGTTTGGTCACAGTACAAAGAACAAAGATATGAAATGGTCACAGTACATATCCATGTTATTTACAAAGAACAAATATATGGTTTGGTCACAGTACAAAGAACAAAGATATGATTTGGTCACAGTACATATCCATGTTATCTACAAAGAATAAAGATATGATTTGGTCACAGTACATACCCATGTTATCTACAAAGAACAAAGATATAATTTGGTCACAGTACATAAACATGTTTTCTACAAAGAACAAGGATATGGTTTTGCAACAGTGCATACCCATGTTATCTACAAAGAACAAAGATATGATTTGTTCAAAGTACATGGTTATGATATATGCAAAGAACAAAGATATGATTTGGTCACAGTACATATCCATGTTATATGCAAAGAACGAAGATATGGTTTTTTTGCCACAGTACATATCCATGCTATCAACAAATAACAAAGCTATGACTTCGGTCACAGTACAAATAACAAAGATATGAAATGGTAACAGTACATATCCATGTTATCTACAAATAACAAAGATATGACTTTGGTCACAGAACAAATAACAAAGATATGACTTTGGCCACAGAACAAATAACAAAGATATGACTTTGGCCACAGAACAAATAACAAAGATATGACTTTGGCCACAGTACAGATCCATGTTACGTGCATATAACAAATATATGACTTTGGCCACCTTACTGATCAATATGATATAACCCCAGCACTGATACATACTATATGCAAAGAACAAATATATGAATTTACCCCAGCACTGATCAATGCTATATGCAAAGAACAAATATATGATTTTACCCCAGCACTGATACATGCTATATGCAAAGAACAAATATATGATTTTACCCCAGCACTGATCCATGATATATGCAAAGAACAAATATATGATTTTACCCCAGCACTGATACATGCTATATGCAAAGAACAAATATATGATTTTGCCACAAGACAGATCCATGTTATATGTAAAGAACAAGGATGTTTCTATTGTTATTTTGTTCTACTTTTTGATAATATTGAATTGTTCAAACTAAAATTAAGTACAAACTGTGCTATTGTAAAACTATATTTATGACTTGATATATTTGAAACAAAGATGGACTGCACATAAATTTCTGTTGTATTTATTTAATCTTGATAAAGACCAAGTGGTCAAAAATTCGATTATTAAAGAGTTCTAATCATATAAAGTGTTATATTTATGAAATTTAAAATTTCTGTTCATACTTCTCTGAACTTGTCAACATATGACAAAAAGGGTGTATATCTATTGTTTATCACCTGATTTTAAACTTTATGAAAATATGTTCTGTATTGATCAAGATGTATTTATATGTATGTATACGTTAATTAAATTATGTTCAGTTCATGTTATCTGCAAAGAACAAAGATATGAATTTGCCAAAAAAAAGATTCAGGTTATCTTCAAAGAACAAAGATACGATTTTGCCAAATTACAGATGTTATATGCAAAGAACATTTTTACAAAGATTAATTTTACCACATAACAGATCTATGTTATATGCAAAGAACAAAGATATGATTTTGCCACATTACAAGAACAAATATATGATTTTTCCACAGTACAGATCCATGTAATCTGCAAAGAACAAAGATATGATTTTGCTACATTACAGATCCATGTTATATGCAAAGAACGAAGATATGATTTTTCCACATAACAGATCCATGTTATATGCAAAGAACAAAGATATGATTTTGCCACATTACAGATCCATGTTATATGCAAAGAACAAATACATGATTTTGCCACATAACAGATCCATGTTATATGCAAAGAACATTTTTACAAATACATGATTTTGCCACATAACAGATCCATGTTAAATGCAAGGAACAAATATATGATTTTGCCACATTACAGATCTGTGTTATATGTAAAGAACAATATATGATTTTGCCATATTACAAGAACAAATATATGATTTTGCCACATTACAGATCCATGATATCTGCAAAGAACAAACATATGATTTTTCCACATTACAAGAACAAATATATGATTTTGCCACAGTAATGATCCATGTTATCTGCAAGGAACAAAGATATGATCTTGCCATAGTACAAGAACAAAGATATGATTTTGCCATAGTACATGTACATATCCATGTTATCTGCAAGGAACAAAGATATGATCTTGCCATAGTACAAGAACAAAGATATGATTTTGCCATAGTACATGTACATATCCATATTTTCTGCTAAGAAAAAGACAATGTTTCACCATGAGCAATTTTCTCTTTTTGCCACGATGTTTTTAACCGTATTCAATAATGGTACTTTCGTTTTAAGAGATCTTCGAGCAGTTTTTCAGCTATATTACGATGACATAACTCGTATGGGTTCAATGATCTTTGTCAGACAAATCAGTAGTTAACAGGTTTTTGCAGTATAGCACTAAATCTTCTACTTCACATATCATCACTGATCAGTATCCCAGTTCTTAAAGTATCTGCTTTGTGTTTAACAGAGGTCCAGATAAGGAGGGGTATTCAGCTCTTTTTCCCACAATATATCTCTTATGATTAAAGCAAATCCTATGTTGCGGGTACTAAAAAAAATCGTCTCACTGAGACGATTCTTTTTGAGTACTCACAATATAGGGTTCGAGGGTCAAATAAGGATTTTAGAACATGCAACACGCCCCTTATCTAGAACTCTAGACTGTTAGGGAAGGGTATAGAAGGTGCGAATCTCAGCGTCGACATAGGGGCTCGGATGGTTAGTTGGTGAGCAGACAGCTAGTTAGTAATTGTACGAATTACCTGTCTGCAATGTGCCTAAACAGATGTATATAAGATTTTGGAGTCAGGATAACGAGTGTAGTGAACGTCAACATTGAATGGCCATTTCAATAGGGATCAATACTATAGAGGGTTATAAACACACACTCGAAGGTTGATAAATTTGAACCGTCCCACGAGAAATTCAACATTATGGCCTCTGCGTAATGTATCGACCAGATCAGCCTGCGCTATCCGCGCAGACTGATCCGGGCCGACACAATCAGTCTCAGCGGGATAGAGGTATAGAGTATTGATTCCTGAAACAGAAAATCTACAGGAGGAAACAAGTGTCTATCCGGGTAAGCCTGTGTTGCATGCTTAGACTGATCCGGGTCGATACTTTACGCAGAGTCCACAATGTTGGTTTTATCGCGGGACGGCTCATTTTATGGTGCTGCGTCTATCGATTTAAGGTTTCAATACATGCTCATAACAGAAAATTCACTGTTAGCCTATATATGCTATATCGACATTAACTATTGACAATAGATTCTGATAAACGAACACTCGATGTCAGCCGCGTCTTACGATTTGGGGTCTGATTGCGTCTGCGAACAGTGAAGACTCAGGTGAGTTTGTGCATCCGCACAGTTTCCTTGGAGAATTCTTTGTCCGTCTGTGTATTACAGAAATCATAACATATACGAATTCCTTTCTATTTTAAACTCGTCAAAACTAAAAAAGTTTTTAATGTCATTTAAATGCCATTGGACTATATACAAAAGCTAACCATAAAAGAAAAAGTAAAAGGATACTTAATGTAGAAAATGATTAGATGATGAGCGTTATTATTCTTTATCATATTAAGCTTATTGCTTAACTTGTCAGGAAAACATAGCACTAAACTTTTTATTCGAATTATGCACACTTATGTATGAGCCGTTCCACGGGAAAATCAACATTGTGGACTATTCAGGAATCAGGACTATATCTGTCTGTCTGTCTGTCTGTCTGTCTGTCTGTCTGTCTGTCTGTCTGTCTGTCTGTCTGTCTGTCTGTCTGTCTGTCTGTCTGTCTGTCTGTCTGTCTGTCTGTCTGTCTGTCTGTCTGTCTGTCTGTCTGTCTGTCTGTCTGTCTGTCTGTCTGTCTGTCTGTCTGTCTGTCTGTCTGTCTGTCTGTCTGTCTGTCTGTCTGTCTGTCTGTCTGTCTGTCTGTCTGTCTGTCTGTCTGTCTGTCTGTCTGTCTGTCTGTCTGTCTGTCTGTCTGTCTGTCTGTCTGTCTGTCTGTCTGTCTGTCTGTCTGTCTGTCTGTCTGTCTGTCTGTCTGTCTGTCTGTCTGTCTGTCTGTCTGTCTGTCTGTCTGTCTGTCTGTCTGTCTGTCTGTCTGTCTGTCTGTCTGTCTGTCTGTCTGTCTGTCTGTCTGTCTGTCTGTCTGTCTGTCTGTCTGTCTGTCTGTCTGTCTGTCTGTCTGTCTGTCTGTCTGTCTGTCTGTCTGTCTGTCTGTCTGTCTGTCTGTCTGTCTGTCTGTCTGTCTGTCTGTCTGTCTGTCTGTCTGTCTGTCTGTCTGTCTGTCTGTCTGTCTGTCTGTCTGTCTGTCTGTCTGTCTGTCTGTCTGTCTGTCTGTCTGTCTGTCTGTCTGTCTGTCTGTCTGTCTGTCTGTCTGTCTGTCTGTCTGTCTGTCTGTCTGTCTGTCTGTCTGTCTGTCTGTCTGTCTGTCTGTCTGTCTGTCTGTCTGTCTGTCTGTCTGTCTGTCTGTCTGTCTGTCTGTCTGTCTGTCTGTCTGTCTGTCTGTCTGTCTGTCTGTCTGTCTGTCTGTCTGTCTGTCTGTCTGTCTGTCTGTCTGTCTGTCTGTCTGTCTGTCTGTCTGTCTGTCTGTCTGTCTGTCTGTCTGTCTGTCTGTCTGTCTGTCTGTCTGTCTGTCTGTCTGTCTGTCTGTCTGTCTGTCTGTCTGTCTGTCTGTCTGTCTGTCTGTCTGTCTGTCTGTCTGTCTGTCTGTCTGTCTGTCTGTCTGTCTGTCTGTCTGTCTGTCTGTCTGTCTGTCTGTCTGTCTGTCTGTCTGTCTGTCTGTCTGTCTGTCTGTCTGTCTGTCTGTCTGTCTGTCTGTCTGTCTGTCTGTCTGTCTGTCTGTCTGTCTGTCTGTCTGTCTGTCTGTCTGTCTGTCTGTCTGTCTGTCTGTCTGTCTGTCTGTCTGTCTGTCTGTCTGTCTGTCTGTCTGTCTGTCTGTCTGTCTGTCTGTCTGTCTGTCTGTCTGTCTGTCTGTCTGTCTGTCTGTCTGTCTGTCTGTCTGTCTGTCTGTCTGTCTGTCTGTCTGTCTGTCTGTCTGTCTGTCTGTCTGTCTGTCTGTCTGTCTGTCTGTCTGTCTGTCTGTCTGTCTGTCTGTCTGTCTGTCTGTCTGTCTGTCTGTCTGTCTGTCTGTCTGTCTGTCTGTCTGTCTGTCTGTCTGTCTGTCTGTCTGTCTGTCTGTCTGTCTGTCTGTCTGTCTGTCTGTCTGTCTGTCTGTCTGTCTGTCTGTCTGTCTGTCTGTCTGTCTGTCTGTCTGTCTGTCTGTCTGTCTGTCTGTCTGTCTGTCTGTCTGTCTGTCTGTCTGTCTGTCTGTCTGTCTGTCTGTCTGTCTGTCTGTCTGTCTGTCTGTCTGTCTGTCTGTCTGTCTGTCTGTCTGTCTGTCTGTCTGTCTGTCTGTCTGTCTGTCTGTCTGTCTGTCTGTCTGTCTGTCTGTCTGTCTGTCTGTCTGTCTGTCTGTCTGTCTGTCTGTCTGTCTGTCTGTCTGTCTGTCTGTCTGTCTGTCTGTCTGTCTGTCTGTCTGTCTGTCTGTCTGTCTGTCTGTCTGTCTGTCTGTCTGTCTGTCTGTCTGTCTGTCTGTCTGTCTGTCTGTCTGTCTGTCTGTCTGTCTGTCTGTCTGTCTGTCTGTCTGTCTGTCTGTCTGTCTGTCTGTCTGTCTGTCTGTCTGTCTGTCTGTCTGTCTGTCTGTCTGTCTGTCTGTCTGTCTG
>JASEVX010000010.1:3398423-3653423 GCA_031761405.1 Serripes groenlandicus | reverse complement strand
GTCTAATGTTGTTTACATACGCGCACCTGCTGATGAAAATGACGTCGAATATTCTCCTTCTAATGGCAATTTTAACTTACTGAATGTTATTTTCATGTTCAAAGAGATGTCTTGATTTGTGAAGAAGGCATTTTATAATGTTTATCCATGTATATCTAAAATATGAACTGTTTCTAAGCTAAAACTGTTGATCGCGTGACTCGCGAATACCAACTGCGTAGATCAATCTCCTTTGCAGAGAGCCGCTCTTGACACTCACTTACAAATAGTAAATCATATGCGATTTAAAATGTTTATTTGGTTCGAAACAAATGAAGAAAAGAAAACACCGAGATGAAACTGGTTTTAATAGAAAAATTACTTTGAATGAACACTCTCTGCCTATAAAGAGAGTTTCAAGAACGACACCTCTGCGAATAAGAAAGAATCGGGTCTTTCGTACAAAATTATTTCGTCCTTGACAATTTTAAATGTGTCATTTAATTCCCTAAAGGCATATTGCTTCCGATCTGCATATTGTTTTGCATCATTGACACAAGGGCGCTCATCATAATATAATTTTTAAAACATGAGTAGTTTGTTATTTTCATTATGAAAAGGGAAGGAAAGAATTAAAATAAATTATCATGTTGTAGGGCTCAGTTTATGTTCGAAATTAAGTTTAAATTATACAACAATTTCAATGAGATTTAACTGTTTAGTTGATATTATATTTCGAATGTGGTCTAATTTATAAATATTGAACTACATTTCAACATTTGTAAAAGTATGATATAATTAGAATGCCAAGCTAATATCATCTTGAGAAAAAGAGAAAACTCATGTCTTCAGCGATTTAACCCTTATCTCATTGTTTCAAAGTAGATTGCTGCAAAGGTGTCCACTGTTGACTTTAATAGAGGAAAGGTAAAATGACGTGCTATTGCATGCAAATCCTAAATTGTCTGTTTTGTGGTTTTATTGAAAAATAATAAAATTCAAATATTCTGACAAACATCTTGAAAAGTGTATGTGGAATTCACAAATCTTATAATTATTCCTTAATGAAAGCACTGTATACATACTAAGACTAATGATTGGCAAGATTACTCATTTCCATTACTGTTTATGATCAATAATTAGTTGGTTGTGTGTATGGTCAACCTACTTTGGAATGGAGATTGATCATAAACAATGAAAGGCTTCAATTATCATTCACTTCGTTGACAAAACAATGCAAGTTATGATACATTTTCACTTGACCCCACCCCTGATGTTCCAATATGCCCCTCAGTTGATAACTGTTTATTCAACTACTATAATGTTAGTGTTATGCATAACTGCAGTATGGATTTCCGGCGACATTGATGCGTTGCAGCAACTTTCTCTTGTTTTTAAATGTACAAAGCTGATTTTTTTTTTGAGTGGTGTTTACGCTGCTTTGGAGAAAAAAATCATTTCTATAACGGCGTTTACTAGCCAATTTACCAGTTCTACTGGGTCCAATTACAACAGCCCTACTTAGCGCTAAGTAATACTTAACATCTTTAATAAGGTTGGAACACAGACCACCTAATGCTTTACACAATATTTAAATAAATGACTTAGTTAAAAACAAATAGTTACCTTGCTGACTTAAAAAAACTTGTGAAGAAATGGAAGACTTGGACATTTTTATTTGAAAAACGAAAAGACAGCGCGCTCGACTTTTTTTTAAGTTCTTGACAATAAAGCAAAAATTACTTGGCCTATGCCTAGGCCTACGGTTTATCATCAAATAATAATTTAGGCATGGGCTAGCTAAACGGGTTCGTGTTGCAGTTTTAAACAGTAACGCATCAGAAGATGCATGTGTGGCCGAGTGGTTAGCGTCGGGGATTTGCAATCGGGCGTCCCACGTCGCGCCGGTATTCGGGTAGTGCCCTGTTTGCCCAGTGATTATGAATAAATGAAATGTCGCTTCGAAGTAACTGAAATAATGTTGAAAACGGCGTAAAAACCCAATACAACAAGCAAATTCATGAAATTTATATCCCCCGCTTGCAGGAAATATTGTAGGAATAAAGTCCGCCGAAAGTGACAATAGAACTTGGCCTAGCTGTTAAGGCATTTAACCTTGTTAATAATTTTGAAAAAAAAACGGTTCACATTTGTGGCAGTAATTGCACGGAAACAGCAACAAATGACATTTTTTGTTAAATAAGGGTCCGTAACTCCACCAAATAAAGTCTGCCGAAAGTGACGATCGAACTTGGCCTAGCTGTTAAGGCATTTAATCTTGTTACCAAGTTTGAAAACAAGAGTACAGCAAACGGTACATAATACGCCCGTCAGGAACATCTTTGTAAGTTTCCTCTTGTTTTGATATATTGTTTGTTTGTAAAAAGTTAATAAAGTTGTTCAGGAATGAATTGACAACAAAGCAGTATACAAAAATACAGCTGAATACCTCAAAGCATGTAGGAAAAAAATGTGAAAAAACATTATTCCAACCCCAAAAAGGGGCATAACTCATGCAGAAATTGACGAAATCTGAAGAAACGTGAATTTGATCTATGGCACATGACCACAAAGCCATATACAAAATTTCAGCGTAATACATGAAAGCATGTAGAAAAAAATGCAGAAAACAAATATTCTAAGTCCAAAAAGGGGCATAACTCATTCAAAAATTGACGAAATCCCAGGAAATATGAACTTGATCTGTGACACATCACTAGAAAGCGTTATACAAAATTTCACCTCAATAGCTCAAAGTATGTAGGAAAAAAGTGCGGAAAACCCGAACGGACGGACGGAGGGAGGGACGGACGGAGGGAGGGACGGACGGAGGGAGGAAGGGACATGACCATACCATAATAAAACGGTTGTATAAAAAAAGGTTCACATTTGTGGCAGTTATTGCACGGAAACGGCAAGAAACGACATTTTTTGTTAAATAAGGGGCCATAACTCCACCAAATAAAGTCTGCCGAAAGTGACGATCGAAGTTGGCCTAGCCCTTAAGGCATTTAACCTTGTTACCAAGTTTGAAAAAAAAAGGTTCACATCTGTGGCAGTTATTGCACGGAAACAGCAAGAAACGACATATTTTGTTAAATAAGGGGCCATAACTCCACCAAATAAAGTCTGCCGAAAGTGACGATCGAAGTTGGCCTAGCCCTTAAGGCATTTAACCTTGTTACCAAGTTTGAAAAAAAAAGTTCACATCTGTGGCAGTTATTGCACGGAAACAGCAAGAAACGACATATTTTGTTAAATAAGGGGCCATAACTCCACCAAATAAAGTCTGCCGAAAGTGACGATCGAAGTTGGCCTAGCCCTTAAGGCATTTAACCTTGTTACCAAGTTTGAAAAAAAAAGGTTCACATTTGTGGCAGTTATTGCACGGAAACAGCAAGAAACGACATTTTTTGTTAAATAAGGGGCCATAACTCCACCGAATAAAGTCCGCCGAAAGTGATATTCGAACTTGGCCTAGCCCTTAAGGCATTTAACGTTGTTACCAAGTTTGAAAAAAAAAGGTTCACATTTGTGGCAGTTATTGCACGGAAACAGCAAGAAACGACATTTATTTTTAAATAAGGGGCCATAACTCCACCGAATAAAGTCCGCCGAAAGTGATATTCGAACTTGGCCTAGCCCTTAAGGCATTTAACGTTGTTACCAAGTTTGAAAAAAAAAGGTTCACATTTGTGGCAGTTATTGCACGGAAACAGCAAGAAACGACATTTTTTGTTAAATAAGGGGCCATAACTCCACCAAATAAAGTCCGCCGAAAGTGACGATCGAACTTGGCCTAGCCCTTAAGGCATTTAACGTTGTTACCAAGTTTGAAAAAAAAAGGTTCACATTTGTGGCAGTTATTGCACGGAAACGGCAAGAAACAACATATTTTGTTAAATAAGGGGCCATAACTCCACCAAATAAAGTCCGCCGAAAGTGATATTCGAACTTGGCCTAGCCCTTAAGGCATTTAACGTTGTTACCAAGTTTGAAAAAAAAAGGTTCACATTTGTGGCAGTTATTGCACGGAAACGGCAAGAAACAACATATTTTGTTAAATAAGGGGCCATAACTCCACCAAATAAAGTCCGCCGAAAGTGATATTCGAACTTGGCCTAGCCGTTAAGGCATTTAACCTTGTTACCAAGTTTGAAAAGAAACGGTTCACATTTGCGGCAGTTATTGCACGGAAACGAAGTGTGACGGACGGACAGACGGACAGACGGACAGACGGACGGACGGACAAACCGAAATTAATAACCCCCCTTTTTTTCTTCGAAAAAGCGGGGGATAACAAATCGTATACATGTACATGTTAATATGTAGCCGCACCAGGACATTTACTTTTCGTAATTAATATAGAATGATCATAAAAACAGTTCAAATGATAATAAATACAGTTCAAATGATCATACATACAGTTCAAATGATCATAAATACAGTTCAAAGATCATACATACAGTTCAAATGATCATACATACAGTTCGAATGATCATACATATAGTTCAAATTATCATAAATACAGTTCAAATGATCATAAATACAGTTCAAATGATCATACATACAGTTCAAATGATCATACATACAGTTCAAATGATCATAAATACAGTTCAAATGATCATAAAAAACCAGTTCAAATGATCATAAATACAGTTCAAATGATCATAAATACAGTTCAAATGATCATACATATAGTTCAAATGATCAGCCCGCGGAAGGCATTATGACTATATCGGGTATAATATATTCAAATACGTTTGTATCGATCTCATCGACTTTAAAGAAGGTCAGATCGAAATAATGTATTGAATATGCTATACATTATAGTGTAAGGTTCATATTGAATATACTATACATTATAGTGTAAGGTTCATATTGAATATGCTATACATTATAGTGTAAGGTTCATATTGAATATGCTATACATTATAGTGTAAGGTTCATATTGAATATGCTATACATTATAGTGTAAGGTTCACATGTATACGTCACGATTTATACACGATTGAATTGAGAGTAGAGAACTTTAAATCTGAAACGCAAGATGCAGATGTAGATCTATAGTTTTTCTTGTATGGTGTTTTACGACATTTTTTTTCAGTTATATCACGACGTTTCCTCAGTAAGTCACCAGTACTACTGGTCCATTTATCCTGACACCAGTTATATCACGACGTTTCCTGGGTAAGTAACCAGTACTACTGGTCCATTTATCCTGACACCAGTTACATCACGACGTTTCCTGGGTATGTTACTAGTACTACTGGTCCATTTATCCTGACACCAGTTATATCACGACGTTTCCTGGGTATGTTACTAGTACTACTGATCCATTTATCCTGACACCAGTTATATCACGACGTTTCCTGGGTAAGTTACCAGTACTACTGGTTCATTTATCCTGACACCAGTTATATCACGACGTTTCCTGGGTATGTTACTAGTAATACTGGTCCATTTATCTTGACACCAGTTATAACATGACATTTCCTGGGTAAGGTACCAGTACTAGTGGTCCATTTATCCTGACACCAGTTATATCACGACGTTTCCTGGGTAAGTTACCAGTACTACTGGTCCATTTATCCTGACACCAGTTATATCACGACGTTTCCTGGGTATGTTACTAGTAATACTGGTCCATTTATCTTGACACCAGTTATATCACGACGTTTCCTCAGTAAGTTACCAGTACTACTGGTCCATTTATCTTGACACCAGTTATATCACGACGTTTCCTGGGTAAGTTACCAGTACTACTGGTCCATTTATCCTGACACCAGTTATATCACGACGTTTCCTGGGTAAGTTACCAGTACTACTGGTCCATTTATCCTGACACCAGTTATATCACGACGTTTCCTGGGTATGTTACTAGTAATACTGGTCCATTTATCCTGACACCAGTTATATCACGACGTTTCCTGGGTATGTTACTAGTACTTCTGGTCCATTTATCCTGACACCAGTTATATCATGACATTTCCTGGGTAAGTTATCAGTACTACTGGTCCATTGATCTTGCCAGAATCGAGTCAAACTTAATGCTAATCCCACAACCCTGAGCGCCAAGAAGGGACAGTTATTAAGCACGTACTACCGATTTGAAAGTATTTTGTATGACCAGACCGGGGATGGAACCCGCGACCTACCGCACCCGAAGCGGACACTCCACCACCGAATTGGTGTGTAGATTTATAAGAAATATTTGTTTTGGCCGATGTAAACAAATAACCTGTGACCTCCGTCGAAAATTGTCTCTGTGGTGTAATTGTTCGAGCGTCTGCCTCGGGAGCGGGAGATCTGGGTTCGATCCTCGGTCGGGTCATACCAAAGTCCTTTCAATAGTAGCGTTCTAGTAGTGTCTTACCTCATTGGCGCTCAGGCTTTCGGAGAAGGCATTACAACCGATGTATCGGTGTCGGGATAAATAATACCGCTAGTACTGGTACCCTGTCGTAATGAAACGCCGCATCGAAAGCGGGGTTAAACGTCATACGAGTAAACAATACCCATCAACTAGTTCCTTGTGACCATCACATGTACGAGTAAACAATACCCATCAACTAGTACATTGTAACCATCACATAGTCAGGATACATTGTTAACCCTTTCCCTAATACGCCAGTTCTGCAGCAGACGACTTTGAAAATAAATAAATAAGTCGGTGTCGGGATAAATACTACCGCTAGTACTGGTACCCTGTCGTAATGAAACGCCGCATCGAAAGCGGGGTTAAACGTCATACGAGTAAACAATACCCATCAACTAGTTCCTTGTGACCATCACATAGTCAGGATACATTGTTAACCCTTTCCCTAATACGCCAATTCTGCAGCAGACGACTTTGAAAATAAATAAATAAGTCGGTGTCGGGATAAATACTACCGCTAGTACTGGTACCCTGTCGTAATGAAACGCCGCATCGAAAGCGGGGTTAAACGTCATACGAGTAAACAATACCCATCAACTAGTACCTTGTAGTCATCACATAGTCATTATACATTGTTAAGTGCTTTTGGTTCAATGGTTTCAAGATTAAAAGACGATCTCAGTATTGCTAGAAAAATGTCCATAGACTTTGGTGTAAATAGTTTTTCTTTAATTAACCCTTTCCCATTGTAGACGCATTTTGACATGTTAAAACAGTGTGACAAAAGGATCAATTACTCATGATGAGCAATTACTCCATTTGCCACAATGTATTCAACTCAACTAAATCATTACTCTTCCATCAAGAGTGAATTTTGACATTTTTAACTACATTCTTTCAAAGTCGTCTGCTGCATATTTGTTGTATGTGGGAAAGGGTAAAAATCATCACTTTCAGACAAAATCTTGATTACTTTCTGAGGGGAGCAGGAATCACCCAAGATAGAGACTGCGGGGAGCAGGAATCACCCAAGACATAGACTGAGGGGAGAAGGAATTACCCAATATATATATACTAAGGGAAGCAGGAATCACCCAATAAATAGACTGAGAGGAGCAGGATTCACCCAATATATCGACTAAAGGGAGCAAGAATCACCCAATATATAGACTGAGGGGAGCAGGACTCACCCAATATATCGACTAAGGGGAGCAGGAATCACCCAAGATATAGACTGAGGGGAGCAGGAATCACCCAAGATATAGACTGAGGGGAGCAGGAATCACCAAAGATATATACTGAGGGGAGCAGGAAACACCCACGATATAGACTAAGGGGAGCAGGAATCGCCAAATATATAGACTGATGGGAACAGGTTTCACCCAAGACATAGACGAAGGGGAGCTGGATTCACCCAAGACAACGACTTAGGTGAGCAGGATTAACCCAATATATAGACTGAGGGGAGCAGGAATCACCAAAGATATAGACTGAGGGGAGCAGGAAACACCCACGATATAGACTAAGTGGAGCAGGAATCACCAAATATATATACTGATGGGAACAGGTTTCACCCAAGACATAGACGGAGGGGAGCTGGATTCACCCAAGACAAAGACTTAGGTGAGCAGGATTCACCCAATATATAGACTGAGGGGAGCAGGATTCACCCACGATATAGACTAAGGGGAACAGGTTTCACCCAAGACATAGACGGAGGGGAGCTGGATTCACCCAAGATATAGACTTAGGGGAGCAGGATTCATCCAAGACATAGACTGAGGGGAGCAGGATTCACCCAAGATATAGACTGAGAGGAGCAGGATTCACCCAAGATATAGACTGAGGGGAGCATGATTCACCCAATGTATCGACTGATTGGAGCGGGATTCATAGAAGGTATAGACTGAGGGGAGAAGGATTCACCCAATATATAGACTGAGGGAAGCAGGATTCACCCATTATAGTATACGTTTAAAAGTGTTGTCCCTATGCCGTGTTTTATCATTAGATATGAAGCGAGCGTGCTAACAAAGTCAATATGGATAACACGGAAAAAGGTCAGATTGTACAGCGATTTTATTTAACAACAAGTATCCGGGATTATTTACAGCGTTACATTAAACAGTGGCAGAATGATCAAGACGCGTAGTCCCTTCAGAAATCAAGACGGTATCATTCAAGACGGCAAATGTGCGTGTAACAACAATCTAGCATGAGATTGTACACAATTTGAACAATAGATCGCAATTGTGATTTTCCTATCGTTTGTAATATCTTTCTTGTTTTGTCAGAGGTACGAAGCAGTAGATGTAAGAAGTCCCTTTTGTTTTTAATTAACTGATTCATGATATTACTTCTCAGGCATAACTACTATCATTAACTGATCGGGTAGGATGTTAGTTCGTAGTTTATATTTAGGTTCTGAATGTGGAGACGGATCCACAAGAAGATATCCATAGTTTAATGCAGTAGCCTTCTTATAGACATCCATGAACTATTTTACTTGACCTGGAAAGATTTGACGACCTAAAGTCTGTATCTGTAATTCATTGCGATTGTTTTAAATAAGTAGTGTGTGTTAACTCTTTCAGTGCCGAATTGTTTAAAGTAGACTCTTCCATGTTCAAATTCGGGCGACTCTAGTTCATATGTTATAAGAGTTTCGTAATATTTGGATAACTACAAGGCAAACAATGCTGATATCAGGCGAGACAGCTCGTTACGAAGTTGAAGTTTAATGGTGTCATAAATGAATCCAACAATATAAATATTTTTCATATTCATCTTATTATTTTCCATTATCTACCATAAATACATTTTAAAGATATAAATATATATATAGAGAGATATAAATAAAGAATGAGAAAGTGACAGACATGCAAACATACATACATGCAGTCAGATAGACATATGAGAGAGAGAGAGAGAGAGAGAGAGAGAGAGAGAGAGAGAGAGAGAGAGAGAGAGAGAAAAATATAATATTTATTATTGTACTATGCCAATTATTTATAATTTCTGATATTATTTGCACATATATATTTTAAATTAAAGCCGTTAAGTGGTAATTTAATTAATTATTGTAATTAATGAATAATACTAAGATATGACTTAATGTTGTGTCTTTGTTTCAGAACTTAATCCGTGCCACGTAATGTGTGAGTGAAGGGAAAACATGACATAACATTATGCAAGTCCGTGTCTATTTTTTTCTTGAAGGTCAATGACACATGCTATTGTTATTAAACAGGATTTGAAAACAATAAACCAAGTCACTGTGTTTCGCAAAATAATTTCCTTAAACTGGAAACCCTTCTCGCCGACTAGCAATTGACAAAGCAATTTGACTTTTATTTATATTCGACGATGCTTGGTCGTTTTGTCACTTGTGTCTTCTTTCCTAACAGTCTTTTTAAATTCTTATCTTAGAGATGTGCGATTAGTTTAATTAACTCTCTCTTCGACGTGGCGCTCATGTTCAGCCCTTCGATCAATGTTACGGAATAAAGTATATATTTTTAGCGTTCAGTGACCTTTTTGTCAAATTTCAGATGTGTTTCAAGTCATATGTATATGTCACAATACACCAAATAAATTCCTTGTTTGCTAGGTACCATGTAAATCAACAAGTTTCAATCCTCAATTACCACACATTCTCAGCCTTTCCCAGGTAAAACACCATACATCATTGAAAAGAGATACCTCTTACCTTAAAAATAATCAAAAACAAGGTGGGAGGAGTGTCATGTATTATGCTAGAAAGAACTCACTCCGCGACGATGGTAACCGTCATTTTGATCACAAGCCGGCTAGCCAAAACTGGTTTTCAAGATATTCTACTTTCACTTTCTTACAAGGAAGAAACACCAACAACTGTATATTTACAAATAGTTAACACCCATTGTCACATAGTCAATGTAGTTCAGGGAAGATGAACAAACATTTCTAGGCAAAATCAATATTTAAGGGACTACTTGGCGTAATTTGACCTATACGAGGACGTTTATACTGCCTTGCTATGGAGTTAGCTTTTTTAACGATTCACCTTCGGATACGTGCAGAAAGAGACATGACCGAATGTACAAACATATACATACCAAAATGTTCCCTGTTACAAAAGTAAGCCTATTAGATAGTTGATCCACAGTGTTAACCTGTTGGTAATCTGACCGAGGACTTTGAATACATCCTTCGGTTCATTGCGCTCGAAAAGTCGGAATACTATGTGCTTCCATGAATGTTCGAGAGCTGTATTATATAGAGAGACTAGATAATAGACATATTCATGACGGTACCGAATCTACCTTTTGTCGAGTGCATTGGGCAGAATGATGTAGTCCCAAGTTATCGGTCTTTAGGAAATCAACATTATCCTTATATTTACACGTGTACGTGCCTGTATATCAATCTATACTATTGGAGCTAAATATACACTGGTTTATAGGGATGTCATACATTGTGACATCAGATAGAGACATAGCAAATTTCATGAGTCAGGTTGTGTCATGGAACCAGAAAGATTTGTCTCGTGAGAAGCTTCAGCATATTTAGTGTGTGGTTGGTATTTACACTTAGTTTACATGTATCATAACAGGTATTTACGGGGATTTGGGTATTACTTACGATCAAGAAAACTGTATGACTACGGATTTAAAATTCTGTGAATTAATATTTAAATCTGAATAATCAAGACATTGATTAAATCACTGAAATGTGTCTGCCTTTTCAACATACATGGTAGAGCCTAGTGATATCTGATGCACTCTGAATGTATATTCAATTATAAGAATAATACGGCATTATTTCACCAGTAAATTGGTTCGATCTAATACATCCCCGCACCGAAACGGAAATGAATATCGCATCGTCTTCTTCGCGCGAATATATACATTATAATTCACAGCTGAAACTTCCAAAAGAGACTTACTGGTCCCAATGGACACACAAAAAAAATAATTAACATAGCAATATGAAAGTCCCTAAATATGAATGAATCCAAAGAAGTTACCGACAAATTATATAATATTTAATATTATGTACCGCCAATTAAACATGTCTATAAGGGTTTAAAACACACTATAGCTGACACTCACAGCTTACATACAAGAACAATCAACTTGTTAATTCCTTATACATTTCCTCGTATGAATAGATCTCCATTATATTGTCTTCTTACTTCCGCACCAATCAAATTAGTACCTATGTCATACAGTGCATATACCCATGATCTAAGACTTTGCCTGCTTCTTAAGATCACTGCATTTGTGTTTTTCCTATAAAAGTACAGTCGTGCTAAGGTCCCAAGGTTGCATTACCTTCAGTAAAGTCGTCTACAAGGAGATTGAAAATGTTGCAAATAAACACTCAATCCCTTAGCACTCACTTTAATCCGTCAGATATAATTTCATTATTCCTGCCGTCAAAGACACAACTAATGTTTACTTTAAGTGATAGAGTATTTTAAAATGTACAAGCCTGTATTGAAAATAAACTTTTGTTTCATGTTTAAACGGTAAGTCAATTTGGTTTCTGTTTTCAAATTATTAGTTTATAAAGTATCCACCGATTCTCCATGTATTGGCAACAAAACATGTTCGATATTAATCTTTATTTCAATACGAGTATAGGCTAATAACTTTCAAGAGAGTTTATCAAAGGGTTAAACGTAAGTTTCTTTGTAGTTAGAAGAGTATATTCTGCTTATTTTTCCTGGATTCATTTAATTGGGATCTAATTACTGTTGAAATAATGCCGTATTATACTTATTTGAGCATATACAGTCGAATTACATAAGATATCACGAGTTCGATAAACGTACGTTGAACAATCGATTAAATAGTTCTATAGCGAGGCGTTAGTGCGAAACTGTATCAAGTGTGGTTTTTTGTGTTGTTTTTTTTAGGAGAAGCAAAAACATTCAATTTTAGTTAAAACTTGAAATTAAGGATTCCGTTTCAATCTTATCCAAACATTGCAGTTTCTTATTCATAGACTTAAGTTTAGATTCAAGCCTGCTCAGGGTATTCTGAAGCTGGGTTTGGTTTTGATCGCTCATACATGGTTGGGGTTGGGAACACTGTTGAATTGGGAGTATATTGTTGCTGAAGTGACATATAACTGGCTATTGTTGTTTGTTTGAATGTAGTAAGTGTTCTGCATAGGCGACGCCGTAATAGTCAGTGCGAAACTGCTATTTAGAATCTGGAGTTTATCTGGGTTTTCACTCACCGAATCTGGAGACGCCTAATAATCCCTTACAGTGGTAAGAATACACGATAATCGTAAAGCTAAGTAACACACGAGTCTAACAATAACTCGTTTGAAATCGTTATTTGCAATTCCATAGATAAATAAAAAATAATCGTACGGATGGCATTGATTCTTGTTTAAATAGTAATGAGGACAGATTGAGGAATATCTCATATCAAAGACGAGTGATAAAACACTAGTTATTCGATGTTTGAATAACCTTGTTTATTGGTTTAAATGAACCAACAACGGAAACTAATCTTTTCGAGTTCACCGTGTATCAATCTTGTGTTATTATAAATAGGTTTCATATCGACTCTTCCTTCGTGAGGATTATGAACACATCAGAAAATGTTATGCTTTATATATGCCTTACACAGTCTAAAACACATTCGACCTTACCTTGTATTTAAGGGAATTTGATTATTTGAATATAACTTTTAAAACTCGTTCACTGTAACTTGTAGGTACAATATGGGTTTTGTACTTTCACAAAATTTCGTTGTTTTTTTCAGCATTCATATAAAACATCAAAAACTGGAAAAGGTATTCATATTAACACTTATGTACCTCATTATTTTTCCATAATAAACATTGCCACAAATTGTAAACTATTTACAGAAAGCAGCTATAGGGATATTCAGTTATCAGAATTAACGATGAAGTTCAGTGTCGGACAGTATAATGTATTCTCTTTTATCCTAATTGTTAACGGTAATATGTTATTACAAAATGACTTTATTAAAATATGTTTACATAACACTGTTACAAAATATGAATAGTGTGTTGAAAGGAGTGAAAAGGGGAACATCCAAGTGTTACTGTATTATATGTGTCACAAGATGGTCAAGGGTCGACAACTCACTAAAGTAGAATTGAACGCCGATGGTTGAATAAAAATATATGTTTAATTTACAGTTATGAAATATATACAATTTTGAGTAATCAACTTTCCTGACAAATCGAGAGGCTATAAACAAAAGAACTACTCACGCACTCTCATCCACACTTTCACCCAAATCCCTTAACTGTCCCATCACTTCCGTTACTGTACCCTGTATTTGGAATGTTCATACACGTTGTACTTCACATCCAACTGTATCCGTTTCCCGACTTCACCGAGTCGTGGTACTTATATTCATTGCGTCGCGTATATCCTTGGATTCCGGGATCGACAAGCCACACAACTGTGGATATATGGTTCTACACGTCCTATGACGGCACTCCTCCTAATGTCCCCCGTTACGACGTCTTATTAAGTTGTGGACTGCGTCACACACTGGTTCTTCAAACTTCTGCGTTTGGACCTTCGGTTGTCTGGCTATCGATATGGACTAGCCATAGACATAAAACGGCTAAAATTGTAATAAATAACCATGTCTTACAATAATATCAATAATGTTCCGTAAACCTAACAGCCTACCATTTTATCCTCCTATGGTAGCTCATCTCTATACTACTATCCTTTTACATTTCCCACTTCCATTCTTATCCTTTTCATACAAACATATCTTTCCCAATAACATAACACATTGTCTTGCTCCTAACGGACTCAATTTCTGTAAAAACCATTCACTTCGTGAACCAGAAATTCTCTAAACAATTCAATCATGTAATAATTATCTCAATCCCTAACATTGTAAATTTGCACAGATTCCATTCCTTAATTATGCCGAAAACCCCTTTGCACAATAACTAAGAATTTACATACCCATATGCCGTGTGAATTGGTCACATCAACTAACTCACTATAACGAGTGAAAACCATCTGGTAACTCCTGTGATACTGACGGTCAAAACAAATGTTTGAGTAAGTTATATAGCACCAATCAACCTCTGGGTCTCCTGATGACAGGCAAAATTCCCGTGCAAATCGTAATTCACAATCAACAACTAGTTTCAATACAATTATAGGCCAAATGAAAATAGCAACATAGTTTAACGTAATTAACGTTTTTAAACCCGTCAATTCCTTAATTCTCAACGGATTTACATGAAATGAACTCTTAATATGCTTAATATCACTTATCACATATGTATATGATAATAACTTCATAAACAATGATCTCCCTGACAATCCTGCGATAAGTCAAAACCATACGTGACCAACCTGCACTGACTGACCGTCTTTTATTTAGGCCAAGCCAACTCTATTTTGTTACAACACGTTCCCCCCCAAGGATAAAGTGGTTACACTTTGTCTATTTAACAAAATACACCAGGTTCGTTCCCTGTACTATTTACAACCCGTATCTTAATTTCCCTTAGTATTGCATTCCTGATATATATATACACGATTACACAGCTGTCATGACTCCAATGTGTGCCTAAAATACTCATTTCTTTAACTGTTTTCTGATTCCTTTACTTGACTGTTTACTCTACTTAAGTAATCTGCCCCTACATTTTCTCTACCTGGAATCGCTCTAATGCTCATCCTATAGGGCTGCAAAGATAACGCCCATCGCATCAGTCTGGAATTCGCCATCTTAGACTTATTTAAATAAGTCAGAGGCTGATGATCAGTCTCTAAGATGAATTCCTTGCCAAACAAATACCTATGAAATTTCGACACTCCCCAAATAACACCAAGGCACTCCTTTTCAATTACTGAGTAATTTCTCTCCCTGTCTAACAATTTCTTACTTGCATACGCAACCGGTAATTTCTCACCTTCTGAATCCTGTAACAATACCGCCCCTAATCCAATGTCTGAAGCATCTGTTCTAAGGATGAAAGACTTATCAAATTCCGGTAACTTCAATATAGGAGGACCTACTAAACTTTTCTTCAAAGTCTGAAAAGCAACTTCCTGACATTCTCCCCACATAACCTTATTTGGTTGACCTTTCTTAGTAAGATCTGTTAAAGGTACTGCAATTGCAGAAAAGTTGGGAATGAATTTTCTGTAAAACCCAACTACCCCTAAAAAGATCTAACCTGTTTCTTCGAAATCGGTCTTTCTGCTTTTTGAAGTGCCTCTATCTTCCCCTGAACTGGCATCAACCCACTAGCCCTATCAATGACATGTCCCAAACATTCCAGATTTCCAAATCCTATGCTACATTTACTCGGTCTAGCTGTTAACTTGGCTACCTTCAACTTACTAAAAATCTCTCTTAAAGCGGTTATATGTTCCTCCCATGTAACGGTAAATACTAATATGTCGTCTATGAAACTATCCGCAAAATCTAAATCCTTTAAAACCTTCCTCATCAATCTACAAAAAGTACTTGCTGCACAAACCAAACCAAAAGGCATCTTGTTGAACCGAAACAACCCTTTTGGCGTTTCAAAAGACGTCATATCTTTCGCCTGCTCTGTCAACGGCACCTGCCAATAACCCTTACTAAGATCAATTTTAGTAAAATACTTTGCCCTCGATACCTTCGAGAATATCTCTTCGATATTTGGCATTGGCTCAGCGTCAAACACTGTCACCCTGTTTAACTGTCTGAAATCTATACAGAAACGAACTGTGCCGTCCTTCTTCCTAACCAATACTATAGGACTCGAAAACGGTGCATTAGAATGCTCTATGACTCCTAACTCTAACATCTTACTGACCTCTTCGTTTACTGTTGCCACCGACTGGTATGGAATAGGATAACCCTTGAACCTGATGGGTTCTGATGTATTTAATTTAATATCATGTTCAACAAGTGAAGTAGTTCCCGGTATGTCTGTCAAAACATCGGCGAACTCTTCCAAAACCATGTCAACCTGCTCCCTCTGTTCAGGAGACAATTCTTTACACACGTCTACATCTTTTTTAGACTCGTTACCTACTCTAGAAAGACACTCTAAAGGTATCTTCTCATCTACCCAATCTACGTCTGCATTATCTAATTTCCGATCTTCACTATCTTCAATAACTGCAGAACAAACAACTGCTAATATACCTTTATCACTACTACCGTCATCAGCACTTCGCTCATTGTACTGTTTCAACATATTGGCATGAAATGTCTTTTCCTTACCCTTCATATTAATTCTATAATCTACCTTATTCATCACCTTGATCACTTCAAATGGACCCTTCCACTGCAATAATAGTTTATTGTGACTTACCGGCAGTAATACCAGAACCTTGGCACCTATCGGGAAACTTCTGTCCTTTGCCCGTTTGTTATAGTATATCTTCTGTCTAGACTTTGCCTTACTTAACTCATCCTGTGCCATCTTACATGTCTCTTCGAGTCGCTCACGTAAATCTATTACGTACTGGTATGTCAATTTCACTTCAACATCATTGACCTCGCCAGACCATAACTCTTTCAAAATGCTCAACGGTCCTCTGACCGTCCGGCCATAGAGTAATTCAAATGGGGAAAACCCCAGACTTTCCTGTGGCACTTCCCTATACGCAAATAACGCAGCATTAATGTACTTATCCCAATCCTTGGGCCTCTCGCTACACATACGCTTAATCATCCGTTTCAATGTTCCATTAAACTTTTCCACCAATCCGTTACACATTGGGTGGTATGGCGTTGTAGTCAACTGACGTAAGGATAAAAGTCTACTTACCTCAGCCATCATCTTAGATGTGAACTGTGATCCCATGTCCGTCAACATCTCCTCCGGTATTCCAAGTCTACTGAACATATCGACCAATGCTTCCGCTACTCGTTCAGTCTCAATCCCTGGTAAAGCAACGGCTTCCGGATACCTTGTAGCATAATCTACCATGACTAAAATGTACCTGTTTTTCCTGTCTGTCATTGGTTCGATTGGTCCTACTAAATCAACCGCTACACGCTTAAAAGGCGTTTCTATTAATGGCATCTCTCCTAATGGTACTTTTTGAACCTTACCTTTTGGCA
The DNA here is from genome assembly GCA_031761405.1 of Serripes groenlandicus. Taxonomy (NCBI): domain Eukaryota; kingdom Metazoa; phylum Mollusca; class Bivalvia; order Cardiida; family Cardiidae; genus Serripes; species Serripes groenlandicus. Next base: position 3,635,990 of record JASEVX010000010.1, on the reverse strand, counting down.
TCGTTCGTTGACATATATCGCATGATCTACAATACCGACTGACTTCCGAACAAACCCCTGGCCAATAGAACTCTGCTAATGCTCTGTCCCTAGTTTTCCGTATACCTAAATGCCCTGCCATCAATGACTCATGTGCTATCTTTAAAACCGCTTCCCGACACGTCTTAGGAACAACTAACTGATAAGACTGCTTCCGATTAGGAAATTCAAATTCCCTATACAATAATTTGTTCTTAAACAGATACCTTACCTGTCCACCCCCTTTGCAATTATGAAAAGTTCTTTCACTCGCCTTTTCTCTCGTCTTCGACAAAGTTTCATCTGCCATCTGCAGGTCGCGGTATTCTGCTTGCGATATATCTAAAATCTTACCTGTAACATGTAATTTCCTGTATGGTTTAGGATTTTGTTCTGTTTGCGACCGAGTCTGCATTGCATTTGATACATCTCCGGGTTCCGGATATTTCGCGCCTGTAATGTTACCTACAACTAAATCATAGAGTGGAGTGTCTATACATAACGCCTCCGTTGTACCCTCATAATACGGAGTCTTCACCTCTATCATTGCTACCGGAAAATAATGCTCAGATCCATCGATATATTTGCAACATCTTTCCTTACCTAAGAACTGGTGTTCCTGTACTAACCGTTTCCTTACAACTACGCACGTGGCACCCGTGTCTCTCATCATGTTTACTCTTACTCCGTTAACTGTGCCTTCCTTGGTAGGACAATTCCTTTCCATACATGCACCTAGCTGTTCCGAACTATCGTTACACAAATATATGCAACTAGAACTGGCTGTTCGCTTTAATCCCCCACGATACAGACCTCGAGGCTTTCCTCTCCCCTTGAAATATTGGTTACCCTGATTGTGGCTATACCTTTCAAATGGACCAGTACTTGCATTCCTAGTATCTCCAAATGTAAATCGTCCACCAGTATCGTCGACAGCAGCCATACTATGCCTACTACCCCTTTTCCTACAATCGTCCGATCTGTGATTTCCACCACAATAGCTACATTTCCAATTAGTGAAAGAATTACCTGCCTTCTGCATACTGGAACCCTGTCGTTGTCCTGTATCGGACCTAAACCCTCTAGCAACCTGATCCTTTTCTTTATTATTTCCACTTAATACCACATTCCTACACCCACCTCTTGCTTCAGCAAATAGATCCGCCTGTACCGCCATCTCATTACCATCTGTAAACATCTTTTTTTTCAAAAATAAATACAAGTCCTTATTGCAAATTGACAACAACTGATCTCGTAACAAAAAATCAATGACGCCTTCGTACGATTTTACTATCTTTCCTAATTCAAACCAACGTTCGAGATAATTCATTGATCTCCGTAAGTACTGAACAAACGTCTCTCCCGTTTCTGGTCTAGCTACTTTGAACCGTTTTCTAAACCCTTCTTCAGTTAACTCAAAACGTTGCAATAATGCTGACTTTAACTTAATATAGTCTAAAGCGTCCTCTGCAGGTAATCTAGAATAAACATCTAACGCTTTACCTTTCAATAATGCACTAAGATGTAATGACCACTGATCATTCTTCCAACCTTGTGCTTCTGCATATCGCTCAAACCTGGATAGATAACTGTCCATATTATCCTTATCCTCGTCAAACCATGGTAATTTCGGTCCTTTGATTTTTTTATCTTTAATAAAAGACTTACCTACTCCCTGTTTGGCCAACTCCATCGCCTGCTGATGTCCTAATTGAGCTAACTCCAATGCTCTCCTATGATCCCGATCCCTCAGCTCTTCTTTCTCTCTCTCTAATACTCTCTGTTGTTCCATTAACTCTCTTTCAGCTTCTCTCTGCCGGTCTAATGACTTAACGTCTTTCTCTTCCTTCTCTCTCGCGGCTTCTTTCTGTCGTTCTAATAACTCTAATACTTTCTGTTCCTTCTCTCTCTCGGCTTCTTTCTGCCGTTCCAGTAACTCTCTCTCAAATTCACGATCTCTCAGTCTATGTTCTCGTTCCTTTGCTTGTTCATCTTGAACGAACTTTTGAAGATTCTCACCTTCATGACCTAACTCCTTGCCCAACTCTATCAACTCCTTCATACTAGTCATGATTATCAATAGTACGATACGCTAACCCTATATCCAAACTTAATAAACTACAATCTAAGTTAATAATAACTAGCACTTCATTGAACTTCAAATCTATATTTGAATTCTCTCCATACCCTGTACGGTATAATTCACTTTCGAGACTCACTATGCACGACTCTAATTCTATTTATAATGTTCAGATATCAGTCTTAACACTTTTAAAGCACACCCCTTCTATCCCTCAGACTCCACGCTTTACTGCAGAAACGCTTATGGCAGCGCCGCTGTGTCTCATCACAGGGAATAAACAAAAAAATTAACTTAAAACCCCATGTATAAATCATAAGCTATTTGTATCAAGTGTAAAATGCACTGTACAATTGCCAGTAAAAAATGAATCTAATGAAGGAATATCTGCAGAGTTACCATTAACCTATCCAATTCTACCCTAGTTCGTTGCCGCCTCGATACATCGAGCGAATCATCCCACTTCTGAAACCATTTGTCACAAGATGGTCAAGGGTCGACAACTCACTAAAGTAGAATTGAACGCCGATGGTTGAATAAAAATATATGTTTAATTTACAGTTATGAAATATATACAATTTTGAGTAATCAACTTTCCTGACAAATCGAGAGGCTATAAACAAAAGAACTACTCACGCACTCTCATCCACACTTTCACCCAAATCCCTTAACTGTCCCATCACTTCCGTTACTGTACCCTGTATTTGGAATGTTCATACACGTTGTACTTCACATCCAACTGTATCCGTTTCCCGACTTCACCGAGTCGTGGTACTTATATTCATTGCGTCGCGTATATCCTTGGATTCCGGGATCGACAAGCCACACAACTGTGGATATATGGTTCTACACGTCCTATGACGGCACTCCTCCTAATGTCCCCCGTTACGACGTCTTATTAAGTTGTGGACTGCGTCACACACTGGTTCTTCAAACTTCTGCGTTTGGACCTTCGGTTGTCTGGCTATCGATATGAACCAGCCAGACATAAAACGGCTAAAATTGTAATAAATAACCATGTCTTACAATAATATCAATAATGTTCCGTAAACCTAACAGCCTACCATTTTATCCTCCTATGGTAGCTCATCTCTATACTACTATCCTTTTACATTTCCCACTTCCATTCTTATCCTTTTCATACAAACATATCTTTCCCAATAACATAACACATTGTCTTGCTCCTAACGGACTCAATTTCTGTAAAAACCATTCACTTCGTGAACCAGAAATTCTCTAAACAATTCAATCATGTAATAATTATCTCAATCCCTAACATTGTAAATTTGCACAGATTCCATTCCTTAATTATGCCGAAAACCCCTTTGCACAATAACTAAGAATTTACATACCCATATGCCGTGTGAATTGGTCACATCAACTAACTCACTATAACGAGTGAAAACCATCTGGTAACTCCTGTGATACTGACGGTCAAAACAAATGTTTGAGTAAGTTATATAGCACCAATCAACCTCTGGGTCTCCTGATGACAGGCAAAATTCCCGTGCAAATCGTAATTCACAATCAACAACTAGTTTCAATACAATTATAGGCCAAATGAAAATAGCAACATAGTTTAACGTAATTAACGTTTTTAAACCCGTCAATTCCTTAATTCTCAACGGATTTACATGAAATGAACTCTTAATATGCTTAATATCACTTATCACATATGTATATGATAATAACTTCATAAACAATGATCTCCCTGACAATCCTGTGATAAGTCAAAACCATACGTGACCAACCTGCACTGACTGACCGTCTTTTATTTAGGCCAAGCCAACTCTATTTTGTTACAATATGTACTAGTGTAGTTAGTTCATATTCCATCCTCATCACTTTTCTATTTCCTAGTGTTATTCGGTTTATTATTTGTAAAAACGTTGCTCATAAATATTATGGATACAACTATATGTACTTTTAATGTTAATCTATCGGAAAGTTTTCTAGTAGAACGAGCTGTAAGACAGGGCTGTCCCCTGTATTGTAATCTATTCCTATGTTGTATTGAAATACTATCCAATTATATAACAAAAAACAGATATACAAGGAATACTAGTTGAAAACAAAGAGGTAAAACAGAGCATGTGTGCAGACGAGGAAACATATCTTACCGATGGGTGTGACAATTCGTTCATGTCACTAATGAAAACACTAACAAAAGTTGGCGATATATCAGGACTTAAACTTAAATCCGCAACATCCACTATATTGAGAGTAGGGAGTCTAAAAGACAGCGACTTAGAATACTACAAATGTAAACGATATATTTGGACATCAATATCAGCAAAAACATTAGGCATTAAATTTTCGAATAACATCACTAAAATTTAAAGAAAAACATACTACCAAAACTTCAAGAATTTAAAAATAGTTTAAACAGTGGCATCACAGAACATTAACACTACTTGGAAAAGTAACAGTTGTAAAAACCTTTGCATTACCAATTTTTTTTACCCTCTTTCAGTTCTAGAAAACCCGCCAAATAACATTCTAGACGATATAAATAAAATCATATTCGAATATTTGCTGGATAACAAACCAGACATATTTAAAAGAAGAAATGTAAAACTGCCAATCGAAAATGGTGGTATAGCTATTCCAAATACATATTTCCTGATAAATTCTTTAAAAGCTGGCTGGGTAAAACGTTACTTAGATGACAACAATAAAGGTTTATTGAAAATATTTTACAAAAGAAACCTGCAGAAATATGGCGATCGCTTAATCTTTGAATGTAAACTAACTGATGCAGATATACAACAAATGTGTATAGAGAACGTATTTCTGGCAAAGGAGTCAAATTGGTCTACCAAACATTAATATAAACAAGAGGGCCATGATGGCCCTGGATCGCTCACCTGATTTTTTTTTCACTTTAGCAATATAAGCCCCGCCACCTGGCGGCCATAGTTTCCGACAAATCAACTTGTCTTGAAGGAATCTGATAGAGGGTCACCCTATGAACACTTCTACAAACTTATTTAAAATCGGCCTGACACTTTTGGAGGAGAAGATTCTTTAAGTTTTCAATATAGCCATATAAGGCAAAATAGCCCCGCCTCCTGGTGGCCATGGTTTTTTTACCAATCAACATGGCTTGAAGGAATCTAATAGTGGGTCACTTAAGGAACATTTCTACAAAATGATTTGAAAATCTGCCTGATACTTTCGGAGGAGAATATGTTTTAAGTCTTCACTATACCCATATAAGGAAAAATAGCCCCGCCCCCTGGTGGCCATGCTTTTTCACCAATCAACATGGCTTGAAGGAATCTGATAAAGGGTCATCCAAGAAGCATTTCTACAAATTATTAGAAAATCGGCCTGACACTTTTGGAGGAGAAGATTGTTTCACTATAAGGCAAAATAGCCCCGCCTCCTGGTGGCCATGTTTTTTTTTATCAATCAACATGGCTTGAAGGAATCTAATAGTGGGTCACTTAAGGAACATTTGTACAAAATTATTTGAAAATCTGCCTGATACTTTCGGAGGAGAAGATTTTTTAAGTCTTCACTATAGCCATATAAGGCAAAATAGCCCTACCCACTGGCGACCATGTTTTTCGACCAATCAACATGGCTTGAAGGAATCTGATAGTGGGTCATTTAAGTATCATTTTCACAAAATTATTTGAAAATCTACCAACCAGTTTGGGAGAAGGAGAATGTTGAAGTTTTTTGCATTTCGTTGCCATGGAAACCAGAATTCTGCATGGATCCCAAAAATTTGAAGGAATTCTGGTGAGGTCATTGAGAGGATGCTTTCTGTGAAGTTTTATCCCAATTGACCCACTGGTTGAAGTTGACGGACGCCGGACGACTCACGAAGCACGAAGAACGACGGACAAAAGGCGGTCACAATAACTCACCTTGAGCAAAGCTCAGGTGAGCTAAATAGATAATCATCTGGAACAACTCTGAAATAAAATGCAACGGTGAAACATTTTTGTATAAGGATTGGTATAGAAAAGGCATACAGTGTTTAGAACATTTTTTCGATTTTCGAACGAATTATGATGTTGAAACATTTAGATAGATATTTAATGTAAGATCTAATGAAATATCACAACATAATCGGAAATATACCAATTATTATGGAAAACGCAATAAAAACTGAAACTTCGATAACAAGCAACTTATTGTAGAAATAAAGAAAGGAAATAAATTTGTGTTATACCGTTTAAATCAACAACTGATACATCATTAAGAAGTTTCCAATATACATTTTTAACTCAGATCATACCTACAAGTAAACATCTGCATAATTATAAATATAAAACATCAAGTTTGTGTGACTTCTGCTCAAGTTACGTTGAAACTATCGAACATTACCTTTGGGAATGCAGATATGTACAGATTAGTTGGAATGAATTTATAGCATTTCTTAACACCAAGAACATAAACATAACTATTAATTTAATAGACGTTTGTCTTGGAATTTTTAAAGGTGGTGTCGATAACATTACTGTGCATTATATCATCATTCTTATAAAACATTATATATTTAGAAAAAACAAAAACAAAAAAAACATCCCTGCTTTCAACTCCTTTATCAATCATTTGAAAAGCAAGATAGATGTAGAACAAGAAATCACTCTATTAAAAGATCAATTGGAACTTCACAACAGGAATTACAAACCTTTAATAAAAACTGCACATTGTTCATACCAATTGAATCACAGTCCGACCCTTATTAACTTACATACCTTTTCTCTTCTTCTAATTTTCATCTTTCTTCTTCTCCCCTCATCATTATCATTATCTCCTCCTTTTAATTATTCTTTGTAGCATAGAAAACATTGCAAGAATATTTAAATGCATGGTACATTACATTTTCGAAATAGAAAACATATATTCGAAAGTTTAAATTGTTGTTTGTATTGTAACATGTACGTATGTATATCTTGTGTGAAATAAATAAAAATAAAAAAGAATCTGGCCGAAATTGATCGCCCTTGTGTAATGTGTCCTACTTCAATGTCCTCTTTCACGAACTAGTGTCAAAACCTGCATTAGAAGTGTTGTTAAAATTAAACGCTTTATATTTGTAAAATGTACTTATATGTTTTTTGTTATTCATGGACAAGAAAGTAATTGACTTGATGGAGCATGTTTGATACATTCTTATGCTATTCGATAAATTGATATTACACTATCTTAGATTTGAAATTTGAGATTTGCCATGTGTTTCAACCAATCAATACGGCTTGGACAATTTTGTATATAGAAAGAACATTTCTACGTAATTATCTTGGAATTTGGCAAGCCGATTCAGAGCAGAAGAATTTTGAAGTTTTGCAATGTTCACACATTTCTGATCCCGGGCAACCAAAGTTCAACATATAATTTAAGAGTCATTGAACAATGTTTGATGAGGGTCACCAAGAAAATATTAATGTGAAGTTTGGTTATTATGGCACCACCAGTTTCAGAGAAGTTGATCTAGAAATAAGTATAAAGATTAACATTAAAGGTCAAATCTTAACTTTAATTGTTGTAGATATTGTTTTTTATCTGACATACAAGGAATTTAAATCAGATCACTTTGAAATTGTCATAGTCTGGAGGAAAGCAGGATACATCTTAATGTAAGAAAGTAAAATTCTGAGATTAAATGCAAATCTAAGTGGGAAAAGTAGAAATGAATCATCATGAAATGGTTCTGTCTTTCCCTCACGTTGTGTTAACATGTCGCCTGCTTCTGATACATCAGTACTAGCCTGTAAGTGGTAAAGGGTTAACCCTTTTTCTACATGAAGATGCTTTCTAAAGCCTCTGCAGCACACACATTTTGAAAACAATTTGAAAAAAGGAAATATTGCTCATAATGAGCTATTCCCCTTTTGTCAACATGTTTTCAACTATATTCAATGAGAACACTTTTGAATATAGACATTTTCCAAACTTTTGTCTTATTGTTTTCAAAGTCTGCTGCATATCTATTGCATGTGGAAAAGGATTAAAAAAACTGAAATTATTCTAAAATGTATGTACCTGTATCATTTAAAACTAAACATTATTTTATTCTCTTCATGTCAGTTAAGACTACTTTTTTTTCAATTCTTTACTTTATGTGGATGGCCTTTTAAACATCTGAAGTATCGATGTGTTAAACATACTGAGAAAAAATAAAAATTGCTTTTATTGAACAATTAATACTTTTCTTTTAGTGCATTTTACTCTTATCTCAACATGCACTTGTCTACTTTCTGTAATATTCCTTTATTTCCTACATTCAAAAAACCTGAGGCAACACGATGAAAACATATTGGCCAAAAAAACTTGAAATGCTTTGTGTTAAATGGAGAAATTGCTCATTGTTAGCATTTTCTCCATTTGCACTAATTTTTTCAAAAGCTGTCAGACAGCCTCTGTATGTTGGAAAGTTTTATAAAAGAAAGAATTTAAAAATGATTTATATGTATACATTACATTTACTATAAGGTTTGTTTGTTTCATTTATTTACCCAATCTATTTGGAGATTTATTTACATACAATACAAGTTAAGAATATAACAGTTTAATAAATCATTGTAAAGACATATTTCTATCACCCAAGCTCACATGTTATCATTATTCATTCACTCACACCCTTATTCGCCCAAACACCCATTCAATCACTCACGAATTCACTCAACCATTCACACATGGCATATTACTTTTAAAATGTATATATTGAGTCCTGTTTTACTATATTATAGTTTGTGTTGGACATCTTGTTTATAAGAGTAACCGTATGATCAGATATGATATAGGCACCTGAACAAATGCCTCTCTTATGTATAGTTATTGGTCTAGACATTAAAGTATATGTTGTCGAACAGGCCAACATGCCAGCAAACTGCTGCGACATATGAGTGGCATAATCTGTAATAATCTTGGATACAATAAATATATATATGTTTGGGTTCATTCCAAGAACTTGTCGAAGATTACTTCTTGAATAAGTGTAGGGAAGAAGAACTCTAACATATTAGAAAAAGAGTTCTTTCCTCAAAAAACCATATGTAGACAGAGATTATAAAAAGAGACATAATGAATAATTTCTTCATTTCCAAAAATATTTCAGAAATTACATGTCACTATCATTGTTCATGATATTAACTATATTGCCCCAAAGCTCTATGTACTTGAAAGAATCAAGTATTATTGTTTAACCCTGTCCTACATGCAGGTGACTTATAACTTAAAACAACATTGTTGCAAAATTAGAAAATTCTGACAAGTAAATTCACTTTTTGTCATAATGTTTTCAATTGTATAAAATAAATACATGACCATTGATAGGTGTTGTATAGGTTTTTGCTGAGTTGTTTTCAAATAAGTCTGCTGTAGTCTTCTTTATGTGAGAAAGTGCTAAATTATGCTACAAATTTCCTTAGTTTTCCAATTTATTTGCTGCATGTGTAAAATATTTTGATAACAGCTATTTTTGGATTCATTTCATATGACTATGAGTCAATGAATAAAACCAAAAACACTTTCAGTTTCAGTGTTAATCAAAATTACTTTATCTAAAGTGACCTCTTTTTTGTTGCCCACTACTGCTGTCCACAACACAATTGAATTTATTATTTTCAATTACTAAAATGCCAGCTTCTGCTTTCAGAGTGCGGTAAGATTTTTGGTCGCACATTTGCCCGCTTCACATGAATACGCTCAGCAGCTATCAGATTCATCAAGTATCTATTGTCTCTGCTTATTAAAGTTGCTTCCTTCCCTTCGTGAAATCCTGAACATAAAGCTTAACATCCTTATCACAAAGTTCACTGGCTATAGTTAAACCTCTCTCAGCCATGATTGTATCATCCATCAAAAGTTAAATTAAATTTAGAAATTTCGGAATTCTTAGTTATGTGTGGATATTCCAAGTACAGTATATAATAGGTGGTTTCATGTACAATATTGGGGTGGAAGGCGATGCGAGCTCATATGAGACAGCTCGTCACGAGCGGTCTCATCTAAATTAATATTTTTTCAACCGTCCATTTTTTTCTCAGCCATAATTGTATCACCCATCAAAAAATTACTTAGCCATTTCGTAATTCTTAGTTATGTGGATATGCCAAGTACAGTATCGAATAGGTGGTTTCCTGGTTCGTCACGAGCGGTCTCATCTAAATTAATATTATTTTCAATCGTCTAAAGCTTGCTTAAAGAGTTTAGAATGATTATACTAACACAGACGACAGTATGAATTCCTGTTTTTGTCATGTGACTTTTGTTCAAATTCAAGATAAAACTATTTGTTGTGTTTCTTTCCTAGCAATAAACCTTTTTTTTGTGCGATATCCACACAACATATTTATAATCATTGTCCAAATGATTCGTTTATGCTGATCTAATTTGAGGTGTGTTTATTGAAACAGAGACTTATTTATTGAACACATCATTTAAATATCATTGTGATAATTACGCATAGTCTTTATTAGCAAAACAAACAGCTGACGAGAGTAATTGAATGTGTGAAAAACAATCGACTAAAAGGTGATATATATATAATTGTCCTGTTCGACCTATCCATGTGCAATATGATGTTAAATACTATGTAAAATTGTTTGTATGTAACAAGATACGTATACGTTAATAAAGTTAATCGTTATCGTGCAGTTAGTTCGATAGTTCGAAAGAGGAGGTGTTCGAGATTTCCGTAGTAGAACAACTTGAAATGTACAAGGCTTTGGACGGGACCGAGAGACGAGTTCAAGTTTGCCATGCTGTTCGAGCTTTCCCATGTTAGAGCTACTGAGGTTTTAATGTATATACATGCATTTATAACCTGATATAATTTACAAACATATATACAATATAACAGATTAACTGTCTTGACATCATTTCTCGATTGATAAGTTGTCTTCCATTGTATTGTTACTATTTATTGTATGTTCATTTGACCATCAATTTGCCATTCTCGTGTAAATTATCTAATAACATCAGGTAATGAATTGAGATTGTCATTGCATAATTGGCCCTCAGATGGTAAATACAATTTTTTTGGATTTGAATTTAATCCCAATTGAAATTGTCAAATATACAAATTAGTTTTTAGTAGAATCGTAAAACATTTGTTCTCGGTTTGACGAACTAACAAAATGTACAATGTATTCAAGTTCGATCAATAGGGAAGTAGCGTTTGTTGCACAGACACGTTAAACTACTTAGCCCACATCCTGTATACATACTATAAACTTCCTCAGCATGAGCAATATCCCCTTTTTTAACACTATAAATCGAATGGGACGAATTGCATATGCACGGGGAGAAGTGTCAATGAGGAAAAGTAATAAATAAGGATTGAGGAATGAACTTCACAGATGAGAAATGTTTTGGGGGGAAACCCGTGATTAAAGAAAGTTTCGATAGAGTCATACCGCGTGCACGAACGAGTAAACATAAACATATTCATTTCACAAGAGCTATCGGCGAGACAATACATAAAATTTAAATTTGGTTGATATTAAACATTTCATCGGAATACCTGTGTCAATACGAACATAGATAACCTTTCTATACTGTATCATGAAAGTGTGATCGCGCATACTGGAATAATTGCCGTTTCTTTTAAGGGGGTATTGTATGCGTCATATATATTTCACCTCTGTTGTTCAACATTTTTATCGATGAGTTTTTTCAATAAATTAAAAGCTTAGATATTAACATTTCTATTGAAAAGTATAAAGTGTGTATATTTTTGTATAGTGATGACATTGTTCTTCTAGCTCCTAATGATAACTATCTGCAGACGACTCTACTAAGTGCATTGTGTGTTTGGTGTAACCGTAATGATACTATCTATAAGTGCTCTGAAAGTAATGCTGTTCATTTCCGACCCAAAAGTGTTAAGCGTACTGCATACGATTTCAGGTGCGGAAATATGACAGTTTAAGTCTCGTCGATAAATAAATTCATCTTGGCATAGTTCTAAACGAATACTTGGACTAACATGTTACAGCAAAAGTAGTTGCTCAGAGTGCTTGTCGCGCGCTTGATCTTATTATTTCAAAATTTAAAAGTGTTGAGGGAGTCCCATACGACGCTTTTACAAAGGTATACGACTCTTTAGCGTGGCCTGTGATCAACTATGGTGCGCCTAGCCTATATTGGGCGCTTAAATATACTCTTGTGTACACGCCATTCAAGACAGGGCTGTGAATTTCTTTCTTGGAGTTGGAAAGTGTACGCCAAATTATGCTGTTTTGGATGAAATTGCATGGGTTTCACCAACTGTCTGCCAGTGTAAATATGTTGAGAGCTATTGGTGTAATCTATGTAACATAACTTTGCAACGTACTAACAACCGAGTAGCACTCTGGGTAGATAGTAGAGCTAATACATATGAATATTTTGAAGCTTGGTTTTATTATGTCAATGAGCAGATTTCTAAACTTAGTATAAATGTACGGCTAGACAAAATAGTCCCATATATAAACGCACGTTCGTTAGTAGTATACACGAGCAGTCAATGTATGCTTTCAATAATGACTAGATAGAAAGAATAAATTAACATGAAAATAAAACCGGCAAAGGCAGAATTAAACTTAGAAACTATTGTAAAATGAAGACTAATTATTTGACAGAAGAGGGGTTGCACATATAGGAATAGAAACTGGTACGTATGACAGTCTAGCGAAAAATGACCGTCTCTGCCCATTTCGCGACTACGTTGAGTCAGAATTACATGTTTTATTTTATTGTAAACTGTATGAACAGTTACGTAAACCTTTGATCGATAAGGTCCTTACGAGCACCTCTTTATTTAACAATCTGTCTGTGCCATAACCTGTAATCAAATTTTGAAAAAAACCTAGATTACTTTACAATTTGTGTCATATACATTACGCTGATATATCAAATACTGTCAAAACGTTTACATTACGTTGATATATTAAATACTGTCAAAACGTTTACATTACGCTGAAATATATCAAATTCTGTCAAAACATTTACATAACGCTGAAATATCAAATACTGTCAAAACGTCATTCTAACACTATTGACAATTTCTCTTCTATACACAAAGAAGGATTTGAGCGTGATCTAAATGCAGTATATCACTCTAAATTTCCGGAACTATTTTTGGCTGTTGAAATTCCCTCCCGAGTTTTTGTCATACAACGTTTCTCAGAGCGCATGCGTTACTACGTTAAGCTTGACAATTTATGAATGAAGTCACGAGCATTGTTGTTAATGCCTTTTGGAAATTTGAATTGTAACGGTGACGTAATTTTAAATGACGTCATTCATGTGCTTTACCAACATTTTTGGCGCGATCGAAAACGTTGTGTTAGAATAAAACAGTAACAAATTGCCCATGATGAGTTTAAGAACAATCGAAAAAGGTATAATAAAAATAAAATGTTCATAGACTCTTAATATAACTGATTTCAAAATGTTTTGTTAGTTGAACAAATCGAATATTTCCAAAACAAATACAATGGGGAGTAAAGATAGAGCCTACACGTGATTTTATCAAGGAAAACAACATCATATCAAAACATAGTTCACCCTTTATTTGTATCCCTTTAAGTTATAAAAAAGTGCTAGAATTGAAATAGATCTCATTTTGAGTGATATACCGGCTCTTATATTACGATGTGTCGTCCAGGTGTGTATAAATTAATCACTCAGGCCATTCGGCCTTCGTGATTAATTACTAAACACCTGAACTCCAAATCGTGATATACGAACCGGTATATCACTCAACATGAGATCTATTTCCTAAATATAAACTGGAGATCCGACTGCATAGTTTATTTACAACAACAAGCATATTGTCATTAAATCTGCGTCGGTACTTTTTATCATTTAAGAAAAGGAATGTAAAAACTGTAGATGTAGGTTAAAACTTTTTAGCTCCTGGGACATACGTTGACTTTGCAATTTGTGTGTATTTGATGCGTGTTGACAATAAGTTTAAAATATGATATTAATGCCTGGATATGTAATGCCCTCTGAGTGCTACTGCATGACATGTATAAATCATGTCAGCCACAGATGACAGTTTGTTGTTATATGCTAGTTGTTACTGTTAGATAACATAATTTAGTTATATAGAGTAGTTCCATAGAATAAAAGTAGCCATTCCCGTTGTTGCTATATGCAACACTGTGGCAACTCACCTGTTTGCATGTATGTATAACCTTTATAATATAACATAAGTTTAAACTTTTATCATAATTTAGGGACAGTTAGTTAGTTGCACTGAAACCCTTTACCTCATAGATTTATTTTTTTACTTTTCTACCTTGATTACATCTGGTAACAAACGGTTAAGTCTTTAAAGTTCAAACAATATATTTGGAATAGAGTAGTAAACTATTTGGTTAAAGGAAACATTATGAGCAATTTTTCCTTTTCCCTCAACATTTTCAAAAGTCTCTCTCATATGCATATAAACATGTCTCATTGGCGAAAAGCTTAAATAGCTTAACCATTTCCCACATGCAACAAATCTGCAGCAAAATACCTAGAAATTATCTAAGAAAAAATAAGAAAAATCTCTATATATGTAGAAAGTTAATAATGAAATCATTGTGGTAAAAGAGGAAAATGTGCATGATGAGCATTTGTTCCTAAGTTATCCGCTGCTATAATGCATCAAAATTTCAAAACTCATATGCAAGTGGGAAAGGGAGCGTGAAACACATGATGAGCCATGTTATACAAAAGCCTACGCTTGGTGCTTTTGCGACTAGTGTAAACTAGTTCATACTGCATGATCTAGTAAACTGATCCAAGTCTTTACTGTAAAACTTTAGATGACCTGAATTATGCAGAATCTCAGACATCTGACTGAATTTCAAACAAGAAGAAATCTACCAAAGGTGTCACAGAGGGCGACTCTGGATTGATCGACTTTGCAGTACACCAATCTTAAAAGACTGACTACATAGCATCATAGATGATTATGTTGGAAGGTCACCTAGACTTGTCAATGCGAGAAAAACCTTTTTCAGAAAATTGTTTCTCTCTAATAGAAAGCTGGCTAACATTCAAGTCTTAAGGTGCAACAAAGCCGGGTTCGGATGAAGACACCCACCCGGAGAATCCACAAAGCAGCCCAGAAACTTCTTGAACCACAACCTCTGAGGGTAAAATGCAACAATGCAGCAATGCATTGTTGTTAACCCCAGGACTTTCTGAAAAACAACAATCAAATTGAGGGACAGTGCAAACACTGACCAAGCTAAGTGGACGTACATTGGAAACACATACGGTGGGAGACGATGATTTACTTTCGTGGAGATCCATTAAAGGACTCCAAAAGTGTAGCAACAGGGAGTGCATTACTGCCTGATTCAGAGTCCATTCTGCAGGTAAGATATTGTTCTGAAGAAATAGACTGTCTGCTAGAACATTTGGTGTGTCAGGGACATGCTTGAAGAGAAATACAATCGACATCGACTTGCACCACTGAAGGATTGTCCAGGTCTCCAGAAATGTAAGAGGAAACATTGGTAGTTTCTGTCGACAATAAAACAGTTGGCAGATAGTATAATGAGTGTCAGAAAAACAGCCTTCAACTCAAAGTTGTTTATATGGTAACAACTAACCACCGTTGACCAAACACCCTGTGTCGTTAGACTCAGGTGCACAAGTTAGTCATACCCAGTTTGAAAGACGCTGATGGTCAAAGGTCACTTGGAAATAAATACAATGATCAAGAATGACATCAGAAAGATCCAACTGCTATTGTTATGAAACAGTTCACAATGGTGAAGAAATTGAAGTGGACCTTTTCAACAGACTCAGCTCATATACTACTGACCCTTGTTTCTAACAGTTAATTCAATAAAGTAAGGACTGGGCACCAATCAAAAAACTTTAGTTTGCTGACTAGATCAGTATATGCAGAATGCAGATACATCCTTAATATCGATTTTAAAACAAGACTTGTCAAAAGACTACAGATCTATCAGATTAGGCATTTTGTTAATTAACATTGTTTATGAAAAAAGGTTCAATTGTTAATCATCTAAAATAGAGAGAGAAAATTGGTCTAACAATAACTTTGTAAGTTTAATGCCTATCCAAAATACACATGAATTAAGTTAAATTGCCTAAAAACGGTTTTATGCCATTTTTAACAGAATTTCAGTCATACCATATAAACAATATGTTTGCATAAGTGCATAAGAAAGTTACAGACTCAATTTACAAGCTGTCCCCAATATTTTGATATTGACTATTTAATAAATAAATTAATATATTATGCAAAGTTTCAATCAAACTACTTTAAAATCATAGTAAAAGAGGAATGCTGCAATGTAGTATCAGCAAACACTTTTAACCTTAGCTGTATCCATAATGTCATATCCATAGCCCTTGTTTTCGGGTTGATTAATTTGGTTGTAATGCCATTTTCAACAATTTACAGTTATATAAAAGTTACCATATTGTTTTCTGGTTCTCTCACACAAGTACTCCACACAACAGTGTTTACCATAAATGGCTGCTTTTCCACATTGACTGTAAACCCATTGTTGGAAGACGAATGACACTTTCTGAATTGAATTTTGTCAAAATTATTAACGTTGACCAAACCAGTATTTGAACTCACAACACCTGACTTCAAAGTCCACTTCACTACCCACTGAGGTATCTTTTCCACAATATTGTGTACTCAAACTCATGATGTTATTTTTCAAGACTGCTCATCCTTTTCTGAAGATGCTTTCAATTTGAATGGTTTCAAATAAAAACATCATAATGCCGTATTAACCTTTTCCCAGATAGAACAAATATATCTTACTCAACTTTTACAAGAATATGAAAACTCTGAAATGACAGAATTTTGAATGAATAGGATTGAAAACTTTGCTATTTATGAGCAATATTTGATTTTGCCGCAATATTTTCAGTCTATGAAGAAGTAAAGATGTCAATTATCACTTTATCATTTTTTATATAAAAAAGAATTGATCATGTTTGTTTTTCAATTACAGCGGATGGGCATAACATGTTCTGTTGTTTAATCTAATGGTGCCCTTTCCGAAATGAACTTATGACCTGTAGGCAAGTTTTGAAATATCATGAGAAAACTGCTTCTTCTTTTCAACAATGTTTAATTACTCTTTTTAAAACCTAACTTTCATTTACAAATGTTTTTCTTATAAATTTGAGGAATATCATGAAAACAAAAAAAACAGTAACTTAATCTTATTCATTGATTAAGAGTAGATGATGACACATTCAGTGAAGTTGCAACATTATTATATAAAGTGTTTCACTACTACAACATAGCTAAATTTGAAAACTTTTGTATGTTAACTTGCAACACTGTTGCATAAAGTTGCAAAACAGACACATTTTAACTGATAAGAAATAAGTATATTTAATTAAAATAAGGTTTAAAATACAAGTTAAACAACAGAAGTGTGTACGTACAGGTTCTAATATAGGAGAGAACAAGTGTTTTGTCTCTCCATTAAAATTTGTGAAAATGGAGTTACAACAGTGTTGCGTTGAGCCCTAGATTTGTCCACGCTCTCTAATTGTTTGTTAAGGTCCAACGGTATTTTTCTACGTCGAAGCACAAATACCTTGAAAGCTGATGTTTTAATCCCATTAACCTAAAATAACCTATAAACTAAGGCGAGTGTAAGCACTGGGTCGAATCAACAACTGTAAATAGAAGATTAGACTTATCCAACATGAACTAATATTTTCCTAGGTTGCTTCATGTGTAATGCTATGCTACAGGTAGGCGACGGGGTTGAACCGTTTTGTGTTACCATTTCTCCAGGAAAAGATCCCGTCATAACATCTAGAAAAAGAAGACACATTATTAACACTATCGAGTGAATTCAATGTAAATAATCGTATGACTATAACATACTTGCTTGCTGGCTTAACATACCTACTGCGGACGAGATTGAGTCAGGAACAAAAAGCAAACTTCGTGTTTAAAGTATTTTGAAAATCTCCCTCGAGATATGCCAAGCATTTCGTTACTTTTGGCTAGCTAATTTAACACATGGACACTATATATTACAATACAGTGTCCCTGTTTACCATTATATAGTCATCAGTATTAAACAATAACGTTTTACGGGCTTTTTC
This sequence comes from Serripes groenlandicus, assembly GCA_031761405.1. Taxonomy (NCBI): domain Eukaryota; kingdom Metazoa; phylum Mollusca; class Bivalvia; order Cardiida; family Cardiidae; genus Serripes; species Serripes groenlandicus. Next base: position 3,617,821 of record JASEVX010000010.1, on the reverse strand, counting down.
AGAACTGTATAAACCATAATAGAAGGATGTGATTGAATGATTCATTTTCGTAATTGACTGGAATTAAAATGTAACATTTTTGACAAAATCCTTCATAAATAATCTAATAATTTTGACATACATGCACATGTATATAACAGGTCCGCTGACACACTGTATTTGTTTATTATAATGGTGTGACTAATAAATAATAGAACGTAAATAACAGTGTACGTGTACAGTTTGTACTGAATGTAACCTTATATTTGTTTATATTTTACTTCCAGAGAGGCGCATATTTAACAGAAAAGACAACACACACGAACAAGAAAAGTTTGAAGCTGCTGGTTAAGATACTACCTTGTTACACAAGACTTACTGCTATGATTTAAAGTCAAACATGTTTCGAATCCGGCTGATGGGCATTCTCGTTATCATTCTGGAACCAAACAGAAACTTTGGTAACATTGACTCCTGGAAAACCCCACCATGGAGTATTTGTATCTAAAATAGATAAATCTCAATCTGCACATCTTTGTTATCTTTTCGAAATATACACTGTTTTGTTTGCTGAAGCAGCACTGGATTATTTGTGTTCTATCTCTGCCGCTTAAGCCATGTCACAGCAAGTCGGTGAGAAGTACATATTCGAAATATCTCGAAATTGAATCCTCAAAACATTTTCAAAAAGTAACTCAATTATAATTGCATTACAATTCAACGATAACAACAGTGTGAGCAATTGGGTATAACGGATTGTATCACTTGTATTTAAATTATCATGTAAAGGGCTTATTCATGTCTCTAGGGTAATGTCTCTTAGATCCGTTATTATTTTTCTAACACAGTCTTATCATAAAAGACACACCAAGTTCAAGTCGATATTTGGCTTTAAGTTATGTATTAATAAATAGTTTGAATAGTAAATTGACTGCTTAATTATCTTTCTGAACGTTCACAAGGATATACTATCATTTTAAAATATGCTTGCTTAACACGCACATTTCAAGCGTTACATATTACAGTGTTGACTATCAGCAGTAATCAAAACATATTCCATCGTTAATAAGGTCTATATGTGTTAGTCATTGAATAATTGACAATAAATTTATAGGAGTTTATCGCCATTTTTTTCTGCATTATTTCAGTTTAGTTTAAACTTTTTTATTTTACATCGATTACGAAACAAACTTTCATTTTACATTAATGACGCTCGCTGTCTGCTTCCTGGAGACATGACCAGTGCTCGCGTCGTTTTTGTGGGAAAATCCGCTCATCACGGGATTCGAACCCGGGACCTTTCGTACGAGAGGCCGACGCCCTACCACTGTACCACTGTCATCTACAGCCATTGTTCAGTTATTAAGATACTATTGTGTCTAACACTTGTCTGAGAAAGAAAGGTATGACATGGGTAGATGGAATGACCGCCCTTATAAAACTGAGCAACTGTTGAAAACGGCATTAAAACTCAATAAATCGACGTAAGCATGTGTTTTATGTCTCAACATACCATTCTTCCCAGGTTACGGGACAACACTGACAAAGTTGTGCTATCATTACCGTCACTGGTATGAAAACACAATTTTATGAACTTATTATAGGTCGCCTTTGAAATTCTGTAATAATGCTAGTTATGTTGTTTTTACTCAAAGGACAAAGTTTGGCACGACTGAAGGACGTTACAATGAGTTCACAGAACGACGACTGGGTTGGATCTAACGTAGTAGATGGTAATTACAACAGAAAATGCGAACAAAATTGTTGTGCAGCAACAAATACTCAGACACATGAGGTGGATCCCTGGATAGAACTAAATCTAGGCGAAATAAACACATTTACACGTATTGTTCTATATGGTCGGACAGACGGTGAATTCGAAAGACGTAAGTTTACCACTTTGTATACGAATATTCGAGTCATGTCAGGCAAAACCGTGTTTCATTGCCTCTGTGAATGGTGACCGCTTTAACCTGCGCACAATATCGCAAGATACTTCACTTCCCGTATACACGTAAAACATCCGATGGTATAATTTCTGTCTTGTGTACTGATTGTTAGGTGACGCCGAAAGCATTAAGCCTTCAATTCGCTTTATGTGGCTCTTTTTCATCGTTCAGTGTTACGGTTTAGCCCAGAATAGGCTCAAATAGTGGCTTATCAATGCAGTTAGAAATCATTAAAATACCACAATCACAGTCTCGATGAGGTATATGCAAGTATTTTCCAAACTTTGTAGATAATGGTATTGTTTGTGACGATGTTAGAATAAATGCAAAATAAATGAAGAGACATACTAATGAAATGGGTGGTGTAAGGTTACATGATGTTTGATTCAATTCAACCCTTTCATGTATCTAGCAATCACGACAGGAGTCAAATGTGCAGAATGTTTCATTATAGAACGCTGCCATGTACACTTGTATTTCACGAAGAAAATGTAGTCCCAATCATTGTAATGTGACGACGTTAATGTAGGGATTTAACCATCTCATGACTTACAGATGCAAATAATTCACTTAATTGAGTTAAAATATCGGTCCAAAATGTCCAGGGTCCAATTCCATCAACCTTACTTAGCGCTAAGTAATAAATAAAATACTTGAAAGTATATTTAATAAGTTTTGTTTCCCTAATAATTTGTAAAAAATAAAGGATGGAATATTATACAATTATAGACTTTTCAGCTGTTATACATGATGTGATATGCACCAAAAAAATCATTATTGACCGAGGCGATAGCCGAGGTCAATAAAGAATTGTTTTGGTGCATATCAACATCATGTATAACAGCTGAAAAGCCCATAACTGTTTTATTATATAACCCTCAATTTATCTTATTATACCTCACGTGACTTTGTAATGTTAAATTCTCATATACTCATCATGGGCAATTTCTTACTGTCTCATGATAACAGTACGTTTTTGACCGGTAAACAGTATACTGTTACATGACACGCGCGTTAAAATGTTGGTTATGTACGTGCATGACGTCATTTCAAACAATAACGTCACTTTTTAGACGCGCGTGCCATGTAACAGTATACTGTTAACCGGTATATTCATATGTGTGTGTTACATTGTAGTAGATCTACCCATGTTCACCTCCCCTACAAAGGTACAGAATAAATTGAATAAACGTGTAATTTTGTTCGGTATAATAAAATAAATATTTCATGGCTTCCAGTGTGACAGTACGTCAACATTCGGGTAAATACTGTTAACCTCGGCTTCGCCTCGGCTAACAGTATTTTCCTCATGTTGACAATATGTACTGTCACACTGGAAGCCATGCCATATTTATATAATATTATCATGATCATCCGAACGAGCTTCGGAACTTTCCGTGGTCATTCGGAACGCGCCTCGGAAAATTCCGTAGCGTACCGATAAAGGCGAAGGATATTAATAGGCGGCTCATGGGATTCCCCGGTCTTCCCCTGTTACTATTTATAAATCTGGTGAATATCAGAAAAAAACGGTGAATATCGCTAGATATTTTTTCTAAAAAATTACTTTTTAGCCAATGAAAAGGCGTCTATTTATAGGTTATATAATAATATAGGTTATTGACTCTGTACTGTGAAATCACCGTTGGACCGAGTTCTTGGGTTGACGTTGCCGAGCTTGCGAGGCTAGGTTCGCCAAAGAACGAGTTCCAACGATGATTTCACAGTACAGGGTCAATTACCTTTTTATTGCATACTTTCATATTGTGAATTATCTTGTTTTACACGTTTGACGTTTTGTTTTGTTACATTTAACATGTATTACACAAATAAAACTTACATATTAATTCATAAGGGCGTGTTTTGTGTGTGCGGAGTAATATTTCAGTTTATGAATATATGAATATGAATGAGCTGATGCCCTAAATGTTCTGAAAATTAATGAGCCGATGCATTCTGTAATCCGGCGTTCGGATTAAAACAAACAATGCCGATTATATTTAATCAAGCAAATATTTGGCATAATTATTTATTCACAGGGTCAAAATAAAACTATGGCTTTCGATTTATCTCGTTGTTTTCCCCCGATCGATATAAACATCGACAATCATCCGTGATAGTAGTACCCGGATAAATTACTATCCGGACAACAACATTGAAAAGGCAGGACTGCAATCCATTTTGAAGATAAAGCTGTAAAAAACACAATTTTACCACAATTCAACGTTTTATTGATATATCAATAAAACAAAAGTAATTTGAAAGCCTATATAAGTGTAACAGTAAACAATCGGAATCATGAATGTCAAAAATCTCAAAATAATTTTAAACCCTAACAAATCAAATAGCAAAGGAAAATGATTTTTTATGTTCACTCATTAGATAATAGCATCAGTCTTTTGATCTTTTATGTTAACATTCATCTGTAGTACTGCATGTTTACTGACACAAAATCATTAAAAAGTACTGAATATCTAACTAAATATTAAATGTACAGTTATGAAATGTGGAGCCAGCTAAAAAAGCTGGGATGCCATTTGGCTTGGGTTCATGTGTAGGATGTGATACACTGAGAGAAGAAGATGGGGAAGATAAGTGCTGGCTATTCTGGGACTGTCCTTGTAAAATACTACACATTTTCTTCTGTTCACACTCAGTCAAGGAAGAATCATAATGTGTAATAGATTGTATATTTCTGTGACCAGTAATCTTCATGATTTTCTGAGGATGTACACCAGCTTGAGAGAGCTTAGTAACTGTAGTTTGTTCCTCACACTATGATTGGTTACTTTGTTCTGGATATTGGCCTCTTTTGGTGCAATCTTTAGTAAATGTCCTAGACAATTGTGACCCATGGGTCTGGGATAGTACCTGAAAAAAAGTGTTTGGTTTTAAAGTAATCTTATTTTATTTCATTTATGGCACACCCTTTATACAAAAGGAGTACATTTTTCAGACACTTGAACAACTTATTGAGAATTACATCTGCACTCATATGTGTGATTAATTAACAATATTCTACTTGATCAAAACAACACTTATAATAGTTATTGAGAATTATATCATCACATGATGTGTGTCATCAAACAGTAATCACCTACTTAACCAAAGCAATATCTAAAATTGAGTTTTTATTGGGTTTTTAAGTACTTTATTTGTTATCAAAACTATTTCCAGACACCTGAACACATACATTGAGAGTAACAACTTCACACATGCATGTGTGTGTTTAATAAACAACCATCTGTTTGGTCAAAACAACATTTTTCAGACACTTGAACAACTTATTGAGAATTACAACTGCACTCATATGTGTGATTAATTAACAGTATTCTACTTGATCAAAACAACACTTATAATAGTTATTGAGAATTATATCATCACATAATGTGTGCCATTAAACAATAATCACCTACTTAACCAAAGCAATATCTAAAATTGAGTTTTTATTGGGTTTTTTAAGTACTTTATTTGTTATCAAAACTATTTTCAGACACCTGAACACACCCATTGAGAGTTACAACTTCAACCATGTGTGTGTTTAATAAACAACCATCTGTTTGAACATTTAAAGCATACTTTTTGATGAACATTGAAAACCATTTTCAGACATCTGAACATTGAGAGTTAAACCATTACACATCTATGTAATTAATAAATAACAAACACATTTAAAAGGAGTGTTTTTTTCAATGAAAGTGAATACCTTTTTTCAGAAACTTTAACATTTAAATAAATATTAACACCATTACACAGTACTACAAATGTCTGTGAGTTATGAAAATGCATCTGCTAGATTAAAACAACATTTTAAGATTTCTATTATTTCATTGATAGTATAATTTCTTTATCAGACACTAGAACATATTTATTAAGAGTTACATCAGTACATGATTTGTGTGATCAATAAACAATTATCTGCTTGGTCAAAAGATCATTTATAATGGGTTTTCTTTCTTTCAAGAAAATATCAGTGAAGCAAAATAACAGTAAATGTAATTATAACTTACCAGGGCTCAGTATCATTCCCAGTGGTGAGTATGTTAATTGGAATAGGTGTCAAGTAAAATGGGCTGTCTGGCTTCATCATTTTTATAAGCCTTCTTTTGACAAATGTTTCATATAATTTTACTGGATCTCTGCAAAAAAACAAACAACAACCCAAAATAATAATTTCATGTAAACATAGTGATAGCTGGAACTAGTTAACCAACACTGTATTTACTATATACTGTATTGTTTATTTCTGACTGGTTTTGTAGCCAATACACAATCCTGATATCAACATTTTAAATACATGTCAACATACATGCTCATTCATTTAATCAATTGGATTTCAAAGATATTATACCTGTCATGTTGCAACATTTCTGCTGGATAAATTCTGGGAACTGTATCTCTGTTGACTTTCAGATTTGTCCCATCTCTTGTCTTGGAGGTTCTCTCTGAAAATTCCAGAATTTTTTCTCCCTCATATGTAGATTTCATCGCTATATCCCCAAATCTAAGCTGTCTGGCTTCATCACGTGCCCTTAGCCCAAACTATGTTCCAACATTGTAAAACAGTGTTGTTTGTAAATTCCTAGGGTTGGAAGTTCCAAACCCACCACAGTTATACATCCTTTCCTCTTCATTAGCTGTGATATCGTACGACTTGTTCGGTGCTTTACCTTTTCCACGCTTGGCCAGTTCCCTCTGTTTAGCCTGAAGTGCCGAAATTGCATTATGGAACGCCCTATCCTTAAGTGGCATTGGGTAACCCTTCTCTTTCAAGTGCCTCTCAACGCATTCTAATGACACATGCTCGTAATCTTCTCCATTCGTTCGTCGAATACTCACGAACATCTCAGCCAAATAGTCTTTCAGGTGGGATGGCGTTATGTTTTCGATACTCTTACTTTCACGCTAGACATAAAACCACCGCAGTACATTCTTTACGTCGGATAGCGTTATGGATAAAGTGTTCGGCTTTTTCTGCTCATTTATGAACTTTTCTACGTTCACTCCTTTCTCCCCCCCGTCCTTCATGACTTTCTGTCAGATCGTTTTCAAACGGCGCTAATAAAAGTTCGATCTCCCTTTCTGACAGCTCTAGCAATTCAAACTCTTCCAACGCGTTTCTATCGATATTTAGGTCAGCCATATTTTTTGACATAAAAAAGTAGTCCCTAGCATATTAATTATGCAGAATCTTCGCACGCCCTTATCTACGGTAATGATCACTCCTTGACAGCGGTCACGATCGACAATTATTGCATACTTTCGATATTTTTATATATATTTTTCGATCATGACCGCTGTCAAGGAGTGATCATGACCGTAGATAAGGACGTGCGACAATTCTGCATAATTAACATGCTAGGGACTACTTTTGTTATGTAAACAAACATAGCTGACCTACATATCATTGTTAAACCTCACGGGACTTTGTAATGTTAAATTCTCATATATTGATCATGGACAATTTCTTACTGTCTCATGCTAACAGTACGTTTTTGACATGATAACAGTATAAAACGCGCGTCTAAAATGTTAGTTATGCACGTGCATGACGTCATTTAAAAAATAACGTCACCGTTATAATTCAACTTTTCAAAACGGCATTTTCGAACAAAATGTAAACAATCAGTTTGTTTCGATTTTCGAAGCAGATTTTTCAACTCTAGATATAAAAAAAAATCCACAGTGTAAACTAAATAGTTTACAATATGGAAGTATGCAATAAAAAATGTTATTGACCCCGTATTGACCCCGTACTGTGAAATCATCGTTGGACCTCGTTCTTTGGCGAACCTAGCCTCGCAAGCTCGGCAACGTCAACCCAAGAATTCGGTCCAACGATGATTTCACAGTACAGAGTCAATAATCTATAATCATGACCACTTTCTGCAATGCAAAGTGAACGGGACAATATCAAAGTATGCAATAAATTCAAGTAAATGACTAAGTTGACATAAATAGTTACCTTAATGACTAACACTACTTGTTAAAAATAAAGTATTTTGGCATTTTTATTAGGGATACAACAATGAGGAATTTCGCTCTTAAATATTTAAGTATTACTTAACGCTAATGATCGTTGATGGAATTGGGCCCAGGTCAGTTTGATTTCCTGTCTTATTGAGCTGTATCAATATAAAGATAAATTGGAACATCAATGGAACATGCTGTGAAATAAAAATGTGACTTTAAATGCTGTTGGGGCATTTTGAAAGGGTTTGACCTTGAAATGACTTGGCCTTTATGTCTGATAACTTAGTTTAATAAAAAAGAACGGTGCAGTAAACATAATTTGACCTTAGCTTATATATAATAGTATCATGATAAAGCAAGTGCATAAAACTCCGAAGTTCTTGCTAGTATACACTTATTTATACACTAGTGATCATTTGAATTTTGTTATCTAATTTGACCTTGACTTTCCCAAATTGTCATCACATGGCAACGTTTATCTACATGACAATAAACCACATTTTCCCTGTACCTAGCCTAATGTCATTTGATGCATTCTAACCCCCAGAAAAAATTAAACGTTAATCTAATTGTCTGTAACTTTTACTTTAAGGGTTTGTACGTTGCTTATATGATGGTAGGTTTTATTTCTCCCGTAACTACATTTCAACATTAACGTACATGTACTAGAGTATTGATTATTTTATAATCTGTTTCAAAGAAGCCATTGTCCGTATTGACGTAAACAAAAGTAGTGTATTATAGCCTTTTTTAACATAAACAATTTCAATTAATCTTTTTTTTTTTTTTCAGAATCCCTGAACGGTCTTAATCTATATCTAGACAGTGAATTGGTTGCATCTATCAATATTACTGAAACGATTTACGACTTCTATCATTTTGAACTTAGTCGGCCATACTCGGCAAGAGACATCAAGTTTGTATTGGGAGGTGATGACAAAGTTCTTGTACTTTGTGAAGTCGATGTTTATAATGGTGACTATTCCTAAAATAAGTTAAGCGTTAGTTATAAGGCTGCTTTCTATTAAATATTTACCATGTATATATGAGCCATCCCGCGAGAAAACCAACAGTGTGGAATCTGCTGATCTTGGTATGGGACCTAATGCACTAAATCCATTGACCCCTGTTAAGCTGTATAGCATAATAATTATCCTAATAGCCTTGTATGGATGTGAGCTATGGAGTAATATAACAAGTTGCGACGTACTCAAGATGAACCGTTTGCAACAATTTATTGTTAACACTAAACAGAGATTTAATATCAGAACAAGGTCTGATATGTGCGAGTCAATGCTTGGAATTAATTGAATTACAGCATTGATTGACAAGAAAAAGCTTATATTCCTGCACACAATTTTGAGCCTTGAGAATAGCTCTCTTTGCAAAAGAAATCATGAGAAAAGTTATGCAATTCGTATATAACACGTCAAAATTAATACGTGGTTACCTTCCAGATATATGTTCATTTTTGAATAAATACAACTTGAAATTTCTTATGAATATGTAGGTAAATGACTGTTGCTTCCTGTCACATAAACCAGTATGGAAGCAGTTTATTAATAAGGCTGTTGACCAGTTGGAAACAAATGAGGATGCAATCGACTGACTTCGTCAGGTTCAGTCGATTGCATACATCAATCACTCCCTGCACCCTGTATAACCTCTATGGGACAAGTATAGCTGTCATAAAATAGCCTGTATGGCTAGACTGTGAGTCACTGTTGCTTAAGAAAAAAACCGACTTCATGTGATATGTGTGGCCGTAAACATTTAGATGTTATCAAACACAGACGAACGGAATGTAGCGTAACATATGATATAAAACGATTATTTCTTAGTGGCATATACACTAATATTTGCCATGAAGTAAATACTGATCTAGTGCTTGCAACCAGTGAAACGTTTTTGATGATGGTTTTAGGTGCAAGCCCTACATCAGTCACCACCGATTCAGATTATTACTTATTTCGTCGCGAAGCGATATTTTTGGCATATAAACAACGGTCCATTTTAGATGACACCATGATTATGTGTATGTGTGTATATGTATATGCGTGTGTATATATAAATATACAAATGTGTATATATGTGTATATCTGTATATATAAATACATATATATATATATTGTGACTACTTACAATCTGTGTAATATTATGTAAAGATTGATTTTCAATTTCCCTATCTTGTTGTTAATAGAAACTAGTTAAATTACTTTTTGTTAACAGTTTATTTAATAAATGTATTCAATTAATCTCCGAACGGAGGAAATAAAGAGAATGAATGAATGAATAATACAATAACAATAATACTATTAAAAAATAATAACAATAATGATAATAATAATAATAATGATAATAATAATAATAATAATTATAATTAATCATTATTATCATTAATATCATCAACAACATCATCATCATCATCATTAATAGCCCATACACTTGGGTATGTTTCATTATTATGAGATACTATTATTGAGTACTATACAAAGAGTATTGTGGTATATACATGTATAAGTATATGAGTCATGTTCTACGAACACAAACTTTCGAGCTTATTCTGAAATGTGTTGAAAACGAAAAATGTACAAACAATCATCCAAACAATATTTTCTTAATGTACATTCGGTGTAGAAAGCTTCTTGAATGCTTCCTTGTTTTATCAGCAAACAGTCAAGATCCAGGATGCTCTGAGTCTACACTGGAAACCAGTGTCTTGTGGTTTGTTTTTTATATAGCAGCGTTCATTGTTGACCATTGACCATCAACAATACATTCATATTCATTTCTTACAGACTCAATTATTTCTAAGGATAGAGTAACATCATCTAGCTCAACATACTCTGACTGGGTATCCTCGTTAGATGGGTTGATATCAACACATACTCTAGACGCGTGTCGGTGTTGTGCGGGAACAGTTACACAGACCGATCCATGGCTGACTGTAGATCTCGGGGATACATTCCAGGTTACACTTATACAATTACACGGTAGAACAGACCAGAAGTATGACGGACGTAAGTGTACCATCTCTTCTTGAAGAAATAAAAAGGAATAACTGATTGTCTCAGAATCGGTAGTTTAAATAAAAACTGGTTACCAGATATTATGTTCGAAGTGTCTTGATAACAGAAATAGTAACATCACTTTTAAGTTGGCAGAAAAATACTGGATTAAGTTTGCTTCTACTATGAGCCTACTGTAACACAATACAATGTGTAAAGCCTGGGCTGACATGTTATCGATAAAGGAGATTCAATAAACCTCTCTGGAATATGATAATGAAAGAACGTTTTTACATGTGCACTTCCTTCCTTAGTTACGCAAAATATTGTGTTGGTGTTGTTGACATACAATTATGTTACATTGTACATCATAAGTTTTTTCAAAAAAGACCAAACCTCGAAAAAAGTTTTCATTTGGCAGCTGTGACCATAACTGGTATTCGCCCGCTTTGAAATTATTAAGCAACGGTCTTCAAAACAGAAATGACTAGCCTTTCTGCATGGTATGCAAGAACAAAATGAAAATTGATTCCTAGCCTTTGCGCATGTAAACTTCCATCGTTATGGGGGACACATACATGCATGCTTATCAATTTCAAACTTTTGGGTCTTTAGTTCACTTGAATATTGTATTTCTAAAACAAATCATACATTTAATGAAAACACACGTACGACGAAAATAAGTTGCACATCTGCATACAGGACAGAATGATGTTGATTTTAAAGGGTACTGACCTATAAATTTGAAATCAAGGACATTTCGGTCGTTTTGTACTATAATTGATTGTCAGTCTAATATTTATTCTACTCAGAGTCATTTGAAGGCATGGAGATACAACTCGATGGCACAGATATAGATACAGTCCCAAACGAACAATTCATTCACTTCTATGAACTGTTTCCTGTACCGGAGAAGATAGGACGGCATGTCAAAGTTATACTTGTTGGATCGAAAAGAGTACTTGTTATATGCGAGGTGGTTATATATGGAGGTGGGTATTATTCCCCTGGATATGAATGATATACCTGTCCTATAGTTCATATTTAGGTAGTTATATATGGAAGTGGGTATTACTCCCCTGGATATGAATGATCTACCTGTCCAGTAGTTCAGAATTAGGTGGTTATATATGGAGGAGGGTATTAATCCCCTGGATATGAATGATCTACCTGTTCTATAGTTCAGATTTAGGTGGTTATATATGGAGGTGGCTATGAATCCCCTGGATATGAATGATCTACCAGTCCTATAGTTCAGATTTAGGTGGTTATATATGGAGGACGGTATTAATCCCCTGGATATGAATGATCTACCTGTCCTATAGTTCAGATTTAGGTGGTCATATATGGAGGTTGGTATTAATCCCCTGGATATGAATGATCTACCAGTCCTATAGTTCAGATTTAGGTGGTTATATATGGAGGTTGGTATTAATCCCCTGGATATGAATGATATACCTGTCCTATAGTTCAGAATTAGGTACTTATATATGGAGGTTGGTATTAATCCCCTGGATATGAATGATCTACCAGTCCTATAGTTCAGATTTAGGTATTTATATATGGAGGTTGGTATTAATCCCCTGGATATGAATGATCTACCAGTCCTATAGTTCAGAATTAGGTGGTTATATATGGAGGTTGGTATTAATCCCCTGTATATATAATGATCTACTTGTCCTATAGTTCAGAATTAGGTGGTTATATATGGAGGTGGGTATTAATCCCCTGGATATGAATGATCTACCTGTCCTATAGTTCAGAATTAGGTAGTTATATATGGAGGTGGGTATTACTCCCCTGGATATGAATGATCTACCTGTCCTATAGTTCATATTTAGGTAGTTATATATGGAGGTGGGTATTACTCCCCTGGATATGAATGATCTACCTGTCCTATAGTTCATATTTACGTAGTTATATCTGGAGGTGGGTATTAATCCTCTGTATATGAATGATTTACCTGTCCAGTAGTTCAGATTTAGGTGGTCATATATGCAGGTGGGTATTGATCCCCTGGATATGAATGACCTACCTGTCCTATAGTTCAGATTTAGATGGTTATATATGGAGGTGGGTAATAATCCCCTGGATATGAATGATCTTCCTGTCCAGTAGTTCAGATTTAGGTGGTTATATATGGAGGTGGGTATTAATCTCCTGGATATGAATGATCTACCGGTCCAGTAGTTCAGATTTAGGTGATCATATATGGAGGTGGGTATTAATCCCCTGGATATGAATGATCTACCTGTCCTATAGTTCAGATCTAGGTGGTTATATATGGAGGTGGGTATTAATCCCCTGGATATGAATGATCTACCGGTCCAGTAGTTCAGATTTAAGTGGTCATATATGGAGGTGGGTATTGATCCCCTGGATATGAATGACCTACCTGTCCTATAGTTCAGATTTAGATGGTTATATATCGAGGTGGGTATTAATCCCCTGGATATGAATGATCTACCTGTCCAGTAGTTCAGATGTAGGTGATCATATATGGAGGTGGGTATTGTAAGCACCCCAGCCTACGACTGAGCGGTAACTTTATCAGGCTATTTATCTTGTCAGGATACCTGAGTAGAATTGCATTGTATAAACAAGGCTCTTTTAGTAGCTCTACGTAGAAGTTTCTCTCTCTCTCTAGTCGTTGTTTTAGTTCTAATTAAGCTGTAGAGAAGATCGACGCAGGGTTGTGTAGGTTCTGGTAAGAGTTGTAGTTAGAGCACCGTTTATACTGAACGATAATTCGTAGTGAATTCCATAGACCTCGGAATAACGTAGCGTAAAAAAAAGAAATAACGAATTCAAAGTCTTTTGAAGTTTAAATAATGCATAATGTTTAATAATAATATAATAATTCAACCAAATGATGATGATGATGATGATGAATAACGTTTAACAATTAAGTGACCAGCCGCCGAAACGCACCAAGCATACCCATGCAGTTGCTTTAATTTGTAGCGAACATAATAAAGTTGGAGATAATAAATAGCATGGCTATTTTCCACTATATAGTTGTTATATAAATACTTAGGTTAATAACCTTTTGGAATAACGTAGCTCGATGTTTCTGTTTGGTGATTCATTGTTGTCTAAAATTCAAAGGGCGGTTTCAAACTTGACGACTGGTAAAGAGGACTGGTGCGTTGCAACTTTTATAGCCATTGGATGCTGGCGAGGATGCTGGCGAGCTGCAATCCAATCAGAGGCGCTCTTTCAGATGCCAGCATACTGGCAACTCTGAATGTGTGCTTCGGTCGGATTTGACAGCCGAAGAAAACAACACTATTACTTCTATAATAATAAAACGGTATGCCATAAGGGCAGAAACCGAAACCACAGAAGATTAGAAATAATCCTATTAAATAATCATTCATTTCAACATACGTATAAAACATCTGAAACGACGAATCGAGTGCGCCAGCATCGGCCCAGCATTCCGCAAAATAAACGAACAAATAGTTCTTCGCCAGCATCGATAAATAGCTGGGAATAAACTATTATTCACAGCTAAAAAACATATTTCTTAAATACTATCAATATAAGTAATAATGTAAAACTCTTAATACATTGTATAATTAAGTGCATATCCTAAAATGCCTGAAAAGGAAATTCATACGCCGTGACCGGAAAATACACATGGCGCCACCAGTCTAAAATGTAAATAGATAACAGCAATGCTGGCGATTCAAATTCTGGGGTAATAAGTTAATGAGAATCATAAAATGGAGACTAGATCAGTCGTACATATCATAATCCATTTAACTATGTCAGCGAATGTGGAAAATCGGGCTGTTTCGAGATGAAAATCAAGTAAGTGTCAAAAATAAAATGTACATATACCCGGATACACTTATATTCAGATATGCCTGTGCAGGCTATTACAGTATTAATCCCCTGTATATGAATGATCTACCTGTCCTATAGTTCATATTTAGGTGGTTATATATGGAGGTGGGTATTAATCCCCTGTATATGAATGATCTACCTGTCCAGTAGTTCAGATTTAAGTGGTCATATATGGAGAAGGGTATTAAACCCTGGATATGAATGACCTACCTGTCCAGTAGTTCAGATTTAGGTGGTTTGTATGGAGGACGGTATTAATCTCCTGGATAAGAATGATCTACCTGTCCTATAGTTCTGATTTAGATGGTTATATATGGAGGACGGTATTGATCCCCTGGATATTTATGATATACATATACTAGAGTTCAGATTTAGGAGGTTATATATAGAGGTGGGTATTAATCCCCTGGATATGAATGACCTACCTGTCCTATAGTTCAGATTTAGGCGGTTATATATAGAGGTGGGTATTAATCCCCTGGATATGAATGATAAACCTATTCTATAGTTCAGATTTAGATGGTCATATATGGAGGTGGGTATGATTCCCCTGGATATGAATGATATACATATCCTAGAGTTCAGATTTAGGTGGTTATATATGGAGGTTGGTATTAATCCCCTGGATATGAATGATATACCTGTCCTATAGTTCAGAATTAGGTACTTATATATGGAGGTTGGTATTAATCCCCTGGATATGAATGATCTACCAGTCCTATAGTTCAGATTTAGGTATTTATATATGGAGGTTGGTATTAATCCCCTGGATATGAATGATCTACCAGTCCTATAGTTCAGAATTAGGTGGTTATATATGGAGGTTGGTATTAATCCCCTGTATATATAATGATCTACTTGTCCTATAGTTCAGAATTAGGTGGTTATATATGGAGGTGGGTATTAATCCCCTGGATATGAATGATCTACCTGTCCTATAGTTCAGAATTAGGTAGTTATATATGGAGGTGGGTATTACTCCCCTGGATATGAATGATCTACCTGTCCTATAGTTCATATTTAGGTAGTTATATATGGAGGTGGGTATTACTCCCCTGGATATGAATGATCTACCTGTCCTATAGTTCATATTTACGTAGTTATATCTGGAGGTGGGTATTAATCCTCTGTATATGAATGATTTACCTGTCCAGTAGTTCAGATTTAGGTGGTCATATATGCAGGTGGGTATTGATCCCCTGGATATGAATGACCTACCTGTCCTATAGTTCAGATTTAGATGGTTATATATGGAGGTGGGTAATAATCCCCTGGATATGAATGATCTTCCTGTCCAGTAGTTCAGATTTAGGTGGTTATATATGGAGGTGGGTATTAATCTCCTGGATATGAATGATCTACCGGTCCAGTAGTTCAGATTTAGGTGATCATATATGGAGGTGGGTATTAATCCCCTGGATATGAATGATCTACCTGTCCTATAGTTCAGATCTAGGTGGTTATATATGGAGGTGGGTATTAATCCCCTGGATATGAATGATCTACCGGTCCAGTAGTTCAGATTTAAGTGGTCATATATGGAGGTGGGTATTGATCCCCTGGATATGAATGACCTACCTGTCCTATAGTTCAGATTTAGATGGTTATATATCGAGGTGGGTATTAATCCCCTGGATATGAATGATCTACCTGTCCAGTAGTTCAGATGTAGGTGATCATATATGGAGGTGGGTATTGTAAGCACCCCAGCCTACGACTGAGCGGTAACTTTATCAGGCTATTTATCTTGTCAGGATACCTGAGTAGAATTGCATTGTATAAACAAGGCTCTTTTAGTAGCTCTACGTAGAAGTTTCTCTCTCTCTCTAGTCGTTGTTTTAGTTCTAATTAAGCTGTAGAGAAGATCGACGCAGGGTTGTGTAGGTTCTGGTAAGAGTTGTAGTTAGAGCACCGTTTATACTGAACGATAATTCGTAGTGAATTCCATAGACCTCGGAATAACGTAGCGTAAAAAAAAGAAATAACGAATTCAAAGTCTTTTGAAGTTTAAATAATGCATAATGTTTAATAATAATATAATAATTCAACCAAATGATGATGATGATGATGATGAATAACGTTTAACAATTAAGTGACCAGCCGCCGAAACGCACCAAGCATACCCATGCAGTTGCTTTAATTTGTAGCGAACATAATAAAGTTGGAGATAATAAATAGCATGGCTATTTTCCACTATATAGTTGTTATATAAATACTTAGGTTAATAACCTTTTGGAATAACGTAGCTCGATGTTTCTGTTTGGTGATTCATTGTTGTCTAAAATTCAAAGGGCGGTTTCAAACTTGACGACTGGTAAAGAGGACTGGTGCGTTGCAACTTTTATAGCCATTGGATGCTGGCGAGGATGCTGGCGAGCTGCAATCCAATCAGAGGCGCTCTTTCAGATGCCAGCATACTGGCAACTCTGAATGTGTGCTTCGGTCGGATTTGACAGCCGAAGAAAACAACACTATTACTTCTATAATAATAAAACGGTATGCCATAAGGGCAGAAACCGAAACCACAGAAGATTAGAAATAATCCTATTAAATAATCATTCATTTCAACATACGTATAAAACATCTGAAACGACGAATCGAGTGCGCCAGCATCGGCCCAGCATTCCGCAAAATAAACGAACAAATAGTTCTTCGCCAGCATCGATAAATAGCTGGGAATAAACTATTATTCACAGCTAAAAAACATATTTCTTAAATACTATCAATATAAGTAATAATGTAAAACTCTTAATACATTGTATAATTAAGTGCATATCCTAAAATGCCTGAAAAGGAAATTCATACGCCGTGACCGGAAAATACACATGGCGCCACCAGTCTAAAATGTAAATAGATAACAGCAATGCTGGCGATTCAAATTCTGGGGTAATAAGTTAATGAGAATCATAAAATGGAGACTAGATCAGTCGTACATATCATAATCCATTTAACTATGTCAGCGAATGTGGAAAATCGGGCTGTTTCGAGATGAAAATCAAGTAAGTGTCAAAAATAAAATGTACATATACCCGGATACACTTATATTCAGATATGCCTGTGCAGGCTATTACAGTATTAATCCCCTGTATATGAATGATCTACCTGTCCTATAGTTCATATTTAGGTGGTTATATATGGAGGTGGGTATTAATCCCCTGTATATGAATGATCTACCTGTCCAGTAGTTCAGATTTAAGTGGTCATATATGGAGAAGGGTATTAAACCCTGGATATGAATGACCTACCTGTCCAGTAGTTCAGATTTAGGTGGTTTGTATGGAGGACGGTATTAATCTCCTGGATAAGAATGATCTACCTGTCCTATAGTTCTGATTTAGATGGTTATATATGGAGGACGGTATTGATCCCCTGGATATTTATGATATACATATACTAGAGTTCAGATTTAGGAGGTTATATATAGAGGTGGGTATTAATCCCCTGGATATGAATGACCTACCTGTCCTATAGTTCAGATTTAGGCGGTTATATATAGAGGTGGGTATTAATCCCCTGGATATGAATGATAAACCTATTCTATAGTTCAGATTTAGATGGTCATATATGGAGGTGGGTATGATTCCCCTGGATATGAATGATATACATATCCTAGAGTTCAGATTTAGGCGGTTATATATGGAGGTGGGTATTAATCCCCTGGATATGAATGATCTACCTGTCCTATAGTTCAGATTTAGGCGGTTATATATAGAGGAGGGTATTAATCCCCTTGATATGAATGATCTACCTGTCCTATAGTTCAGATTAAGGTGGTTATATATGGAGGTGGGTATTATTCCCATGGATATGAATGATCTACCTGTCCAGTAGTTCAGATTTAGGTGGCCATATATTGAGGAGGGTATGAATCCCCTCGATATGAATGATCTACCTGTTCTATAGTTCAGAATTAGGTGGTCATATATTGAGGTGGGTAAGAATCTCCTCAGTTTAAATTATTTACCTACGCTAGAACTCCAACAAATTGTCTTCATGTTAAAATGCGATTCATTGTCTCATGTGTTTCTTATGCAAATGGCACGAACATCATTATTTAAGATACATTTGTTTACTTGAGAATTATAATTTTCCCATTGTAAAGTAATCGATAGTATTGCACTCACCAGAATGTATGTTAAAGCATCTGTTTAAAGCATCACATGATATTTCAGTGAACGCACCACCAACACTGCACGTGTAAACTGTGGAGAACGAAAGAGTCGATGTCACTCAATCGCCACTTTCTCATCAAATATTCTCCAAAAAGTGAACTCACTTATCTAAATGTTTAGGACCATTCGAAACGTCCTTGTGATCTCGCTAATGGGACATTCTTCATATGTTCAATATTCAAACAATTACAACTAACTTTTGTTTTGTTACAGATACTTGAATTGAACAGTTTTGTCCATAATACAAACATATGTTTGAACACTTATTTGCATATGTTTGCGATTTGGTGTGAAGAGTTAACATACCCTACAACAACTGGTGTATGTCTGCGTGCACGCGAGCATCGAGCGAGCAATTAAGGTTTTATATGTTGTTATCCAATAAGTAGCCAGTTGCTTAGGATTGTTGTGTGGAGTACTGGTGTGAGAAAACCAGGAAATGCATGAGTAGGTGAACTGGCCGCCGTGATATAACTGCGAAATTGTTAAAAACGGCGTTAAACCCCAATCAATCAATCAATCAATCCAATAAGTATTGTCAATGCATATATATGTACGACAGGGTCCATAATTAGTTCATTAAAGTAGTATTTGTTGTCCTTTTCTATTTACCATATATACGAGATATCTTACGGATATTCTAATTTGTGTTGATGTTATGACAGAACGAGTAATCTCTATCGGGAAGCAATCATCAATCAGCACGCAGTATACTGACTGGGAGGCTAGCAGAGCAGTGGATGGAGACTATCGAACAGTACCTAGTCAGTGTAACTGTTGTACAGCCACGGACCACCAAAAAGACCCTTATCTACGATTAAACCTTGGAAATGTCCATAGAGTAACACGGATTGCTATATACGGGCGAACGGATGACAAATTTTATGGGCGTAAGTTAAAAAGAGAATCATCATAGTAATTGGTATTGAAAATGCAGGAATATAATATTTATTGCGCTATTACTGGCATTCATATTGTATAGACATTTTTATAAAAATATAACGATACGCTCTATCTTAGCTAACTGCTTCAAGATATTGTACTTACTCTGTATGATAATTATAACAATGCATATGCCGGTTCACGGGATAATGTACATGTTGGTATTTCATGACAGCATAGGTTCAGGGCAGCCTGCATAGCCAACAAGCTTGTATAAGTAATATGTAAACAGTGTACATCTCCATAGGATTATGCGAATGCCCAGGCTTATCTGGATCTACACTACTGACAAACCCCAACCTGAACCTTTCCCATGATCGGATTCATATTGTATTTCCAGAGTGTTTTTTGACTTACAGAAAACTTTAATGGTACGTTGATTGAGTCGACTAATTATTTCACACGAACGATATTGACACAAGAATCAGGACAATGGATCAACTTCTTTACATTTCAACTATCAACAATAGTACGTGTTAGTGAAATAAACGTGACTCTTCAAGGTGACAACCAACTACTTATCGTTTGTGAGCTATTAGTCTATGGAGGTATGTTTTTCCTATGTTCCTACTGTTTATTCACAGGTGGTTCCGTCTTAAACATCACTACCTATTTATATATATATATATATATATATATATATATATATATATAATTCATAGTAGTTTAGCTAGTATATATTTTCTAATTTACGGCAAATCTTGCAACAACGGCATTTCAAGCATTTCGACAAAAAATATGTTAATTATGAATAATAATATATATATATATTCATGGACAAGAGTTGGAAATATTTTGACAATTATGAGCAATTTCTATGTTTTACCATACTGTTTGTAAAGGTGGTCTGTTGTAGGTACGTCAAATGTTATAGGTATGTGGCGAAAGGATTAATAAGGTTTAAAAGACTAATGCTATGTTTCTAGACTGCAGTGACGGGTATTTTGGTGAGGGATGTTCAAGACAATGCCACTGTGAAGGGTTAACATGTCATACAATAACTGGTATTTGTCCATCACGGATGTGCATTCCTGGATATAGTAAGCAGACTTGTAGTGAAAGTAAGTACTATGGTGATGATGATGACTTTGATGCTGATGATAAAGAAAAAGATAAGGATAATGATATTGTTGATGAAGGTGATGAAGGTGATGATTACCATTATGTTGATGATGATTAAGATGATGATCATGATACTGATGATGACGAGGATGATGAAGAAATCGATGATGCCAATGATGATGACTTTGATGTTCATCATGATGACGAATAACGGGAGACCAAAATGGGTCATGGTCAAGTTTCATCAATAGTTATGTTACAAGGTGATGAAAAGTGAAACCCTTAGTGCATTTTTTACGTATCCACAGTTTCGCAGCGAAAAAGTAATCTATATGGCTGTAAGGTTTAAAGTATTTTTCTGAAATATTAAACGGTTATTTGTCTAGTATTTCCATGTTATTTCCTATAGTATAAATACCAACCATTCCTGAGTATTTATGACAGTGTTTATTCGACTGATATTGGTCCACTTTAAATGGATTCAGCTGTTCCTAAAGCTAAATTGATAACTGTTACATATCTGTACAAGACGAATCAAAGACGCCGCGCATGATTTTAAAGCATGACTTAAAGGGAAGCAGATGCAGTTCAATACATTTAAATAACCTGTGTAAACGGACAGGATGTAAATCTTTTGAACAAGAAGGTCAAATGTACCTTTATCTTAAACAAGAAGGCCAAGATGTATATAATAAAATGTTATATCAAGAGCAAAAAGGGTCCATTTTGACGTAGGGATTATACACTTTATATGCTAGGATCTATGTGACATTCAGCATGTAAAGTTTAGATTTCAAACCATTTGGTTTACCGTGTGCTTAACATTGACTGCAACAATAAAGTGTCATACAAGCTGAAGTTTCTTAATTTTAAATCTGCTCTTACTAGATCAATTAGATTAACAAAAAACATAGATACTGAAATATTAACAGATATTAACTTAAGTGTTAATGCCTCTAGTTAATGCCTTAAGTTAAGTGTGACACAATCTTTGGAAGGAGAGGGGGAAGTCTATTCTCCTTCCAGTTGAGCAGAAGTATGATAAGAAAAAGACGAGAGTATATAAACAAAAAATACAAATAATTCTAACGAGTTTAAAGATATTTAATATCAAAATTAAGCATTTATGAAATTAAAAGAAAAAGTTATCTTGTATAGTCAACATATAGCAAGAATACAATGGTCTGAATGAACAACTGTATGGGGAGGAACGTTTTAAGTTTAGTAATACAACAGAAATAAATAGAAAAAAACATCACCCGAATATTTTTTCTGAGCTTTGATGAATCGAGTCGTCAGAGCAGTAAACCAAACAATTTAAAAAGCGTGGCCTAGTGAACTCCGTAAACCAACTCATAAAAAAAGCTTAGCCTAGTTAGTTGGGGAACAGTTATTAAAAACAATTACATTTTTAAGAAAGTTATACTAATACCTATTTTAATATGGCTGGTTCTAAGACTTTTCTTTATGGTAATGTGTTTTCTATTTCTCTAGTTGTCTGTTTGTCTGTCTCGATGTATGTATGTCTGTCAGACGGTCAGACTTTGAAAACTTTCAGGAAATATAATCGTTATTCAAAATAAATGAAAGGAAAAATATTGAACAGATCTGAAAACATTGTGGCAAAATGAGAAATTGATCGACATGAGCTTTGCTAATTCTGTTTCAATGTTTTCAAAATTCGTCTCCTGCAAATAGTGTCTGCAAGTCAGAATTGGTTAGGTACTTAGTAACCTTTAGCTATTAATACGTGCAGACTGTGAATTGTCCTGGTATGGTAAGAACTGTTCGGAACGATGCGGTCATTGTAAAGGCGGTCAGACGTGTGATCCTATCACTGGACATTGTAGTGAGTGTGCGGAAGGATATAACAGTACAGACTCGCTCTGTAAAACAGGTAATTGGTATATTGTTTAAGGAGGGCGAGGTGCTGCAATTGAAGCCGACCATGGTAGTAACAATGCAATGATTCACGGTTTTGTTAACCGGATAGTGTTGAATCTATCAACCATATGGTTCATATTATAAATTTGTCGACAGACATCCGTTCCAGAGTCAGCATAATTAATGAATCGCTTTTCGGAGTTACTAAGTTCCTAATAACACAGGAAGCTCCACTGAAATAAAGCTCCTCCAGAACAAATAGTTTCAAAGCGAAAACCTTTTCAAAGCGGAGTAATTATTTGTGCGGAAATTTCCCCGGGTAGATTTGCAATGTCAAACCAACCTCATTAAATCAAAGACACTTACATTCAAATTGAAAACTTTTACTGTCCTATTTTTTTTGTAAAGTCATTGTTTTTCTCCTGTTGAGTCACGGATGCTTGTGTGCCTAGATGGCGAACAAGGAATAACCTGATCAGACTGCACAGGCTTATATTATATATGCTGGTTGAAGGGACTTGAAAGTCGCTTTTGTTTGACGTGGTTTATTTCAGAGGAAACACATATATTGCTTACATACATTTAAACTGCCTGTCTGACCGTAAGTTACGTATTCAAACACAACCGTTCCATGAGTAGTTTCAGTGCTTTGATTTAATCTATACGCCGGTGCACATTCTTTACCACACAAGGAGCATCGACAAATAACTTTACGATTTAAAACTCATGTGTATAACCCAAGAGATGTAAGCTATTATTAAGTCACCCACAGTTGTTGACATTTATTTTTGTAATCATTTACGACAAACGGCGCATCAGCAAATACGCCAATGAAAATGTCTGGTCAAAATTAGTCATTTTTAAATAATTCACAGTATATGCATAAAAATCTATTGAAAACATGATGACAAGAGAAGGAATTAAAGACACTATGAGTACGTTATCTTTTTGCCACAACATTTCCAAACGTCTTCTGCAGAAATGTTTGTGCCTTCATGTTTTCCGTATTGCTTTGAAGGTTTTTTAACTGGGGTTTGATCAAGACAATATTGTTATTAAGTATTATTAAGCAGGATAAGGATTATTTTAAGAAAGCTATCGTTTTTATACACCAAGCATTCGGGTAAGTGCTAGCCTAATCCACCAACAAAAATACAACATGTATCTACATGTAACACACCCACGTGCTGAATGCGTTAGGAAGATCTGAAGAGACCTCTGTTTAATGAGACCGAATTGTACCAAACTATTTGACATGGCTTATATGATGCGCGCTAAACAAGTTTCAGTCTGCAGCAGAGTTACCTATGGTAGAAACTGTACAAAAACATGCGGTAAATGTAGAAATAATGAAACTTGTAACACTGTTGACGGACATTGTTCAGGATGTATGGACGGATATACAGAGACTGACCTGAACTGTAAAACGCGTATGTATGCGCATGACTATCAACAGGTTGTGTACAGCACAACATGCAACGTATAAACACCGGCTTACTTGAATGCCTGAAACTTTATTTTGCATATTTTAAGTGACAAAGAATTGATTAAAGATCGAGTAATTTATGTTTTTGAAATGTTGCAAATTAATTAACGTGCATATTTCATTTTGGTATTCGACAATGAATATGTTGACATGCTTGTTAAAAGATAATTCTCGTAAACACTTAAATTGAGCATTTCATACGAAATGGTACTTATACCGAGATTAACATGCTTACATTTCATATGGATTTATTTTTAGAAAGTGAGAACATAATAATCATTATAGAACATTCTGTTTACTGTTCAACATGTCGTTAAACTTGAATCATTTAATCACATGCTATAATAAGTTTACATATATTGTAAATAATGTGCTCAAACAAGGCTCTTATGCCCACATATATGCAAACACCATTAACTAGCTCACATGTTCCAGCATAGTATGCTCTATCACACAATCAATGTCCATCTAAGAACCGTCTCAAAAAGCACCGTAACAGACCATCAACACGAATTATTTCGACATAACCCTCTTTCGCATATCTTACTTTATATTTGACTTTTATGACGAACATCATTTTACTTATCGGGATAAACATATGAATTAACAATAACATTACTCATGTGTCGACACTACAACGTGTTTTACAGAATGCCAGACTGGAACTTTTGGTTTCAATTGTGAACACCGCTGTGGCTTGTGTAGATGCGGAGACGTGTGTGACCAATATACAGGAGTGTGTCCAAATGGATATACTGATGGGTACACGAGCGACCAATGCTTGCAGGATATGGACCACGAGGTTTACTGTTATTCAGATGCATATATTAGCCTACCTGTATTCGTAGGATCGCTGTGTGCCGTCATCATCATTTACACAACGGTTGTAATTGTTCTCGTCTGCATGTTACATCGAAAGTGGCTGCACAGGAACTCAGAGTAAGAAACATAGTTTAAACAGCAAAAAAACTAATCCCAACCTCAAGAAGGACAATCAGCCAAATTGCATTGTTAGCCAAAGTTTGTTTATAACCGTGATAGTAATGCCATCAACATGTTATTGCTTATACGGGGTTTACACAGACATTATTATGACTTAACAGAGATGTCGGATGATCTGAATCTTCATTTTTATTTTTTCCTGACACGTTTTTGAACTGCCTGTTTTCGCGTGTATATTGTAAACAGCATTAGTTTATGATGTGTTCACTTAAACCGGGAATAATTCTCATTCTTGCTAATAATTAAGTAAATATTCTCAATGAAAAATGAAAATATCGGATATGTTCACATATCGAATCAGGTCCATTATTGAATAGAACTCGAGAGTAAATCCTGATTTAAATTGCATTTACACATTTTATTTCTTGCTTTCAGCACAACAACGAACAGCGGAGACACTACTATCGCACTTCCAAACACATCATCAAATTATGAAACGCTGCAATTAGACGACATTGGTGCGGAGAGCATGTATACAGCGATAAATAGGAATCCTTAAGCCCTGTCACGATTTGCGCTTCTTTGAAGAAAATATTCTCAACATATTAGTCGTGCATTTGAACATCATTTGCTTAAATTGAAGAGAAAAAAATAGCATTTATGTTCGTGCAGGTTAATCGCGGTGTACATTGCTCGCTTTTAATGTTTCAGTATGTTACAAAAATCTTCTCCGTTGCTGTTCAAGAATTTATTGAAAAACAATGTTTGTCCGATGATAGAGTCGCTACCTTTATTATTATGGGACTTATCGTGATGATTGTGTTTTCCTTGTAGCACATTTACTACCAGAAGTTATTAGATTCGATCAGGAAACACAGAAGACATGCTACTAACATTTTTTTTAAGTCAATATTCTTAGAAAGTCCGACCCATTTAAATAGTTAGGGGTTATAAAATGATCAATCTAACATACCCTGAACCCTCATTGTTAAAACTGTCATTTTGTCAGTAGGGGACAAATTGTGTATCATTTGTGTATCAGTAAAAGCTGCTGACATAAATATAGGATCTGACATGAGTTGTCATTTCATAGAAAGTTTAATAATATGCCTGTACATTTTCCGGCGCAAAAACATGCAGATTGTCATGCGCAGTTCAGACACGACGGATTAAATTCCGTATTCCACCTGGTGAAAATACAAGATTGTGACGTCAGACAGTGCGCGGACTACTTTCAGCGAGGTTCCCGTTTTGAATCTGCGCTACGTAGTAAAATATGCAGACAATCAGTACTATTTAGGATAATCGTTTCTATTTTATGTATCGAAAACCTAGCGTCAAATTTAATAAAACCCCGCAAGTAAAAATTATGTTGTCATTTTCTCCCACAAAACAATGGAAATTTAATTTGATAATGTTATTGGGCGGGACTTACGTATTAGCATACTTTCTAAGGGCGTGGCCTAAGTAGTGTAGTAAATATACACCCGCCATTCATCTTTTCATTTCAAGATTACAAAATTGTATCCCCAATAAAAAATATATGAATCTGTATATTTGTTAGTTTTTTCGCTCTTCATAGATCGTATATGTAGGTATATAATAAAAGGAACATTACGTTGCGGGAGCGATGAATGTGTTCGTATTGCACGACTCGTAGCGTTGGAAAATCCATATCTTACTCGACCTTCGGTTTCGTAAGATATCGATTTTTCCACGCTACTTGTAGTGCAATACAAACTCTTTTATCGCTCCCGCAACGTACTATTCCGTATTTATTATATGCCTGTACATTTTCCGTTGGAAATACATGCCGATTGACATTTTCCTAGTATTTTGCCATGTTATATTTCACACGTCATATATAAAGATATACGTAATGGGTATATTAGATCGGATACAAGTATTGTCATGTGATAAATCACAGTATTTCATAATATGACATATTTTCGGCTATATATACTATGGATTAATATATCTATAGGTGCTACCTATTTACGAAAGAAACGTAAAATGATTGTAAACAAAAATTAAAGAGCATGATTTTGCCATAAAAAACTGATTTTTAGAGTAATTGACTAGACGATGATAATGTTACTGCCATCTTTTTTTCATGATCACAAAATGTTCGGAATTCATATTTCTGTCGTCTATTATTACGAACAGAAAATAATAAAGTAAAGACTTTCAGAAAATCAAGGAAATCATTTTTAATGAACGAGGTTTAAACATGAGGGCCAAGATGGTCCCTTTGTATCAATTGAACATTTTGGCAAATAGAGAATTTGTTCATTATGAGCATTTTTGTGTTTGTTTTTGTTCACAATGTTTTCAAAGCAGTTTAATTTTTTTAGGGAGAAAATCCTATTTGTGAAGTAACTACACGAACAGACCTGTTTAATATCACCAAGTTATGCCTGTTACGTTCACCTCTATAACTGCATCCATACCTTCCACATGCAGCTCCTTGAGAGTCAACAAGATTTGTCTTCAATTTTGCATAGTGACTTAGTTCTTGGTGGTTTTTTTTGTGGTTTTACACCAATTTCAACATTATTTCAGTTACATCATGGTGACAGTTCACTTAATCATGCATCCTGGGTAAACACTCTAGGTTTTGAAATGTGAATTGTCTAAGGGAATCATGCCGTCCGTGACTGAGGATCAAATCCAAGACATGCAGTTTGAAATCTCCGACAATAATCACTCGGCCACGACGGATTCCTGTTTCGGAAGAGACATTATCTATTTTGAACAAAGCCCTGATGTCATCAGTTCAGAAAAATATTCTGACACAGGGTTTAAACATGCTTAATTCGAAAATGTGGTTTCTAAAGTGTAAACAATATTTTATTTTAATACGGCCTAGCGACCTGGTGACGAACATGTAATAACCAAAAAGAATTAGCTTACATAAAACCAAGACAAACATTCAAAAAATATCCATCGTTCTTGAGCTAAAACGTAGGTCTATCGAGTGCCAACTAGATTTTTCTTAAATTTGGTATGGCCTTATTTTGAACACATCAGGACCCATTTAAAACGTAACTTAAATATCACCAAGACAAACATTCTGGCAAACTTACATTATTCTACTGTCAAATGATGGATTACTCAAGTTTACCTGCACCAGAGTATATTTTTTATTGAAAACCGCAAGGTCTACACCAAGATACTGCTTGTTACTTTGCAGGATTTTCTATACGATCGTGCCTTCCGCGCTTTGATTATATCAAGCTGTATTTTCTAATTTGAAAGTAAAATTCATTGCCGGATAAGGGTGACCTTTGATTTGACCTCCTTAAACTGTAAATGGTCATGGAACCTGTTAGTATTATGTGCTATTTTGGTAGTTCTAATAATGAACTTTAATTTGATACAGGTATACGTGTCCATGCATTAGATATTAACGAACCATAAGCCATAATTCTAATATTGTCGCCTATCGAAAATGAATTCCCTTTGACTATTTGGCATTTTTTACATTTTCTTCTAACATGGTGGCCAATGAGCTCGCTTCCGGGGACATTTACAATAGTGTTAAGCAATGGTTTCCAAACATATATATTTTCATCGAAAAAAATAAATTTATGTTCGTATTTATATCCAACAACATGTAGTTAATAGACATAACTAAAGACACAATTCATGATAAAGATAATAGATAACTTAATGGCAGTCTGACTTGCTACCAGGACACCACTCCATTCACACCTAGCCGCAAACAACTGTTAATCTAGAAGAAGCACGATATATATTGCTAGTCGATGTTTTGGCAGAACCAGCACAACGGCAGGGAACATGTATGTATCAATCGAAGCATTAAAACACCACTGACTTTGATAAAAGCGTAGCAAAACCAGATTCTAAAACATGTACACTCGTTATTTTCAATTCCAGAAAGAAAATTATATTACCGTAGAGATCGCATTGCGGTGTTTTTGAATATCGATGCAGACAGGAGAAACGAACAGCGAACGATCACGCATTATTTATACAATGTCCTTCTGACAAGTAGACTCACGATGACATTTAATGCAATTGGGGTTCCTTATAAAATTGTATTCAAAACAACAATCAAGAAGTATATGAGGTTCTGTAAACACCTCTTGTCATCAACCATGGTAACACAATATGTATGCACTGGTGCACGGGATGTACACGCCCTACTCACCAAACCCAAAACCTGTTTTGCGAAACCTATATAGGTTTCGTCGATAATCCGTGCATTAGTCGGTAAACCAAACCTGTTTGACGGGAGTACATGCATAATACAGGTAGGTTTCGTTCCGCTCCATAGACAAAACGTGTTTACGTTGTGTTTACTATGGAACACAAGGCTGTATTATGCATGTTATCCCGTCAAACAGGTTTGGTTTACCGACTAATGCACGGATTATCGACGAAACCTATATAGGTTTCGCAAAACAGGTTTTGGGTTTGGAGACTATGGAACACAGGGCTGTATTGTTTGCAAAAAGCTCAATATTGCCTTTGGCGATGAAAGAGTTAAAAATGTTTTTTTTATAACATATATTTAAAAACATGCTTAAAAACTCTGCACCAAATTCAGAATGTAAATATTAACATATGTGAAAAGATAATTACTTTACTGCTGTGATATATTAAAATACGTTGAAGTATTGTGCTTTTCAGTGGTGCAAATGTTCATTTATGTTCAAATGATATTGTAGAGCTTTAATAAACTAACATATGGAGTGATGGATAACTCAGTCATGCATGCAACGAATATAATGAATGAATGTATATTGTTTTATGGCGCATCGACAGCTAAGGTCATTTAGCGCGCAATTAAATTTAATTATTCATGATCCCTGGGTAAACAAACCAGTACTAGGCAAGAAAATGTGCCTTGCCCAAGGGCACTCCACCATGACCGTAGTGCCGGGACACCCGGTTTCGAAATCCCCGACGCGAACCACTCGACCACAGCGGATTCCGCAACGAATATAACATTATCGCAAAATAACTTCCAAAATGCACTCAAATGACATGATGCAGATTCCGATTAGGCTGCATAACGCTAAAAATATATATTCTGATACATGAATGATGTAGGTAAAGTAAAGTACATAATCGTCAACACATCATTATTCATCTAATAGCAAAATGTAAAAGTGGAGGTAATGTTCATCACGACGCGCTCACTTATTTGGATGATTCAATAGTGTTGCCAGTGATTAATTAAGATACATCTACACGGGGCGTTAAATCTTACTCTGGTGAAAATGCCGTTAAAAAGCGCGGCATGCGTTTCCTTCCTTTCAGCTTAACGAGCTAAGTCTATGTGGAAAAGCAGTCAGTTGCTTGGGAAGATTGTTGTGTGGAGTACTGGTGTGAGAAAACCAGGAAACACATGAGTAGGTGAACTCGCCGCCGTGATATGACTGAGAAAATGTTAAATACGGCGTTAAACCCCAATCAATCAATCAATCAATCAGTCCTTCCTTTTAGCAGGGAAGTATGCGTCAAATAATGCTGTTTTGGCTGCAATAACATCGATTCCACCAACTTCGAGTCCGTAATAAGTTTTAAATTATGTCAAAGTTGACATCGAGTCCCTAGAGGCAGCACATACATGAATGTTTTTTACATTTATGCTTTGTTACGTTTTTGTGATTAAATATTCATTTACGTCTTGGATACGTACAGGTACATACTTTCGGGTGATGTTTCTATTTAAAACTCGGTATTATGAACGACTAGGGAAGATCACGATCAGACTGCGCGGGTGCCGTGGCTGATCAAAATATTTTCCAATCGCATATTTCCGAATGTTTGTGTTCGTTTTAGGAGGATTATGAGGAATAAAATATCATAAAATTAAATCAGAAATACATTCAATCATGTTTTTTATCTGCACTTATTATAAAAAATAATAATATATTATTACCAAAAAGATGATAAAATTGAAAGTTATCGAATTTATACTCGAATTCACGTGTGATAACTCGAATAAGTCGTTTAACTCGAACAAAGCCCTGGCAGGGATCTGTCTTTTGAAAACAGCGTAGCGGCAGATCTAATTGCTGAGACGAGCAACCAAAACAGCTGCTGCACTTTTATCTTGATATGAAGTTATCACCGGCTTCTTTTTTCATAATAAACATTTAAGAAATAAATTGTCATACTCCAGTGTCGTTTAACACTAAACGACACTGGCAACCAGACACTAGTATCGTTTAAGGTACTAGCTATATAATTAATAAATTTTCAGGCTCCAGTGTCGTTTAACACTAAACGACACAGGCAACCAGACACTAGTATCGTTTAAGGAACTGGATATATAATTTTCAATTTTCAGACTCCAGTGTCGTTTAACACTAAACGACACTGGCAGCCAGGCACTAGTATCGTTTAAGGAATTGGATATAAACATTTTTAATTTCTTCAACTAGTATGGACACAGACCTTTAGCTATATTGCTGTGTGAAGTTGCTCAACATATGACATCCGATATTAAAAAAATATGAATGTCGTACACGACATTTAACATTGGACATTCAAAAGAATTAATAAACGAATGTCGTAATGACACGACATTGGACATTCGGCATTGGAACCTAAGTATTGACCGAGTTATTCCTCTCGCCGTCAGCGCGGGTAGACTGCAGAATCTACCTTATAGCATATGCGGGCCCGGCTCACATTTCCCCTACTAGCAGCGGGGTGCTAGCTTAAAACGAGGCTCAGCACTTCGCCGTAAGCGCGGGTAGACTGCCAGACCTGCCGTATAGTGTATGTGGCCCCGGCTCACATATCCCTAACTAGCCGCGGAGTGCACGCCTGAAGGAAGGCCAGCAGTACGCCGTCAGCGCGGGTAGACTGAGGGACCTGCCGTTTAGCAAATGCCGCCACGGCTCACATTTTCCCGTACTAGCAGCGGAGTGCTAGCGTAAAACAAGACTCAGCACTTCGCCATAAGCCCGGGTAGACTGCGGGACCTGTCGTATAGCATATGAGGCCGGTTCACATTTCCCCTAATACCAGAGGAGTGCTCCCCTGAAACAAGGCTCAGCAATTCGCCGTAAGCGCGGGTAGACTGCTGGATCTGCCGTATAGCATGTGCGGCCACGGCTCACATATCTCCTACCAGCAATGGGGAACTAGCGTAAAACAAGGCTCAGCACTTCGCCGTAAGCGCGGGTAGACTGCGCGACCTACCGTATAGCGTATGCGGCCACGGCTCACATTCCCCATACTAGCAACGGAGTGCTCCCCGTAATACACGCGGCAGACTTCGGTAGAAATCTACCTTAAACGACACTAGTGTCTGGTTGCCAGTGTCGTTTAGTGTTAAACGAAACTAGAGTCTGAAAATTGAAAATTATATATCCAGTTCCTTAAACTATACTAGTGTCTGGTTGCCAGTGTCGTTTAATGTTAAACGACACTAGAGTCTTAAAATTGAAAATTATATATCCAGTTCCTTAAACGATACTAGTGTCTGGTTGCCAGTGTCGTTTAGTGTTAAACGACAATGGAGTAT
Source organism: Serripes groenlandicus (assembly GCA_031761405.1). Lineage (NCBI taxonomy): Eukaryota > Metazoa > Mollusca > Bivalvia > Cardiida > Cardiidae > Serripes > Serripes groenlandicus. The sequence goes on along the minus strand of JASEVX010000010.1, from coordinate 3,585,062 downwards.
GACAATTGATTAATTATATATCTAGTTCCTTAAACGATACTAGTGTCTGGTTGCCAGTGTCGTTTAGTGTTAAACGACACTGGATCCTGAAAATTGATTAATTATATATCCAGTTTCTTAAACGATACTAGTGTCTGGTTGCCAGTGTAGTTTAGTGTAAAACGACACTGAAGTCTGAAAGTTGATTAATTATATATCTAGTTCCTTAAACGATACTAGTGTCTGGTTGCCAGTGTCGTTTAGTGTTAAACGACACTGGATCCTGAAAATTGATTAATTATATATCCAGTTCCTTAAACGATACTTGCGTCTGGTTGCCAATGTCGTTTAGTGTTAAACGACACTGGAGTCTGAAAGTTGATTAATTATATATCTAGTTCCTTAAACGATACAAGTGTCAGGTTGCCAGTGTCGTTTAGTGTTAAACGACAATGGAGTATGGCAATTTAAAATTATATATCTAGTTCCTTAAACGACACTATTGTCTGGTTGCCAGTGTCGTTTAGTGTTAAACGACTCTAGAGTCTGAACATTGAAAATTATATATACAGTTCCTTAAACGATACAAGTGTCAGGTTGCCAGTGTCGTTTAGTGTTAAACGACACTGGAGTCTGAAAATTTATTAATTATATATTTAGTTCCTTAAACGATACTTGTGTCTGGTTGCCAGTGTCGTTTAGTGTTAAACGACACTAGAGTCTTAAAATTGAAAATTATATATCCAGTTTCTTAAACGATACTAGTGTCTGGTTGCCAGTGTAGTTTAGTGTAAAACGACACTGAAGTCTGAAAGTTGATTAATTATATATCTAGTTCCTTAAACGATACTAGTGTCTGGTTGCCAGTGTCGTTTAGTGTTAAACGACACTGGATCCTGAAAATTGATTAATTATATATCCAGTTCCTTAAACGATACTTGCGTCTGGTTGCCAATGTCGTTTAGTGTTAAACGACACTGGAGTCTGAAAGTTGATTAATTATATATCTAGTTCCTTAAACGATACAAGTGTCAGGTTGCCAGTGTCGTTTAGTGTTAAACGACAATGGAGTATGGCAATTTAAAATTATATATCTAGTTCCTTAAACGACACTATTGTCTGGTTGCCAGTGTCGTTTAGTGTTAAACGACTCTATAGTCTGAACATTGAAAATTATATATACAGTTCCTTAAACGATACAAGTGTCAGGTTGCCAGTGTCGTTTAGTGTTAAACGACACTGGAGTCTGAAAATTTATTAATTATATATCTAGTTCCTTAAACGATACTTGTGTCTGGTTGCCAGTGTCGTTTAGTGTTAAACGACACTGGAGTCTGAAAATGTATTAATTATATATCTTGTTCCTTAAACGATACTAGTGTCTGGTTGCCAGTGTCGTTTAGTGTTAAACGACACTGGAGTCTGAAAATGTATTAATTATATATCTAGTTCCTTAAACGATACTAGTGTCTGATTGCCAGTGTCGTTTAGTGTTAAACGACACTGGAGACTGAAAGTTGATTAATTATATATCCAGTTCCTTAAACGATACTAGTGTCTGGTTGCCAGTGTCGTTTAGTGTTAAACGACACTGGATCCTGAAAATTTATTAATTATATATTTAGTTCCTTAAACGATACTTGTGTCTGGTTGCCAGTGTCGTTTAGTGTTAAACGACACTGGAGTCTGCAAATTGATTCTGGAAACTATGTTGAAAAAATTAAAGTTAGATATCTAGTATTTTAAACGACACTAGTGTCTAGTTCCCAATATCGTTTATGATAAACGATACTAGATTATGGTTGCCAGTATCGTTTATGATAAACGATACTAGATACTAGACACTAGACACCAACTTCACCTTACCGCGCTAACTTAGCTCTTAGATCTCCGAATTCCGCCTCGTGTAGCGTTTCTGGCAATTGACGAACGTAATAACGAAAAGCAAAATAAGAGCCACTTCATCTTAAACCCAGAGGCTTCACCGATTAGTTATCGAATGGAGGATATCCTGATCAGACAGTGATGTCAACAATGTCGGGTGTATCATCACGGTCAACTGAGCCGTCCCGCGAGTAAACCAACAGTGTGGACTAAGTAGCGACCAGGATCAGCCTAAGCATACCCTGACAGACACTTTTCGCCTCCTGTGGACTTTTTTCTGTTTCAGGAATCATTACTCTATACCTCTATCCCCCTTAGACGGAATATGTCGGACCGGATTAGCCTGAGCGGACTGCGCAGGCTGATCTGGGTCGATACATTACGCATAGTCCATAATGTTGGTTTAGAAGATACTGAGCTCTAGATTAAGTGTATATTTCCAGTTATCAATTCCTTATTTGACTATTAAACCCTGTGTCGTGGGTACTCAGACGATTATTGTGAGTACCTACACCATAGGCTTTGCTATAGTGATACGCGAGATATTGTGGGGGAAAGACCAGATTAGCCCTCCTTATCTATAATATATTATATATAGGAAGTTTTTTATTTGGTGTGTTTGATTTTAATGCATGGTGTTTTATGCTGCTTTCAACATTATTTCGGATACTTGAAGGCATTTCCTAGGTAAATTAGAGACTATACCCGTAACCATAACCGCCAAAGACAGAACTATGTTTTAAGTCTTTACTATTACCCGACCTGGGATCGAACTCAGATCTTCCGCTCCCAAGTTTAGTTTAGTGATGTGTGAAAGTCAGGAATCACATGCGTAGGTGAACTGGGTGCCAAGATATGAGTGAATATTATTCGAATACTGAATAAAACTTCTATGTAGATAAGTTAGTTTTTGTTTTTTTATTATAGCGAATTGTGTATAAAATAATACAAATTAACAACATACAAAACATGAAAGAAAATACCAAACGGGTCGCTTAGGACCTATTAGTTACTCTAAAGCATATTAACAGACAAAAAAGGTTGAAAGACAAAAAGAGATATATAAAAGAACACGTGATTGGATAGCAAATTTCAAGCGTGCATATACAGTCAAACCTGTGTCGAAAGAGCACCCATGGGAGGTGGCCTTTGTCCAAAGGTGGTCTTCAGTTGCAGAGTCATTCATACAGAAAATGAGTATTTGTGAAACTAAAAGTATAGCCGCTATAGACAGGGAATCGCTATTCCAAGGTTGTCTTTAACACAAGTTCGACTATTCATGTATGAACTGCCTCTAGCGATTTGGAAATTTGATACATCTACATATCATTATTACTTTAAGTGATATTATAACGGAGTGTCTTTAAGACACCAAAATCAATAGACGTGACACATTTGTGTATGAATACGGCGGTTTACCTACAATTAAGTGCTATTGGGTTTCAATATGGGTGTACATTGAAACATCAATTGGGACATTGTTTACGAATGCATCTGCACAGACTCATCAAGGTCTTCGCCTTCCGCACACATGTTATACGTTCCGTAATGCCCCTTCTGACAAAAAGCTGAAAGTGTAGTCCCACTAATTGTATGCAAATATAACTCTAACTCAGTCCGAGCCGGCAAATCCGGGCCGACACATTCCGTCTCATAGGGACATACAGTAACGTTTCCGGATACAGAAAATCCTCAGCAGGCGAAAAGTGTCTTCCCGGATTAGCCTGCGCGGCATACTCAGGCTGATCCGGTCGATACTTTACTTCTAGATGAAGATCAGTTGAAAACGGTTATTCGACATACAACATTCAAAACAGTTGGTCAACATAAAAAAAAGACAATAAAGAGATCTTCTTGTTGAAAGGATGTCGTCAAAATTATCAAGAAAGTTCTAATATTTTTTGATCACCCCTCGTTAAAGAACTATATAATATGGCACAAAAATGACTGAAATAAATGGACATGCAATGAGTACGTGGATCGTGGCAACACTAAGCATACAGAAAAATCGTCTGTCGTTTGTTTTGAATATACCTTCCCGCGAGAAAGTAAAGGCAGACACTTTTTGCCTCCTGTAGTAATCATTACTCTATAACTCTATCCCACTGAGACAGAATTTGTAAACTCGGATTAGCCTGCGCGGAATGCGAAGGCTGATCTGGATCGATACATTACGCAGAGTCCATAATGTTGGTTTTCTTGCGGGACGGATGCCTCGGCTTTGGAACATCTTCATTGAAATGCAACACTTTACGAAACGGGAGATTAAGTTTGATTGTAATATTTTGAGGGTAAGTAGAAAACTTTGAAATTTTGTCGAAACGTTTTAAAAAGTCGTCCTCTGCAAACGCACCAACAGTCGTCTATAGCATGAAAATGTTATCTATACTTTCCTGAAAGTAGTATCAGTAACCTTGACTTATGATAAGTTCTTTCATTTCTAAACAATTGATACTAAATTGATTATCGGACAATTATGTGCAGATCTTGGTCTAGGCTGTTTGTAAATAGTGTGTAACCCTTTCCCACATTCAACAAATCTGCAGCAGAAGACTTTCAAAAACATCTATGCAAAATCGTGGAAAACATCTATAAATGAAGGTATCATAACTAAAAAAAAGTTGAAATCATTGTGGTAAAAGGAGGAATTGCTCGTTTTGAGCAATTTCTTCTTTTGTGACAACGTTTTCAGAAGTCGTCTGTTGCAGAGGCGTTAGAAAGCGTCTGTTACGAGCTATGATAGGGTGAACTAGCTTCTTTTTCAATGATAATTCTTTGTAAAGTTTTGGATAAAATGGAATCCCGGTTAAAATAAATAATAACTAAACGAATCACTCAGGTTTAACTTTTCCTTTAAATAAATACTCCTCTCCTTTATAATACATAAACTGTAAATTCAATGACAAATAAGACTTAACACTTACTAAGACAGATAAAAATAATGAAAATGAGTAATCTTGTGATTAGTGCCTGATTGGAGTCCCTGATGAAGTTGTGCACATCTCTTATATAGGTATGTGCATTTAAAATAATGCGCCAATAAAACTGTTCGAAATTCAGCGGAAAACGCGCATTGTTCAGCGGCGCAGTCAAAGCGCACACCAGACGTTGTACACTGCACAAACATTACTTGTGCATTCCGACGGTTGACACCCGCTGGCGAGAAATATGCCTCGAAATCAATAAAGAGAAATGGAAAATTACCCAAATTCAATATGCAATACAAGTAAAAACACTAAAACTGCCAATACTAACTAAAGTGTGACTGTATTTGCCCTATTTAAACACTGAAAGAGAATTACAGTGACGACTTTGGTTGGGAAAGAATAAAAAAAAACGCCCACTGTCATATTTGACAGCTTCCCATAATGCATTGCAATGACAACAATCGAGTCAGATTTAAATGGAAATACATTTCATACAGACTATGACAACAGGTAACTACTTAATACAATGAATGCTTGTACATTGCAAATACTGCAAGGTAAACTAAGGCCTGTACTTCCAAAGCACAAACATTAAATCGGCGATTAGTCTGGTAAGGCAAATGTAGGTAAAAACTGACAACCAATACATAAGAATATATGCAATATAAATGAACATGTAGTATTCGAAACATTACACGTCTGTATAAGGGGGAAAAGGTTAAGGACTTTTTTTTACAGGATTACAGGGTTAGCAAAGATAGTCCTAATTAGGATGAAGCAGTGTTAAGTCTTGTTTGTCTTGTTTGTATGGTGTTTTACGCCGCTTTTAACAATATATCAGTTACATCACGGCGTTTCCTTGGTAATTTACCAGTACTACTGGTCTAGCTATTCTGACACAAGCTATTCAGTCGTAAGGATAATCCCACAATAACTGAATGCTACCATTTTCAGGGTGATTGGGGTCTTCAACTTTCCGGCCATTTTTTATAATTCAGATTCATCTTCTCTTCTGACTTCATAAGGATCTCTGTCACGTGACACTTCACCATATAACGGTAAACGTGAGCTTTGAGGCCTTTTTGTATTGTCCTCGCCAGAAACGGCTGTGTTGTAATCAGGGGGTGGGGATTGTGCATCATTGTCTAAATCCTCCCTACCCCTTAGATTACTAGAAATCACACTGGTATATGACGGTGGAGGAGGGAGCACAACCGGGGTATTTCCCGGGCAGCCATTATCGGGAATACCGGAAACTCGAATGACGTCACTGAGTAACATAACGGTGTTGTTTACGCGTGGTACGTCAACGTCTGAATTGTAACTATCACTGTCACTGGAAATTACATAGCTATATGATGGAGGAGGATCCATAATTGGAATATTTCCACTGCCGCCATTATTTGGAAAACCAGAAACTCGGATGCCGTCACTGTGTAATGGAGTTGTATTGTTGGTGGATTGGGCATCACTATCTGAACTTAAACTATCACTAATCTCATTGTCAATTACACTGGTATATGATGGAGGATTCCACATCCCCGTATTTTCTTCGTCGCTATTATCCGGAGCTTGACTGTCGCTATTTTGTGACGGGGTCGTATCGTTCACGGGTCCAGGAACGGTGTCTGTATCATTGCTGTTGTTATGGGTGAAAGTACGGGTCTCCTCTGTTCGAAATCGACGTGTGGGTGTTCTTGTACTTGATCCTCGTCTGCAAAACTTCATGTATCAAATAAGAATTAATCAAATTAATCCAATCAGATCAACGGGTATAATTATTATCTGTTGCTATATGTGACAGAAACGTAAATTTTCTCAGATAAATCTATGCCTATTGTGCAATGACGGACATGGAAATTCATCATATAGTCGCACAAGCATCTTATAGCCCTATCCCACATGCAGACGCATATGCAGATTTCTATCATCGTCGCACACCGAGGTTTATTGACTGCTATAAACTCCTACAATCATTCAATAAACAACCGTTTGTGTCCAACGACGGTTTCTGTCAGTCTGAGTTTTCTTGTTCCTACCATTGCATTTTTGAGTCGGGCATACACCAATAAAGGCGGCGTCCTTTGGAAAAAGTGGAACAAGAAAAACGCAAAATAAACAACATTTTTGTGGACCAAACATTTTATACTCCGTTAATTGCTTCTATATGGTGATTCCAAATATTAAGTTGTATTGGTCGGCTGTAGAATTAACAAAATTCAATTGCACTTTTATCAATCTATTTAAAGTACGCCTGGTACCGGAATAATGTCATACTTACTTATTGACTTTAGTACGATGGGTACCAGGCTGTACTACAGGTCGCCTATGTTGGTTCATGACAGACAAATACAAGACGTAATAATTTACTTTAGTATCGTGGGTTGTGTCTGTGAGCTGTACATACCTTTTCTTCACGGCACATCTTACAGCAACACAATAATAGTTTTACTATTATCACCACGCCGACCAACACCGATGCTATTTGGACGACCACAACGATAGCCTTTGCCTTCTTTCCGCCGATACCGTCCGGGCAGTCCGATTCGTCACCGCATGGATTATCTCCCCTACATGCCAGTTTTTTGTCGATACAGCGCTCGTTTACACATTGGTACTCCTTCGAATAACAGATACCTACAACATTGATGTATAACGTTTTAAATCAACATGTAAGTATAAACTTCTACACATCAGTCATTTGAAATTTGATAAAAAAAAACCTTATTGTTTCATAATCATTGTTTCGTAAGAAGCAGAATGACACAATATCGACCCGGATCAGCCTAAGCATGCCGCGCAGGCTAACCCGGACAGACACATTTCGCCTCCTGTGGATTTTCTGTTTCGGGAATCATTACTCTATACCTTTAGCTCCCTGAGACGGAATGTGTCAGCCCGGATTAGCCTGCGCGGATTGCGCAGGCTGAACTGGATCGATACTTTACACAGAGTCCCTAATGATTTGGTGTTTTTATGCATTTGCGTACACTGAAGACCCGGGCGATCTGCATCTTTTGACAAAATCTAGAAGCGTAGCCCGACTCGTTTGATTCCAATAAGTTTTAAATAATGTCAAAGTTGACACCGAGTTCCTAGAGGCAGCCCATACTATATGTATTTATCTATATGCTTTGTTTCGTTTCCTTAACTATTCAATAACGTCTTGGATATATACAGGTATAGACTTTCGGATGATGTTTCTACTTAAAACTCGGTATTATGAACGACTAGGGAAGATCACGATCAGACTGCGCGGGTGCGGTGGCTGATCCAAATCTCCCCTAATCGCATATTTCCGAATGTCTGTGTTTGTTTAACGATCATTATGGGGAATAAAATATCATCAAATTAAATCAGAAATACATTCATTTAATCAGGGTTTTTATCTGCACTTATTATAAAAAAAAAATAGTATTACCAAAAATATGATAAAATTGAATGTTATCGACTCGAATTCACGTGTGATAACTCGAATAAGTCGTTTAACTCGAACCAAGCCCTGGAAGGGATCTGTCTTTTGAAAACAGCGCAGCGGCAGATCTAATTGCTGAGCCGAGCAACCAAAAACAGTAGCTGCACTTTTATCTTGATATGAAGTTATCACCGGCTTCTTTTTTTATAGTAAACATTTAAGAACAAACCGCCTCGGTGGTGTAGTGATAGAGCGTCCGCCTCGGGTGCGGGAGGTCGCGGGTTCGATCCCCGACCGGGTCATACTATAGACTTTAAAAAAAGGAAGTAATGGCTTACCCTCTTCGGCTACAGGGTATTGACCAGTAATACCAGTAACTTACCAAGAAAACACCGTGGTATAACTTAAATAGTGTTGAAAGCGGCGTTAAACACCATGTAATCAATTAAAGTTCAAATTAATTATGGAGCTGAATTAAGCATAAATAAAGCGATATTCTCAACACGTCGATAACTCGAAGTAATGAATGGGTCCCTTTCGACTTCGAGTTAGGGATATTCTCAACTCGTCGATAACACGAAGTTATGAATGGGATCATTTGCGACTTCGAGTTAGGGATATTCTCAACATGTCGATAACGCGAAGTAATGAATGGGTCCCTTTCGACTTCGAGTTAGGGATATTCTCAACACGTCGATAACTCGAAATTATGAAAGGGTCCTTTCGACTATTCTCTACATGTCGATAACTCGAAGTTATGAATCGGTCCCTTTCGACTTCGAGTTATGTATAACTCGTAGTAATGAATGGGTCCCTTTCGACTTCGAGTTAGGGATATTCTCAACACGTCGATAACTCAAAATTATGAAAGGGTCCTTTCGACTATTCTCTACATGTCGATAACTCGAAGTTATGAATGGGCACCTTTCGACTTCGAGTTAGGGATATTCTCAACACGTCGATAACGCGAAGTTATGAATCGGTCCCTTTCGACTTCGAGTTATGTATAACTCGTAGTAATGAATGGGTCCCTTTCGACTTCGAGTTAGGGATATTCTCAACATGTCGATAACTCGTAATTATGAATGGGTCCCTTTCGACTTCGAGTTATGTATAACTCGTAGTAATGAATGGGTCCCTTTCGACTTCGAGTTAGGGATATTCTCAATATGGCGATAACGCGAAGTTATAAATGGGTCCTTTCGACTTCGAGTTATGTATAACTCGAAGTAATGAATGGGACCCTTTCGACTTCGAGTTAGGGATATTCTCAACACGTCGATAACTCGTAGTTATGAATGGGTCCCTTTCGACTTCGAGTTATGTATAACTCGTAGTAATTAATGGGACCCTTTCGACTTCGAGTTAGGGATATTCTCAACACGTCGATAACGCGAAGTTATGAATGGTTTTTTTTCGACTTCGAGTTATCGTGAATCTACTGTATAGCTTCATATGTTTGCAGTATTTGTCTTGAGCTAACAATGTCAAAAAAAGATTTAAAAGAAGAATTAAGCAATGATTTGATCACATAATCGTTTATACCATAATGAAATATGTTGAGTTCAATTGTAAATAGTCGGTATCCATCTCTCGGCGGTTTTCCTTTCAGTCGTATGAACAAACTCCGCCATTGTGTTCTAAAGACTTCGCCAAGCTGAGAAAACGACGAAAACGATCTTGACAACCCTGAAATATAATAGTTCTGGCTAAACTTCGAGATAATCCTAAGATATTAGATACTGAGAAGCCTAGATATATTAAATCCTGACTAAATGACTGTCTTGCAATATAAAAAAACTGGCTTTACATCGAGAATAACTGGTATTTAGACAAGAGGGCCATGCTGGTCTTGGATCGCTCATCTGAGTCAATTTGTCATGCCAACAACAATAACTCATTTTGCAGTCAGGTAAGCCAATACAAGAGGCACAAGAGGACCACAGAACGAAAAGCTCACATCCTATGCGAAGAAAAAACGAATCGGGTCTTTCGTACATAAATATTTCGTCCTTGACAATTTTAAATGTGTCATTTAATTCCCTACACGCATTTTGCTTTCGATCTGTATATTGTTATGCATCATTGACACAAGGGCGCTCATCATTATATAATTGTAAAACATGAGTAGACTAATGATTGGCAAGATTAATCATTTCCTGTAGATGATTAATAATGTGTTGGCTTTGTGTATGGTCAACCTACCTTAGAATGGAGATTGATTATAAACAATACAAGGCTTTACAAAAATATGCCAGTTTTGATACATTTTCACTTGACCCCACCCCTGATGTTCCAATATGCCCTTTAGCTGATAACTGGTTTTTCAACTACTATAAATGTAAGTGTTATGCATAACTGAAGTATAGATTTCCGGCGACATTGATGCGTTGCATCAACTTTCTCTTGTAGTAGATTTAAAGAAACTCTTTAAATCAGAATATATTTGGATTTAAAGCATGGAAGCGCATGGAAAAAATGGTATCTCGCAAGAATGAAGGTCGAGAGAGATGTCAAATTTCACACGCTCCGAGTAACGCGCAGGCAACATAATTTTCATTTTCTTATATACCTGTAATAACTTTTAAGACAAAATTAGACAAATTATAACAATTAGATGTTTTCAAAAATGAAATAATTATGTTTACGCGCGCAATAACATTGTGGATGACGTGTGAATAACGTCACACTAACGCATTTTGAATGACGTGCCATCATTCAAATGGGGTCACATTTGGCCTACCATCAATCATTTGGCACCGTATTAAATTGTTAAATATGGAATATTAATGTATCGTGTTGTACTTTGCGCAAGCTATTTTACACGTATTTGCACATGAAAATATACAGTTATATGATAAAGTATAAATACCAGCTATAGATTTGTCACTGCTCCAACTATCGCCCTGTCTGATCTCAAGCGTAATTTCGGAGCTTCTTATACCGAACTCGGAAATATGAAACGCTATATCATATGTCATCCAACCAACTATATGTACCGTACATTCGATGTCCAGTAGTCGATCTTGAAGTCCTGATTGATGCTCGTAAAATATCGTGGCAGCTTTCTCATCATCGTCTGTCAAAGATATGCTTTTGCCACAGTACATACCCATGTTATCTACAAAGAACAAAAGTATGATTTTGTCACAGTACATACCCATGTTATCTACAAAGAATAAAGATATGATTTGGTCACAGTGCATACCCATGTTATCTACAAAGAACAAAGATATGATTTGGTCACAGTACATATCCATGTTATTTACAAAGAACAAATATATGGTTTGGTCACAGTACAAAGAACAAAGATATGAAATGGTCACAGTACATATCCATGTTATTTACAAAGAACAAATATATGGTTTGGTCACAGTACAAAGAACAAAGATATGATTTGGTCACAGTACATATCCATGTTATCTACAAAGAATAAAGATATGATTTGGTCACAGTACATACCCATGTTATCTACAAAGAACAAAGATATAATTTGGTCACAGTACATACCCATGTTTTCTACAAAGAACAAGGATATGGTTTTGCCACAGTGCATACCCATGTTATCTACAAAGAACAAAGATATGATTTGTTCAAAGTACATGTCTATGATATATGCAAAGAACAAAGATATGATTTGGTCACAGTACATATCCATGTTATATGCAAAGAACGAAGATATGTTTTTTTGGCCACAGTACATATCCATGCTATCAACAAATAACAAAGCTATGACTTCGGTCACAGTACAAATAACAAAGATATGAAATGGTAACAGTACATATCCATGTTATCTACAAATAACAAAGATATGACTTTGGTCACAGAACAAATAACAAAGATATGACTTTGGCCACAGAACAAATAACAAAGATATGACTTTGGCCACAGAACAAATAACAAAGATATGACTTTGGCCACAGAACAAATAACAAAGATATGACTTTGGCCACAGTACAGATCCATGTTACGTGCATATAACAAATATATGACTTTGGCCACCTTACTGATCAATATGATATAACCCTAGCACTGATACATGCTATATGCAAAGAACAAATATATGATTTTACCCCAGCACTGATCCATGCTATATGCAAAGAACAAATATATGATTTTACCCCAGCACTGATACATGCTATATGCAAAGAACAAATATATGATTTTACCCCAGCACTGATCCATGCTAGATGCAAAGAACAAATATATGATTTTACCCCAGCACTGATACATGCTATATGCAAAGAACAAATATATGATTTTGCCACAGGACAGATCCATGTTATATGTAAAGAACAAGGATGTTTCTATTGTTATTTTGTTCTACTTTTTGATAATATTGAATTGTTCAAACTAAAATTAAGTACAAACTGTGCTATTGTAAAACTATATGTATGACTTGATATATTTGAAACAAAGATGGACTGCACATAAATTTCTGTTGTATTTATTTAATCTTGATAAAGACCAAGTGGTCAAAAATTCGATTATTAAAGAGTTTTAATCATATAAAGTGTTATATTTATGAAATTTAAAATTTCTGTTCATACTTCTCTGAACTTGTCAACAGATGACAAAAAGGGTGTATATCTATTGTTTATCACCTGATTTTAAACTTTATGAAAATATGTTCTGTATTGATCAAGATGTATTTATATGTATGTATACGTTAATTAAATTATGTTCAGTTCATGTTATCTGCAAAGAACAAAGATACGATTTTGCCAAATTACAGATGTTATATGCAAAGAACATTTTTACAAAGATTAATTTTACCACATAACAGATCTATGTTATATGTAAAGAACAAAGATATGATTTTGCCACATTACAAGAACAAATATATGATTTTTCCACAGTACAGATCCATGTAATCTGCAAAGAACAAAGATATGATTTTGCTACATTACAGATCCATGTTATATGCAAAGAACAAAGATATGATTTTTCCACATAACAGATCCATGTTATATGCAAAGAACAAAGATATGATTTTGCCACATTACAGATCCATGTTATATGCAAAGAACAAATACATGATTTTGCCACATAACAGATCCATGTTATATGCAAAGAACATTTTTACAAAGACATGATTTTGCCACATAACAGATCCATGTTAAATGCAAGGAACAAATATATGATTTTGCCACATTACACATCTATGTTTTATGTAAAGAACAATATATGATTTTAACATACATGTATTACAAGAACAAATATATGATTTTGCCACATTACAGATCCATGTTATCTGCAAAGAACAAACATATGATTTTTCCACATTACAAGAACAAATATATGATTTTGCCACAGTAATGATCCATGTTATCTGCAAGGAACAAAGATATGATCTTGCCATAGTACAAGAACAAAGATATGATTTTGCCATAGTACATATCCATATTTTCTGCTAAGAAAAAGACAATGTTTCACCATGAGCAATTTTCTCTTTTTGCCACGATGTTTTTAACCGTATTCAATAATGGTACTTTCGTTTTAAGAGATCTTCGAGCAGTTTTTCAGCTATATTACGATGACATAACTCGTATGGGTTCAATGATCTTTGTCAGACAAATCAGTAGTTAACAGGTTTTTGCAGTATAGCACTAAATCTTCTACTTCACATATCATCACTGATCAGTATCCCAGTTCTTAAAGTATCTGCTTTGTGTTTAACAGAGGTCCAGATAAGGAGGGGTATTCAGCTCTTTTCCCCACAATATATCTCTTATGATTAAAGCAAATCCTATGTTGCGGGTACTCAAAAAAATCGATTCTTTTTGAGTACTCACAACATAGGGTTCGAGGGTCAAATAAGGATTTTAGAACATGCAACACGCCCCTTATCTAGAACTCTAGACTGTTAGGGAAGGGTATAGAAGGTGCGAATCTCAGCGTCGACATAGGGGCTCGGATGGTCAGTTGGTGAGCAGACAGCTAGTTAGTAATTGTACGAATTACCTGTCTGCAATGTGCCTAAACAGATGTATATAAGATTTTGGAGTCAGGATAAAGAGTGTAGTGAACGTCAACATTGAATGGCCATTTCAATAGGGATCAATACTATAGAGGGTTATAAACACACACTCGAAGGTTGATAAATTTGAACCGTCCCACGAGAAAATCAACATTATGGCCTCTGCGTAATGTATCGACCAGATCAGCCTGCGCTATCCGCGCAGACTGATCCGGGCCGACACAATCAGTCTCAGCGGGATAGAGGTATAGAGTATTGATTCCTGAAACAGAAAATCTACAGGAGGAAACAAGTGTCTATCCGGGTAAGCCTGTGTTGCATGCTTAGACTGATCCGGGTCGATACTTTACGCAGAGTCCACAATGTTGGTTTTATCGCGGGACGGCTCATTTTATGGTGCTGCGTCTATCGATTTTAGGTTTCAATGCATGCTCATAACAGAAAGTTCACTGTTAGCCTATATATGCTATATCGACATTAACTATATATTGACAATAGATTATGATAAACGAGCACTCGATGTCAGCCGCGTCTTACGATTTGGGGTCTGATTTCATCTGCGAACAGTGAAGACTCAGGTGAGTTTGTGCATCCGCACAGTTTCTTTGGAGAATTCTTTGTCCGTCTGTGTATTACAGAAATCATAACATATACGAATTCCTTTCTATTTTAAACTCGTCAAAACTAAAAAAGTTTTTAATGTCATTTAAATGCCATTGGACTATATACAAAAGCTAACCATAAAAGAAAAAGTAAAAGTATACTTAATGTAGAAAATGATTAGATGATGAGCGTTATTGTTCTTTATCATATTAAGCTTATTGCTTAACTTGTCAGGAAAACATAGCACTAAACTTTTTATCCGAATTATGCACACTTATGTATGAGCCGTTCCACGAGAAAATCAACATTGTGGACTGTTCAGGAATCATGACTATATATGTGTCTGTCTGTCTGTCTGTCTGTATGTATGTATGTATGTATGTATGTATGTATGTATGTATGTATGTATGTATGTATGTATGTATGTATGTATGTATGTATGTATGTATGTATGTATGTATGTATGTATGTATGTATGTATGTATGTATGTATGTATGTATGTATGTATGTATGTATGTATGTATGTATGTATGTATGTATGTATGTATGTATGTATGTATGTATGTATGTATGTATGTCTGTCTGTCTGTCTGTCTGTCTGTCTGTCTGTCTGTCTGTCTGTCTGTCTGTATGTCTGTATGTCTATGAGTTTGTATGTACTCGCGCTCAGCCACTTAGAGAGCAAAGCACTATACTGAACTGAATGATACTGTATTTATAACATACACGCGTGAAAAGGTAACTTACTAACACACCTTTTAACCCGTGTTTGATAGTTGTACTTACACGATTTCCTTTTATACGGATTCCAATAACTAGATCCAACATAAGAAAAGAGCGTGAAGAACAGAAGTATTAGAAACTGTCTCGCCATTAACATCGAGGTGTTTTTAAACGTGTTATCTCGACTGTAAGTATGAATGTCCATACGTATTTATAAATGCGTTATAGTCAATGTACACACTACATAATTGTAACACAAGATGTTATATGTATACATACCCGATCCATATATATACCTATGAAGACAGGATTTATTTTCCAATATATGGGCGAAACATTATATAGAATAGAATAGAATAGAACACAATTTTATTTTTAAATGTACAAAGTCGTGCTGATTTGTTTTTGTGTGGTGTTTTACGCTGCTTTGAAAAAAAAAATCATTTCTATCACGTCGTTTACTGGCCAATTTACCAGTTCTACTGGGTCCAATTACAACAGCCCTACTTAGCGCTAAGTAATACTTAAAATCTTTAATAAGGTTGGAACACAGACCACCTCATGCTTTACACAATATTTAAATAAATGACAAAGTTAAAATAAATAGTTACCTTGCTGACTTAAAAAACCTTGTGAAGAAATGGAAGACTTGGACATTTTTATTTGAAAAACAACAAGGCAGCGCGCTCGACTTGTTTTAGCGTTTGACAATAAAGCAAAAATTACTTGGTTTATCGTCAACTAATAATAAAGACATGGCTAGCTAAACGGGTTCGTGTTGCAGTTTCAAACAGTAAAGCATCAGAAGAGCCTCTTCGTATGCATGTGTGGCCGAGTGGTTAGCGTCGAGGATTTGCAATCGGGCGTCCCACGTCGCGCCGGTATTTGGGTAGTGCCCTTGGGCAAGGCACATTTCCTATCCTAGTACTGGTTTGTTTGCCCAGTGATTATGAATAAATGAAATGTCGCTTCGAAGTAACTGAAATAATGTTGAAAACGGCGTAAAACCCCAATAAATCAAATCGTATGCATGTCAATATGTAGCCGCACCAGAACATTTACTTTTCGTCTATATGTCATTAATATAGAATGATCATAAAAACAGTTCAAATAATCAGCCCGCAGTATGCATTATAACTATATCGGGTATAATATATTCAAATACGTTTGTATCGATCTTATCGACTTTAAAATCGGTCAGATCCATAAAATGTATTGAATATGTGTTATAGAATGATTACAATGTACTGACAGGGAAAGGAAATGTATGAAATAAACCCTTTCCCAAATACAACAAATCTGCAGCAGACCACTTTGAATATAGTGACACAAAATTGAAAAATCTCCATAAAGGATAATTTTACCTTTGGCCACAAGGTTATTGCATTTGACGTTTGCAGATGGGAATTGATTAAATATCAAAGGAATTATCAAAATGTTATATTTAAATGCTTTTTTATCTACACATCTTTTGGCTTCTTTTATTGACATTTAGTATCAATAATATTAGGCGTCCATGGCTATTGCAATAACCTCCTCTCCTTGTTTTGTTACATGAACTTTTCTCTCACACATCTCAAAAAATGTTTCTATGTCCATTCCATCTGGAGAAGTGGTATTAACAAATCTTCAGACACAGAGCAATGATTGTACTGTGGAACAGTTAAGTGAAATGAGTCTGAAAGTTTAGTTCTTTCATAAATTGATATGGTTTCATTTCAAAGATCAGGTCCTATCATGAGCATATTATGTTTGCATTATATAAATTTGAACAATAATCAAAGCACAATTTTCTACTTGTACAGACAGTGTCCTTGACTTGATCCACCTTTGATTAAATTAACAATAACAAACAGCCAAACTACAGAAAGTCAATGATTACAATAAATCAACATCAGCCTTCTATATGGGTGACATATATAAACAAATGTTCAGGTTTCAATATAAATATTTCAATGATTCAAGTTTTATTTTACCCTTTCCAATATACAACGTTATCTATACATCTAGAAAAAAACACAGTAAAGCTGTCTTAATCTTAATATATTATTTATATAATGTCCCGGAATCTCTCACCTGCGTAATGCAAAACACATGACACAGTCTCAAACTGCTGAAATAAATCAATATGACCCATATTCGAACTTTACCTAGGTATCATAAACCCTTTCCCTCATATAGTCGCTTTCTGATGCCTCTGCAACAGAAATTATTAGGAGAAATAAGAGAAAAAACAATTGTCACCATGTTTTCAATTAAATTCAATTACTGAACTTTCATTTAAAGGGAGTAACCATTTTTTCTTGGACATGTTTTCAAAATCGTCTGCTGCAGATTTTTGTATCTAAGAATATTTAAGACAAACATTCTGATAAAGTTTCACATACTCAAGATAAACATGCGACATTCAGAGTGATAACAATATTTCATTTAATTTGACCTACTAGGCTAATGAACCTTGTTTTTTACCTGATATGGAGATATCCATGATTTGATGGAGATAAATGTTCTGATAAATTTTCCTGAAGATCTGATTTAAAATGAAACGTATTAACAAGGCAATTCTTGACGACACACACCAGAAGTACGCCTGACAAAACGTGATCACAATAGCTCACCTTGAGCACTTTGTGCACAGGTGAGCTAAACAATTAAACATAATGGCAAACAGACAAAATTGATCACTGTGAAAACATACATATATAACGTTTTTAAATTGTTTAGTAAGCTGACGAATGTTACCTAAATTGTTGTTCTGGATGTAGAGTTTAATGTTGTTCCATTTCTGAATGTATTGTTTACTAAGTCGGTTACAAGTAGTATTCCCCAGGACAAATTGTTGTTATGGCGGCTTCTCTCCATAATGTTAATTTAACCTTTGGCAAGCTGTCATCCTGGACCTATATAGCGGTTATGGTATAGGCTCTCCCTTGACCATAACCTCCTATTATTGGTCTGACTGAAATTTGACAATAAATTGTATACACCTTTAAAAGGAGGATTCGCTTTCTTGTTTTTGCCACAATATTTTCAATATTATCCTGATTTATGTACATTTCCTTTATCCTTGCAAGATTTATTCAACATCGTCTTCTTCAGAATTGATGTATGTGGAATAACTTAATTCTTTCCCACATGGAGAGATATCTGCAGCAGATGCCTTTTTCTCTCATTCATATTGAGCATTTCCGGTTTCAATGTTTTCAACTATGTTCAATAATAATATATTCATTTAGAAATATTTACAACATTTGTCAACAGCATTTTGAGGCAATAGCAGCAGATGACTTTTGAAAACATTATGGCAAAAGGTGAAATTGATCATGGCCACAATAGTTCAATTTTATTTAATAATTAAGCTATTTTTTATGGAGTTTTTCAGGTTTAACTGTTTTCAAATTCACCTGCTGCCAATAGGCCTGTAGGAATTTTCTGTACGGGCCCTAATTAAGGAGGAACCCCTACCGGAAGTATAACAAGCCGAATTTTGTGGTTTTTGAGTAGGTTAATACCTGCTACATATTAGGTAAGTTCTCGAATCAAAATCGCGGTCTTAGAAATACCGAAATTATGAGCGTTTCCAATTTTGTCAATTGCGTTTAAAAAATAAATAGAAAAAAATGTATTAATAATTTTTTTTATATATATATTGACGTAGCCATGATGTTCAAAATGTGTTATTTTTGTGTTTTTACGTTCATATCTTCTGCGCATGTGCAAATTTAATTATACGAGTACGGTTTAAATCGGTAAATGAGTTAATTGACACATATATCGTTATACCTTTACAAAATCATTTCAACATACCTGTCTGAAGCAAGACATACATTTAGGGGTTACTTGTGCCTTTCATCTTTTTCACCCATCCATTTATCCGTCTGTCCATTCATTAATTCAACATTTCGATAAACACAATTATTTATTTTATTTTTTATAATAACAATAAACAGAATTTTCATGTTTGCTTTTTTACCGTAACTTTGTGACTAATTATCGTTCGATATTTGGGAAATTTTCGAAACTTTTAATCTGTAAATATACTTCAGTTCTTTAATATTTCAGTCCAAACGTGTAATAGTGGACCCTAATCAAAAAGGGAAGTACAGTCGACGCTCGTTGTATCAATCACGGATAAATCAAATTTCCGGTAGTGTCAAAATAAAATTCTGGTCCCGAATTTTTTCCTTCTTTGTCGATATGATTTTACAACGGATAAGTAAAAATTCGAGAATTTACAACATCGCCTGTGTCAAAGTTGTATTTGGTCCCTACTCGAAATTTACCTGCGTATGTGTACGATAATAGTCGAAGTCGGTCATTGTCAGTTAAATCCTTTGATCCCGTAGAGGTGCGATAATTTGTGTTGACAGGTAAATGTATAACCACGGTTTGTTTAATTAGCCAAACACAAGCCTGTAAATTACAATTAACTTTTAATTAAATTTTGATTCGCATAATTTTCGATCATTTAAAAACAATAATCATCGTGAAAAAAAACCATTCATAATTTAAATTAAATTATCATCAATGAGCAAATGCTGACAAATCGTTTAACTATGTTGTGCTATTTGTATGTTAAATATGTGTACATGTATGTAACTTGTTTTTGTTTTACTATTATGCATTACGTATGTTTTATTAATAAATTGAATATACAAAAAATCATGTTTCTTATTCTTTTCACTACCATTACATGATAAACTCTCAAATCATATCTAAAAATGAATACACACAAAGGTGTGTGTGTAAACACCAATGCATATGTGTAAGGACATTACACGGTTCACGACTTTTTTTTGCTGGTGGATATAAACTGATGACATGATTATATTGACTTACCGTGATTACTATGTTTGAATAGTGGTTGGTGTAAGGTTCTGTTTTTCCGAAAATTTGACAATTACTTATAAGTCAAAGTACGCTTGTGTCAAGGAAATGTGAAGGGTCCTTCGAATTCGACTCAACGAGCGTCGACTGTAATTATAATTAACACAAACCATAGTAATTTCCCTTTTATTAAAAATGACTGAATGATAAGAACAAGCATTTGATGAGA
The DNA here is from genome assembly GCA_031761405.1 of Serripes groenlandicus. Lineage (NCBI taxonomy): Eukaryota > Metazoa > Mollusca > Bivalvia > Cardiida > Cardiidae > Serripes > Serripes groenlandicus. The sequence continues at coordinate 3,564,494 of JASEVX010000010.1, read as the reverse complement.
TTTGTTGGCCTAAAAGTATTTTAGGGCATATATAGGTATCGTATTTTTACGCCCATAGATATGTCAGTCCGCTTATTTGTCGGCCCCATTTGGCTTCAGCGGAACAAATATCTAAAATAAGAGTTAGTATTGCTTTCAGATTTGAAATATGATTTGTTAGCGAACTTTGTACTGCATTCAACCTATTTAATCGTTAAGGTCATCTTCATTAACATCTGTTTCGATGAGTTTGTTATTGCATTTAGCAAAACATTTACAATTTTCAAGACAGGGTAAACCTGCTGAAAGGCACTGGCATTGCCGACTTGATCCGCACGTTTTATCCGTGCAAAAGAGATGAGTCGAGTCTCTTACTTCTTTTTGAGCTGGGTCTTTTTCGAAATAGACGGGCTGATATGTTCCATTTTCTTTTTGTGTCCGACCGTTTAATCGTGGATCAGGTAGGTAGGTCTATGCCAGGCAAATGGCTATGACACTATATATAATCCTGATAAAAAGCTCTTAACGCATGTTGATAAAATGCATCGTCAGTTGGTGAAAGCAGGAATGCTGATTTGTCCGATGTTGTCGCAATCAGGTATCTAATTTCATCCAACGTTTTACACTCTTTAACAAGTTTCTTATTACCATACAAATACATGGCTAATTTATAGGCACTTTCTAACGTTAATTGTGGAAGACACGGCAAATATTGACAATTCTCTGAGATCTTCAATATGGCATTCCAGAATTTTAAATGCTGACTTTTTGCCAATACGAAATAGAGAACTTGTTGTATCGCAACCAGTTAATACATGGAACGCCGGAAGGCACATGCAAACTGATTTTCCGATGCCTTCAACCATCAAATGAACATATATGTATCTTTCTCTATTTGTGGTCTTAACAACATGACCAGCATGCATGTATATCTATGGAATGCCTTTGCTGCCTCATTATACAGTATTTGCTTGTATTATATGTAGTCTTTACACTATCATGCCATACTCCTTTATGTTATGTCCACTGATTAATGTGTCAGTTGCATAATCCGTTTCGTTATGTGCACCTTCATTATATTACGTATACTGATCGTTGTGTCTTGTGAATTCTCCATTTCGTTATGAGTATACCTCATTATGTGGTCTATACATATCGTTGTGTCTTGTGCCTTCCCAATTTCGTTTTATGCATACTTCATTATATTATATGCATTTATCTTACTGTGATGGGTGCGCGTCATTGTGTTATGTGCAGTATACGTTCTGATATGTACACACGCCATTATGTGATGTGTACTGGTCACTATGGCTAGTGTATTCTCCATTTCGTTATACGCATACTTGATTATGTGATGTGTACCGAGCGTCATCTGCATACTTCGTTATGTGATGCTTTTCAGGCATTCTACCCTGTGCACTATCCAAATATTATGTGCATAATTGAATATGTGATGTAAACCGAGCTTTATCTCTTGTGCATTCACCATTTCGATATATGTACCGATCATTACTTGATGTTTCCGATCAGTATGCATTGTACATTCTCAATTGCGTTAAGTGCACAGACATTATGTGATGTGTTCCGATAACTATGTCTTGTGCATTGTCAATTTCGCTATGTGTATATGTTATTGTGTTATATTCGTATATCTGTATGGTGATGTGCCTACGTCCTTATGTTATGTGTGAATACACTATGTCAGTAAATGTAAACATAATTCACCCATTACTGATAATAATTGAATTACATGTAATGCTTTTAATTTGGAAGTCTGCTGTCAAAGTCCTTCAAAATTGAAGAAATCAAAAGCTGTCTCTTATTCCTTTTTCTCAATAATACAGCATTTCCCCCTAAACTTAACAAAGCAGGCATTTGAAAACTGTGTAGGAATAGCTCAGATTGCTCGTAACGAGCAATCTGGACCTCTTCTTGCACTGTTTCCCTCTCTGTCAGTAAATTTAAACATAATTCAGATATAACTGGTAAGTGTTGAATTGATGCTTTCAATTTGGAAGAGTCCAAGAAAATGCTTAAGGGGCAATGAGTTTATCGTCTAAGTTGTCTCCACTTCCAAATACGGACACATGAACATGTCCATAGGCCATATATAGTGGACTATCTCACTATTTTACAGGTCAGGGTGATAATATTCTCTTTTATTGAAATTTTCCATAAAGTTTCATTGATTTCAAGTCAGTAGTTGTGAGAAATAGCCCAGACAAAAGTTTCCTATGTCATATAATAAAGCAATTAAAAGGGTAATAACTCTGGGAAATATTATCGAACCCGAACATGGTGATAATATGGACATCTGTAACAGTTGTTAGTGAAGCTTTCCATAAAATGTCTTTGAATTCAAGTCAGGAGTTGCTGTGAAAAGATTAACCCTTTCCCACATACTGCAAATCTGCAACGGATGAAATATTTGCAAACATTGCTAAAATCTCTATAAATGGTGGTATTATAATTGAATAAAGTTGAAAACACTGTGGCAAAAAAACGAGCAATTTCTGTTTTTGTTACATCGTTTTCAAAAGTTGTCTGCTGCAGAGCCGTCAGAAAGCGTCTGTATGTTGGAAAGGGTTAAGCAAGCCATGATCAATATCAAAGTGACAAATAAATCAAATTGTCCTGTCTTATTTCTTTCAACAGCAAGTCACAAACTGTTAACTCTTTTGATGGACATTTTCTATTATCATAACCTTTTTAAAATCCTCTTGTCAGATTTGTCAACTGGGTGCAAGGTCATCTGACACTAGCTCACTGACATGACATGTCAAAACAACCCTTTTCAACATATAAATTATAGCGACATTGTTGAAAAAGGAAGAATTGTTCTTCATGAACAATGTTGCCACAAAGTTTTCAATAATGTTTGAAGCTGCAGAAGCCTAAAAATGATTCTGCATGTAAAAGGGTTAAAATTCCAAAATGCTTACTGACAAATGAATTAAATTAATCCTTTCCCAAATTTAGGTAAATTCCATTATCATTTTCTAACCGAGTAGAAAAGAATAAGAGTGCTGGAATAAGTTCCAATTGTACTTTCTTTACTGCTGTCAAAATCCTTCAACATTGGAAATATCAAAAGGCGAATTTCCCCCCATTTTGACGGTGTCGTACATAAAATTTACCCGAATAAAACATCCCGTCATAATAACGATGTTCGACGTAAAGACGATGAATGCACACAACATAAAGACGCTCTGACATAGCATAACAATGGAGTAGCATAATAAACAGATGTTAATGAACTGTTGACATATCAGAATGTATACTACAATAACACAATTACGTGTACACATGACATAACAATAACTGCAGATAACATAATGAAGTATGCACATAATATAAGGAAGTATGCACATAACGAAATAGGAAATGCACAAACAATAATAACAGGTACACATCACATAATGGCATGTGTACATATCATAACGTATATTGCACATAACACAAAACGTGCACACATCACATTAAGATAAGTGCATATAATATCATGACGTACATGCATGCACAAAACAAAATTGGGAAGGCACAAGACACAACGATCAGTACAGATCGCATAATGAGGTATACTCATAACGAAATGGAGAATTCACAAGACACAGCGATCAGTATACATAATATGATAAAGGTGAACATAACGAAACGGATTATGCACCTAACACATTAATCAGTGTACATAGCATAAAGGAGTACGGCATGATAGCGTAAAGACTACACAGAATACAAACACATATTGTATAATGAGGCAGCAAAGGCGTTCCATATATATCTCTCCCGTCAGATACACCGATGCCCGATAGTACAACAACAACACCAATACATCTGTGTCATCGCATCGTATGATAATGCGTTGATGTGATTTGGCTAGATCTATCGCATGTAAAATCAAACGAGTATCAGCTTCTTCTTGGTTAGATAACATTGGCAATTCTTGTATATCCGGGAATCTGACTACTTTGACGATGTCCGTATTAACGGCACCAACCACAATATATACAGCTTTTGAAGACTCTAATTTGTTTTGAATATTGTTTTCAATGTAAGACAAAACGAACACAATAAGGGCTGACTTGTTAGATGTATTGCTTAAAAATCGTCTGTAGTTTGGAACAACACGAGTACCTGAAACAATGTATGAAGGTGCGGACTCTCCAGCAGTCCGATTATCTCGTTCAAAATATTTGACTGAATTCGGAAAGTATTTATCAAAAACCAGCGCAACCGACTCTATTCCTATTTTACTATTGAGAAGCTTGACTAATTGTTTTACAACAATTTCCCCGAGGTCATTAAATGTCTTGAACATTGAGTCGTTTAGAGCTTGAATTAATGCCATAGCATCAATAAGATATGCAGTATTAACTGTGTAATAAGAGAATAAGCTGTAATTGTCTTTGATGTTACTTTCAAGTTTTTTCGCTAAGTCCGTTAAAATAAATCCGTTGATTTAACCTTTACATTCAACTGATAAATTAAACCACACACATGTTTTTTAAAAGTGTATTAAGACCGGTTATATGTCGATTGAATGATACATAATTTGTTAATTAGTCAATATTATGTAGATGTACTTGCTTTAAATAAAATTATCCACTACTCATTTAAAATTGACACGCTGACATTTATAATTTATTACGTTGATATATGAAGCAATTGATTTCAGATAAATTCATTTAATAAAACTGTACTAAAATTGAGCATTCAGAACGATCATACTATATGTGCTTAACGATAAGTAAACTGTTAATTAGACAATGTTATGTACACATTTTAAATTGCTTTAAACGCCGATTACATAGATTCATTTGAATGTTTACAAACACAAGCATTGATAAACTCAATACGTTAAAGGCATTTAATAAAACAATAACAATAAACCATATAAATCATATACTTTTGGAAGATATCCGAAACATACGTGTTATCCGAATTACTCTTCCTTTTACTTTCACTTTCCTATATAAAATAAAGGAATTTTTTCCTAGTTCGAAGCGTTAATAACTTGTTCTGTTAGAGACGGATTTCTATGCAATTTTCTTTGGTAAACATGTACATCTATATCTTCCGGAAAATATCAATATCGCTTTGTTATACTCCCGGTAGAACCTTTGAAAAATACCAACCCGTTTCCTACAGGTCTACTACTTGGATCGGATTTTGTTAGCGCATTATTATTATTGCGATAATACGTTCTATTAGATGTCAGCGCCGGATTGGACGCATTTCAACACATCATAGAACAACTGCCGCATCACTGTCTTTAGGGAGGAATCATTTTCATGCGACTCATCACTGTTGTTTTATAGTCCACTGATCATCCTACTTGTCACAGACTATTGAACCCAACAGAGGATCAGTGCTGAGAAATATTTATTGTGTTGGAAAGACGGAGTAAGACGTACCGAGAGTGCAAAGTACACAGTGTTTTTGTTTTGGTACATAGTGTTTTTTTGGTACACAGTGGGGTTTTATTTGTATGTTTTGTGAACAGTGTTAGTTTTGTAAATAAGGATTGGAATATATAGTGACAATGTATGTATTAATATGTATATGCCTTATGATGTAAACGAAAAACCAGTCAAAATCATAGTTTGAATGCGAATGACGCTTAGATAAAGCGTACACTATCAGGTATTCGTGCAAACACGGCAATATGTGTCCTATGTTTGTTTAGTACCTGACTTTTAACGAACTTGACCAATATCAAACGGTAAAGCCATGATGATGTTTGTTTTTTTCTTATAAATAAATGCTGTATTATTGTTCAACAATCTATCAGGATATATGTCTTAATTTTTACGTTCAGGACGTTATTTTTTCTTTCTTCTTCTTTTCTCAGCTGCATGTTTCCTGCTCTGTGCTTTAATTATTTCCCTCACTTCGCACATTCTACATCTTTCGTTCACGCAAACAAAGTTTTTTTTAGGGACTATAGTACTGTAGATCAGCAAGTCAGTGGATGTATTTAGCGTAATTTGACCTTTAAGACAAAAAAAAAAAAAATGTTCTTAAGTATATGTTTTTTCTAATTATTTACAAAGTATGATATAAAATAAAATCAAAAAAGCAAATATTAGGTCAATAAAGTAGTTATTATCAAAGAAAATTATTTTTTTCTATACCACCCAAATCTAGGTTTATCGTCTAAATCGGCCAAGTTGTAATGCTTTCGCGCTACACATAGGTCTTCGCAAGGGAAACAAACATCACATATTTAGTTTTACTGTGTTAAATGTTCATAGAGATGATCAAACTTTAGATTTATGCACTATTTTCAGACATTTTAGGCAACCAGTATCATCATTTATAACCAGTTTGGCTGTATCCAAACATTTTTGCAGACGACACAAAATTGACCTGTCATTTTCATGGTCTCTGAAGCTACTTTAGACACTTTCTTTGCCCTCAGAGATCTGGTTTGTGTGTAAATTTACAGAGAATGATATAAAATGAAAACAAAATAGCAAATATTAGGACAATTAGACAATTATTTTCAAAGAAATTTCAAATTTCCTATGCAACCCAAACCTAGGTTTTGCGACTTGAGTCCGGCTAGTTTTCTGCGCTCGCGCATCATACAGGTCTCCAAGACAAAAACAAAGCATAAACACATAACATTTTTAGGTTTTGCTGTGCCCCATGTTTAAAGAAATGGCTGGATAAACATAACGTTTTGTGAAAAATGTCAAAAAGGCTATTACCTAATGGCTGAATATTTCCATGGGCCTAAATTACACTCCAGGCACCCAGTTTCATAATTTTTCAAGCCATTTGACTGAATCCCACCCCGTCAAGTACCCTAGAATGTTTCAATATGTGCAGCTGACACAAACTTTACTTTGAATATATTCCACTCAAAAGCTCTTTAAGGTAGCTACAGTAAGGACGTTGCCACATTAATCTGTCGGTTACCGATAAGGGTAAGCTTAGATAAGCTAATATTAAAGTTTTCTTTTGCAAATTTCCTATTGCAGGATTAGTCCATATGTTTCAACGGTAGACTGTAAACATTGATTAATAACATTTTTAATTAGTTACTTTAGTTACTATATTTGCACGGAATATGATCGAAGTGAAAGTGTAGCAGTTCTCGTTTAAACTTAGACGATACGGTAGTAATGGTTTAAAGTTTATTGAGAATCCGTTTGAGTAACTATATTTTATAGTCTGGAGTTCCTTCCCCTTATCACTATGTAAAGGGTCAGGCACAATCATTTATCTTAAAAAAAGGTGATAAATTGATTGCATGTTTTCATTTTATGATGCTTTGTTCTGTTTCGAAGAAAATCTTATTAGAAATAAATGTTTTTAACTTTATGGGATGTATATCATTTTTAGAAATGTTCAAATGTTTCCTTTATTATAAGTTTTAGTAGTCCCCGATTTAGGCAATATAGGCTTTATTTTGAACAATTTACTATAAAAGATTTAAATGTTTTAAATTTGATTATTTGATTCCTCAAGTTAAATGATCTCTGCTACAGAGTAAACACAGATGTGCAATCTGATTTGCAATTATAATCAAAGACAAACGTGTATTAATTAAGTTAAGGTGAAACATGTATTTATTAAGTGAAGGTTTAATCTGTATGGGAAAGGGTTAAAATATGGTTAACTTAACACTTTTCCACATACTGCAAATATGCAGTGGACGACTTTGAAAACAGTTTGGCAAATATCTCTGTAAATGAAAATTTAATAATTGAATAGAGTTGACAACATTGTGACAAAAGGAGAATTATAAGTAATTTCTCAATTTATCACATTTTTTTTTAAGGTTGACGGCTGCATATGCATCAGAATGTGTCAACAAGTAGGAAAGGTTTAAACGGAAAGCATTCTATAAATAGCAGAATAACAGTCGGTTCAATTTGGCTTTTTTTTAAAAAAAAAAAAAAGGAATTTCAATCTGCCTAAACTGAACACAAATAGAAGGTGAGGAAGCATGGAGTTAATCGTTAAAGCATTCACATGTATCCTGATAATATTAATATCTTTTATAGTACATGTGAAACAAGTTTAGATCCAGATCACATATGTGTATTCTGATCATGATCTGTATTATTGGCTAATATATATATTTTGTTTGGACTTTTGTTATATTTCAATTATTAAATAGTGCACTAGAATAAAACGTATATTGCTATGACAAGTAACTTTTCCGCTATATGATTTCCAAATTTCGTGGTGTTATCATATTCTGTTTCATAGCAAAAGCGCTAACAAATATACATGTGATGCTTACCCGGAGCAGTCAATAACGTCAACGACGTTACGTTTTTGAATAACGTTTCAGTTACTAATCACATTTTCTCGAAGTATTCACCATGCTTCTGAATGCACTTTATATTTCTCTTAACCCACTTATCATATACCGTTCTATACCACTGTTTGTCTAACTGGGCTATGATGCGATGTGTTTGCAGTTTAAGTTCATGTAGAGTTGTGAATTTCTGTCCCCTGAGTTGTGCCTTTATTAACGGAAAAACCGCGAAATCCATAATCCATAGGCGCTAAATCGGGTGAATATGGCGGATGGGGAATGCACTTAAGGTCCATGATGTCAAGTTCCAGACGAGTGGTGGCAGAAACATGCGGCGGTGCATTATCCTGATGCAACAAGAAGTTTTCAACAGGCGTGCCCGGTCTCTTTTTTTTAATAGCCTGGACGAGATCTCGGCGTAGTACCTAAAACAATGAATATTTTGTAAAGGAAATGTTATATACAGTGTGTTAATACCTGCAAATAGATTCATTAGTGTTATCTATATTATATGTTTTATATATCCAAATGCTAGTTCATATATAAAAAAAACTATGTATGATTGAATATTTAGTCAACAAATTAAAAATATATTTACATTAAATTACTGTACCTTTGAGTAGTATTCTGAGTTGACAGTTGCACCTTTTGGGACCGTATGACAAAGCAGCATTCCTTCACGATCCATAAACATGATAAACATGTAACGGGTACCGGACTTCTGGACACGAGCTTTCAATGGGGGTGGAGATGACGTGGTCTTCCAAGCAGACGACTCTCGTTTTGTTTCCGGGTCGAAGAACCAGATCCAAGTCTCGTCTGTTGTGATAATTCTGTTCAAGAATTCTTCTCCTTCTCGTCTGTACCGTTTAATAAATTCATTGGAGTCTTTAACTCGGCGCTCTTTTTGATATGCTGATAATATTCGCGGGATCCATCTAGCAGAGACTTCTTTATTCATTCCAAATTTGTCTGTTAAAATGGTGTGAACCGTCCCGACACTTATACCGATCTTCTGTGATATATTTCGGACAGTAAGGCGCCGATCTCCATCAATAATTTCTTTAACGGATGACGTTAACGCTGCATTAATTTTTGGTTTTCATTCTATTATAGGGTCATCTTCTACTGATTCTCTTCCTTCACAAAACAATTTATGCCATTTAAAAACTAAAGATCTACAGACCCGTGGTTTATGTTTGGATTCTTCTAACATTTTCATGGTTCCCGTTGGTGTTTTGCTCAAAATCGCGCAAAATTTAATGACTGCGCGGATTTCCGTTTTTTCAGATGACGACATTTTACGTGCGTTCCCAGCCGACGCTTGTTATTAAAGTTGTTATTGTTTCAAACAAAAACGGAAATGACGTCATTTAACGGTATAAACCGTTGTCTATAACGTCACGTAATCAGCAGGTAAAATTTCGCGAAAGTAGGATAATTTTATCTTTTAAAATATATTAAATGAAATGAGTTAAAAGCATTATGATTTGGCGTGTTCCGGGTGCGTGTTACCTGGCAACTGCGAATGTTTCCATAGTGATCGTTTTTTTATACTAAATATTGAATTCCTACATAGATCAATGCGGCACATACTTTGATAAATGGAGGTAACATTTAATTGAAATCGCGCCGAAAGTTTTCAAATTATTGAAAAAGTCCACGTACTTTTTGAACACACCTCGTAGATCCTAATTCGGATGAATGGACTAGTTGCAGTAATTCAGAGCCAGACGAGCCTACACACCTGTGTATGACATACATAGTATGCTCATGATCTAAATTGTTCACATTGTGAACAGAAATAAGCTGATAAATCTTTAAGCCAAAAGTTCAGATACTGAGCAGATTGCACATTTAGTTATGTCCATGCAGAACGTTATTTAAGTTGTTTCTATTCTTTCACAGCATATGTCCAAGAGGTAAGGATGACTGGCAGATCAAATGGTGAAGCTGATGCCATTTTATACTACAACAAAGCTGACGTTGGGCTTCCTAGTATGAAAAAAGATATGAAGGAATATTGTCTTAATAATGATACATGCCGGCGGAGAACAATAAATAGTTACCTTGGTTTTGAAACCGTTAAAACACCACATAACTGCTGTGCACACAACACTTTGGAATTGAATGGGATATCAATAATTTGGCTATGAAGTAGAATGTCTCACTTCACATAGTTAGAAAACATCTGTCTTAAACCTTTCCCTTATTTAGACGCTCCCTGACAACTTTTGAAAACATTGTGACAAAAGATGAAATTGTTCATTATGAGTTATTTCTTCTTTTGCCACAATGTTTTAACTTTCTTCAGTAATTAAACAAAACTAATTATAGAAGGGGAAGGGTTAAACAGAATATTTGCTTATTTAATATTTTAAGCTTATTTAAGCTTAAAAATAACCGAAAATGTGTTGGTTTTGGTGTAAGATTGAATTTAATTTCATCCAGTGATCTCAGAAACCTAGACTATATGTTCACCTTCAAGTGGCTACTAGTGAAAATATAGCCTAAGTGTCTTTGATCATGATTGAAAAATTCAATCTTGCACTGAAATAAAAAAAAATCCATTGTCATGCTTAAATTCATTTTAAATATCAAGATGATGTTTATTGAAAATAATGTGACACCATCATCATCTTTATGTCATTAAACAATTGGCCCAGGCATAGCAATTTTGGATATTTTTTAAAACACACATGGGATCCACCATCAAAAGCAGTGAAATTGTTATAAAATAAACTGATTGAAAAATACTATAACAAGCATACTGCGACGATGGTTCTCTCTTGTCTCTACTCTCACGACACCGCACGAATAATGAAACAAGCTTTCGAGTTGTCGCGAGAACAGCGTCAAATTCACTTGAATATTTCTTCTCCTCGTGTAAAAGTACGGGAAACGGAAGTTGTAATGGCTATGTGAAGTGCTCTCTGGTTGGTCGATATTTGGTCGTGTCCGGATTTTTAGCCAATCAGCGATGTAGCAACTGATGGGCTACACAACACACACCGAGTGGTTTCGCCCGTTTCCATAGCAACGGTGGTTTCTATGGCGACCATACTACAAAAGGAACAACTAGAGCCTAGACCATTCATCCCTACCAAGTTTGGTCGAAATCCTTTGAATAGTTTTGGCGCTACGTTTGCCACAAACAAACAAGCGGACAGAAACGAAGACCGACTTTAAGGATCTCTAGAAGATAGAACCAATAATAAGACAGCTACTTAATTTCAAAAAAAATTGAAACTCTTTAAATGATACCAGTAATAATATTTTCCAAATTAATTCTGTCCAGAATTTTTTCCAAATTGGTCTGCTGTATATTTCTTGTTTGTGTTTCTTAACCCTTTCCCTTATAAAGACGCTTGTTTGTGCCTCTGCAGCAGATGGCTTTTTTGGAAACATAGTGACAAAAGAAGCAATTTCTACGGATTTTTCGGAGGTTCTTTTACATAACTGTGGTCTGGTGCCACAACATATTAGTAGTTTCATCACAAAGATGAAATGTCAAAGTAAACCACACAGGACATGCAAACAAACTTTGTTTCATAAAGTATCCGAAATAATTCAACTGTCCGAACACCACTCGTTTTCTTGTTTGTCAAGAACCAACGTCACATCTTCTTACAAAGAGCAATCATCACCCTTTAATATCAAAGTACTGAAAGTACTGCTGGAAGGTGATTTTAGAGTGATGTCAGCCAGGTGCAGATGGGATAATGAATTGTATGCAAGGTATGAACAGATCATGGCTAGGATATATGGATAGGAACAAACGAGAGCAAATATGTTGGAAAATAAATGAATGAAAGAATTTTTAAAAGTCTTTAAAACTTCTTTATTTTACTGCAGTTTCGGAATAGGTAAAATTGTATAAAAAGAATAAATCAAACAAATATAATAAAAAACAAAAACACTTGTTGTTTAGTTTATACGGTTATACTATATAATTTCGGAAGAACGCCTTCATCAGTAGAATACAATAATACAGAAAGAATAAAAACTTCAAAATTGTTGACAGCTGGACATTATATTATATTCACAATAGTTAGCAAACACTGTCAAGAAGTGAGGAGTATTGCATACATACAATTCATTTAGAAATTGCATTGAAACAAAATATATTTTTGGTAAAAAAGAGAAATATTTGTAAAAAATATAGAAAGCATTTTTTCATATTTAGACAGAAATGTACAGGAAAGAATAACATTCAGTCATATCCGTCAATAGCTAATACTATCTTTCTATGCGTCTGTATAAGGACAAAGATATATAGATAGATATTCTTTATTTCTTCCAAATTTTAAGAGCAAGTACATTTCATATTAAACATTACAAAAGTGAGAACATAAATATAAAGTTAAAACATTGTAACAATAGGAGAATTTGCTCGTCATAAAAAAAAATCTATGATAGCCACTGTCTTTCAAATTTGCTTTTCACAAGTGAACAAATGCTATGAATGAACGTATACAAGTGCTATAAAAGAAAATATGAAAACATGAATTAATTTTACATTTGCAACAATGTTCGATAAACTGTGTCTGAATGAGGATACAACGTAGAACGTAATGTTTTCTCCTTGCATGAAAGCTTAATTAAGTATAGGTGTGCCCTCAATTTAAATACATTCTCACATAACAAGAACATTAAGAAAGCGTTGTAAAATCTAAATGATATCATGACATCTCACGATGATCAGATTTTTATAGAAATAATTTTATTTGATGTGTATTACGCGTCAAGCGTGGATTCAAACACTTCCAAATATTTTACAATTTAAAACAATTAGATATTCGGATAAAATCTGATTGAATGAAACGAATTATTAAAAAAAAACAACACCTAATGCATATTAAAACCAAAGGCTTCTTTTCCCACAACATTTTGTTTCAAGAGCTACAATATCTAAAGAGGCAACATGTTAGGGTGCTTATCCAGTATGCATGAGTTCGATTTTACCATACCAATTCAGGAAAAGTGATTTCCACATCTTTCAACTTTCCCCCGGTAAATCAGTCGGTAGCGACGCGGGCTGTCAATCAAGCATTTGTAAGTTCGAATCGAAGCTCGGCCATCATTCTTTCTGTCATTGTGACAAGCGTCATTCATCTTTCACCAATGGGCTAACAGTCTATTTGGAAAAGAAGCCAGTTGCTTGGAAAGAATGTTGTGTGGATTACTTGTGTGAGAAAGCTAGACAACACATGAATAGGTGAACTGGCCGCCGTGATATGACTGAACCATTGTTGAAAACGGCGTTAAAGCCTAATCAATCAATCCTTTTTATATAATCATTCTGTAATTTACCATTTGAAATGCCCCCCTAATCCCCTTATACATATTTAGTCGAGTAGTCGTTGGGGAGAACACACCATTCGTGAATTATCAGATAACTAACATTTCTCCCTAGCACACAACTATTGACAACATTGTGACAAAACATAAGAAATTTATCCCAGGACTCCAAATGCAGCAGACGATTTTGAAAATATCTGAGAGGATTTTTTTCCTTTTTTCCCACAATGTTTCAATTAGTAAATGTATATATACATATAATATATATATAACTGATGTAAAAACCTATAAATGAATATGCTAGAGGAAATATAAAGAACATAACTGAAAGTCGTAATTAAGGATAGATTAGCATATTTTGAGGAAACTACCTTACGACACGGTTTGTCCTCGAATTGACCTAGTTCTTGTAATGTATATCTGATCCGGTGTATCGGTGTTGTTCACAAAAGCGTGGCGCGTAAGAATATACAGGTAACAATGTTTACCACAGAAAGATGTGTATTTGGAAAATCAAAATCAATTTTAATTTTCAAAGCCACAAAAACATGAATTGTTTGAAAATTTAATTGTCCAAACCAGTTTCTACATCAAACTGATTGTACATGAAAACACTTTAAGTATGAATTTACAATGATTTTTGCGAACTATATTGACTAGCGTATGTATGAAGAGATCATATAGTTTATAGAGAGGATGTGTGTTATAGAGCATATTCCATTAAGGTCAGTGTGCAATCCCATAGGAAGAAGATTATTATTACATAATAATCACCTTCCAAAAACGATTTTATCCAGATGGTCAGCTTATTAAACTAATTACATTCAAATTGTACATCGGAGGTATATCATCGCAGGCCGCCATTCATTCGGTTTTGCCAGAAGTCGGGAACCAGACTACTATATTTACTACAGAGGTACGATAGTGTACACGTGACTCGGGTAAAGTTGGCCTAGGTGTATTTCAAATTACTCACCATAAATAGTGCTGAAAATAGTTTGTGCTTTGTTTTTAGGGACTTTAAATGTAAAGGGCTTTGGAATCGTGCGGAGTGTTTGCATTTACTCCAGTGATTTATCCAAATATTGTGCATATTACCCATAGTTTGCATATTACCCATATTGTGCATATTACCCAGTGGTAACCAATTTGTGCCTATGTTCAGTGTAAAGAGATACAGCTGACCCTCTACCATTGTGTGACCCTTTACAATGGAGTGTTCCTTTACTCCTTAATTACGACTATTGTGTGAAAACTCTTAGCCCCATTTACACCATAGCTTTATGTATATTGATTGTGTTTATCAAAACAAGTGACGATTGAGAATATATTTACCTATATTGTATGCCTATTGTCAGTTATTTTAGCAAAAGTGACATTTTGACTTAGTGAAAAGCAGTGATAAACTTGTTTTTTCACATTTCCCATATACTTAGATCAGATTGTATAGTGATTAGCGATGGCTACTTCACTAGATAGTAAGGTAGCCAAGGATGATTTGACAGAGGAAGCGATGATAGCTATGTTACGGAAGAAGTACAGAGTTGAACCGTTGACATCTACTCCTAGCAGACGAAAAACTGTTGCAGATTCGTTAGCCTTTTCAGCACCAGAATACAGCTTTGTTCATACATCCTTGACATCTATTTCTAAGATGCCAGGGTTTTCAGGCGATGATCCACTACCAAAATGTGATGTTTCCTTCCAGGAATGGATATTTGAAGTCAATTGTCTTATCAATGACCATGAAATATCTCCTAGCCAACTGGTGCAGGCAATGAGACGTTCCCGTAGAGGTACGGCTAGGAAGGTGCTTGTTTCTTTGGAAGAGAAGGCATCTGTAGATGATATTCTTTGTACACTTGACGTTATGTTTGGCTATGTATCTTCCAAAGGAATGGTAATGCAGGAGTTCTTTAACTCATCGCATAATTCTACGGAAGGCGTTATTTCTTTCGGTTGTAGACTTGAAGACATTCTACTAACTGCCATTGAAAATGGTCATGTACATCGGAATGCCAAGAACGACCTGTTGCGACACAAGTTTTGGACAGGTTTGTGTTCCGAAAAGTTAAAGAGCCAGACTAGGCATAAGTACGACTCCATTGCGGACTTTAACACTCTCCTTCGGGAGATACAACAAGTTGAAATGAAGATTTCTTTGACTACGGGTAGTAGTAAACTTGCTCAACATAACCCGGTTACTCTAGTACATCTGGATGTATTTGAGGAGAGACTTCAATCCATGGAAAAGAAGCTCGATTCTAAATTCCAGAATCAGATGGAGTCCATGGAAAAGCGTCTTAAACAGACTTTGGGCGAGAAGTTGACCAGAATCATGAGTAAACTGGACACTATAGGTACATAACCAGAACGGACATTACCAGAACGGACATAACCAGAACGGCGCTGGGCAGCGTGATAACGACCAGGGTAATATGCCTCTCTGGAAAAACTGATGGCGTGGTAATCCGGACCAGACCGAGCAGTCACATGACGGAAAACATCAACCGTCAAACTGACAACCACCTCTGACAATGGTCGATCTGGGGTTGGTGATATTAAGAATGGTCAAAACCTTACTGATAGACTTGTTGGTCCTAGCAACACGCATGTGATCTTTTTCAACAATGTTCGTGTTAAAGCATTAATTGATAGTGGATCTATGGTAACCACTGTATCCAACTTGTTTTACAAAGCTCTTGCTAACAAACCATCACTACTGGACATTAGTAACTTGGGTATAGACATTTCTATTGCAGATGGATCTTTGTTATCAGTAAATGGGTATATTGAGACTTATATTCGTATCCCTTTCTTAGCCGATTTGGAAGTACCTGTTCCTGTCATTGCTGTGCCTAATACTAGTGTTAGTAGAACTTGCCCTGAAGTTATTAGTACAAACGTAATACGTCGGTGCAAGTCTATCGCAGAGACCGATAACGTTGGTAATATTCCCGAGGTATGGTCGGCTGCTTTTACAGCCCTTACATGTAATCCGTTTGTGGAACGTTCCACGAACAAGCGCATTATTACTGTTGGACTATACGAGTCCTTGAATCTAAATGGTATTCCCCGCGGTTGCAATAATCTTGCTGGGTCTGTTGTAACCGAAAACTGTATTGATTCGACTACTGGTTTCATTGTGAAACCACAAGTTATCTTAAGCTGGGATGACGTCAGGAAAAGCGAAGCTGACCCGTAAGGAACCAGCAAGGAAAGCTTTTCCGGTGCCCCAATCTGATTCGGATTCCGACTCATCACATTCTGACAACAGTGATCGGCACATTATACCACAGAGACGTACAGTAGCACAGACTCGGGCTCGCGACCTGTGACTGAGCATCACTCTCCAGCTGGCGACATGGCCCCTGTAAATCATTGTCATATTTTATTGTTCCTGAGACTTAATTTACCTATGGCCGAACCGGTCCGTCGATCCACAAGATCTAGTAAGCCCCCTGACAGGTTTGGAGAATGGGCTTGTTCGCAAAAACGTTTATTTTGTTAAGAATGTTGTTTTTTAACTTCTTTAAGTTTTTCATTTAAAGTAGTCTTTGTAATTCATGTATTTCATGTCTTTGTAGAAGGAAGAGAGACGGAATGTCAGGAGCCATTTTACTTTGCAGGGGAGTATGTAACCAAGGTACATGTAGCCTATTTCCTACATGAACATTGCTCATGCATAATTAGCTGAGAATCAGTGAATGTTAGTGAGCAGATATCACCTAACATATCCCAGCATGCACTCTAACAATCCCTCTTTTCCCGCTCTCTTTCATACACTTGCACATTCTTATGTTAATTCCGAAAGGACGAGGAATGATATGTGGAGAGCTTTATTTCTCTCCAATACTCTATTACTCTATCAAACTCGAATATCCTAGTACGTGTCTTTTTCTACTACTTCTATTATATATGTTTATATTCGCTTGCTCCTTTTCTGTTAATGATAATTGTATTTAAAATTCAACTTATTATATGCATCACTTTATTCATTCTATATATCATTACAGACTCCATTTGTACATTATAAACCACGACAGTACAATTATACAGCCCACCAAGGAGTATTGTTCTTAAATTCCCTGGACCTGGGTTATATATACCTGACTATACTTCGTCTAAAAAAACCAGGACGTGCGTATTTTGTGACATTCTTCTACTGCATAATTGTCGTATGATGGAAAGGCCTGTTTTTATTAGCAAAAGACAAATGCTCTTTTTCCAATAGTATTTCATAAATAAGTTGTTTTTACTATAGACTTGCAAAAACACTTTTGGAAATAATAAATGATGAACATCACTTTCATGTATAAAATGCATCACCCAACTTGACATGTAAAATAATATAATTCTTTATTTGAATCATAACAACTAATGACAAATTTGTTTGAAGATTACAATTTTCCATGTTTTACATCACTAGCCTCTTCTTCTATTTTGAATCTTTGGAGTGTCCTATTGACATTGAGGTAAGGTACAAATTGTTTAATAAACATGGGATCAAAATTGTTTAGGATCTACACACAGAGTGAGTACTTTTAGGGTGTACGAATGTTCTCTGCGGTCTTCACTATATTATTAGGTTACAAGGCAACCATCAACACAAATACTCTATGGTTTTGTTTTATTGATTGATATACATTACATATATGAAGTACTTTAGACATTAGTCATAAAGCTTATCTTGCTTTGTGGAGAACTTCATTATTTCAATATATATTTTGAAAAAGAAAACAACAAGCACACAACATAATAAAACGAACATATTTTGTGCATGAATAGAATTTTGTTTCCTAAGCAATACCATTAAGAAGATTATTTTGAACATTTATTGGGATAAATGCGCAGAACTTTTAACTCACATGCTGGCAATAGTTGAATAAACATTAAACATTTTTTTATTTTATTTTTTTTAATTTTAAAATTATATATTTTGTTTCCATGGTAACTAATTTTAGAGGCACTGTTCCCCCATAGCTTTTTTTTCATTTCTTGTGAGAAGAGATGTTGACCTTCATGCATCCATTGTTCATTTGTATTCAAATGGCCGCATTAATTTTTTAAAACCATTCAAAAAATGGCAAAAGTATTCTTTTTTTTCGTAAAAAAATACTTTGTAAAGTTGGGACCAAATTTAACAATTTGATAATCAATTGTTTTTTACTGAATTTCCTTCATCAAATGATGACTTTTGGTAGAAAATATGAATTTCTGCATATTTAGTGAATTTCCCATTGAAATCGGTACTTTGAAAAAAGAGAGCCGGTTGCTATGGCAACCAAAGTCTATAGCAAACTTTTTTTTACGATTTTCTATTTCCTTCTACAACATGAGAAAATGTGTGAAGTTTGAACAAAATCCGTGACCATGCATGTCACACTCCCTATATGGGAGTGAAAATGTTTACAGATAATGGCTATTAAAGTCTATATTGTAACGATTTTCTTCGGTGCTACTAAATATCTATGATTTATGTATATAAATACACACATAAATCAGTTCGTTCGGTAAATATATCCACGCATGACAACCAATGTTTAAGACCTCCTGTTTAACTCAGTTCGTAGTACGTGCTCTCTCCATTAGGGTTGTCGGACCTCAATATGTCAAAATGTGATGGTGTGTTCGGAAGTGGAATAGAAGTGTCTTCGTTTTTCGATGCTCTGCTGAAAGAAACAAGTACAATAGTCAAAAAGCTATTGAATTGATAAATTACATCACATTGGGATTATATTATGATTCGATTGGACACATGATTTATTGAATATAGCCTAAATGTATGGAAAATGGACTGAAGAAATACCGTACCTAAGTTATACACCAGTATGGTTAGTCCAAAATTTCTCATTTAACTTAAGACTGTTTAAAAATAAAAATTAATGTTAACACTCTGGTAACACTAGCATTGCTACACACAATGGTCAGATAAAACACCACATACAATCAGTTATTTCTGTAGTTATTCTGCACTCCCTGTTTTATCATTAACATCCTGCAGGCCTCATCAGCACGTTGTGACAAAACCCTTACTAACATTGTATGCAATATGGCCGGGTTTGCCATTGTAGGTCTGGGTTATATGGCTAAAAATAGTATGCTTACTGTCCTTTCTTATTCAACCTCTTTCGATAAAACAACGAGACAAGTCCAATAACAATAGTTGTATTAACGACAATGACTGCAATCAACGATCCTATGAAAACGGGTAGGCTGATAGATGTATCTGAACTAGACGAAGTATCTTGATTTATCTCCTGAGAGCATTGGCTACCCTTGTATTCGTCAGTACATCCACTTGGACATTCTCCTGTATATATGTCACACACATCTCCGTCTTGACACATTCCACAACGTTGTTTACAGTTACGACCAAAGTTGCCAGCTTGACATTCTATAAATTACGTGTAATTAGAGAGATGCAGTTGTGATAATACATAAATAGTTAAATCTTGCGAATAATAAGTACAACGAATCACGTATATCATGATGATTTAACAAAAGAAAAGGGCCGTTGTGATTTTTTACTAAATTTGTCTAAGGAGGCGGTCAGTGTTACAAGGAAAATATGACCACTTCTGCATTGGTCTAAGGATAAAGGTAATTCTGGTAATTGACACAGAAATCGCTGTGGCATAGCTTTGTTTGGCCTGGGGCTTTAGCCCCTGTTCATAGTAAATACCATTTTTCTTCGGAGTTGGCAGCATGCCAATTGCTGTTAGCACCAAACAACGCGAGAAAAATAGTTCATCATGGATTCAACAAAACTGCAATCAACATGGCTTGAAGGAATCTGATAGAAGGTCACCAAAAGAACATTTCTACAAAATTATTTGAAAATCGGCCTGACACTTATGGAGGAGAAGATTTTTTAAGTTTTCACTATAGCC
Organism: Serripes groenlandicus; assembly: GCA_031761405.1. NCBI lineage: Eukaryota > Metazoa > Mollusca > Bivalvia > Cardiida > Cardiidae > Serripes > Serripes groenlandicus. The sequence goes on along the minus strand of JASEVX010000010.1, from coordinate 3,544,046 downwards.
ATAAAAGGCAAAATAGCCCCGCCTCCTGGTGGCCATGTTTTTCTGACCAATCAACATGGCTTGAAGGAATCTGATAAAGGATCACCCAAGAAACATTTCTACAAAATTATTTGAAAATCGGCTTGACACTTTTGGAGGAGAACATTTTAAGTTTGCACTATAGCCATATAAGGCAAAATAGACCCGCCCCCCCCCCCCCCCCCCTGGCGGCCATGTTTTTCGACCAATCAACATGGCTTGAAGGAATCTGATAGAAGGTCACCCAAGGAACATTTCTACAATTTTTTTTGAAAATCGGCCTGACACTTTCGGAGAAGAAGAATTTTTAAGTTTTCACTATAGTCATATAAGGCAAAATAGCCCTGCCCCCCTGGTGGCCATGTTCTTCGACCAATCAACATGGCTTGAAGGAATCTGATAGAGGGTCATCCAATGAACATTTCTACAAAATTATTTGAAAATCTGCCAACCAGTTTTGGAGAAGAAGAATTTTTGAAGTTTTTTCGGTTTCGTTGCCATGGAAACCAGAATTTTGCATGGATCCCAAAAATTTGAAAGAATTCTGGTGAGGTGATTGAGAGGATGCTTTCTGTGCAGTTTCATCCAAATTGACCCACTGGTTACTGAGGAGAAGAAGTTGACGCACGACGCACACCGCACGACGCACGCCGCACAAAAGGCGATCACAATAACTCACCTTTAGCAAAGCTCAGGTGAGCTAAAAAGCGTGGAAAGTGTAGTGGCGGATTTAGCGGGGGCCCTCATGGCCCGTGCCCGACTCCCTACACCCCAAGATACCCCGACCCGGTCGGGCATCATACATATCTGGCGAGCGCCGGGCCAAATTCGCCGCTCAGAGCCCGGCCGGACATCTGGCAGACGTTGACCGGTGAAAGACGGCAGCTGGCCGACTGTCCAATGTGTCTCGCAGGTTATAAAAGCTGGGTCACCGCATCATTAATCAGATTCCAGTCGCGCTCTTCACAGAACGTAGCAATTTAACACACAGTTTATCACAAAAGTGTAACAGTACTACAAGATGCCCTATAAAGGAAGGGAGGACTGAAGGAGAAGGAGAGCGCAGCACCTACAAGAGAGGGAGAGTGGCAGTAAAGGGAATGAGACCTCTCCTCTTCAGCCACCAATGCACCAATATCTAAGTTGTAGAGGTAGCGTGCAAACGCAAACCTCTCCCTCATTCGTGCTGTGCAGGTGCCCGAAAGTGCTGTGGATTTATCAACGGCATTTTCGTTTGAATGCTTGTCTTAATGATATCTAAGTCAAGCTCGAATATGCGTCATATTGGGTCAGAAACTAGGTCACTAGGCCAAATTGAAGGGAAATCTTGTTAACATAATGGAGGCTGCATTTTTATCTTGAGCATGTTGAAACTGTATCAGAATGTTTGTTTTGATGATATGTAGGCCAAGTTTGAATATTGGTCATGTCTGTTAAAAAACTAGTTCACTAGACCAAATTGAAGAAAAATTTTGTCAACACTGTAGAGGCCACGTTCTTTAACATTTGGTCAGAAAGTTTATCTTAATGATACGTCCATGTTCTAGTCCATGTTCGAATAAGGGTCATATCAGGTAAACAAAAATAGGTCACTAAGCCAAATGAAGGAAAATCTTGATAACACACTGGATGTTGCATTTTGAATCTTTGTCAGAATAATTGTCTTGGTGAGTTTTGCATATTTCAAACACTTTCACCCAGTCTAGTACATGGTTGAGAGAACTAGTTCAACTCGATGGAATGTGATTTAACATTGACATGTTTCTCAATATAATAATGCAGAAACTTAAAAATATTCAGCCTAAACCTGCTGTCAAATTTCCCTTTTATTCTTCATGTCTTAACATTTGTATACTTGTGAGCTCTTGCACTCAGGTGAGCGATAAAGTGCCAACAAAGTCCTTCTGTTTTTTAATTGGCAGTTCAATAAAAGTTACTATTTTTGATATGATCTTTCAACTTCTTAACAATAGACATAAACTGCAATTGTTATTTCCTTTTACATTTCCCCCACTTCTTCAACCTTCCAGCAGCCCCCAGGCCGTCAGCACTGCAGTGCTTTGATTTAAAATGGCGTTAAGCATTTTACTTCAATCAGCGTAATAAAAAGCAAACACGCATGTAAATAGCAACACTGTATAAAAACAGAACTGAACTTGATCGATCAGTTTGTTATTTACTAAAATAACAGTTTACCTTGGCACAGAGGACTCTGGTATCCAGTCAAACACTCAGAACATGCACCGGTCACATGGTCACAGGTCTCGTTGGTTTTACATTTACCACATGGCTTTTCACAGTCTGGTCCATATTTACCCTCAGTGCAAACTGTAACATAGTTATGGAGTAATACAAAATTACGCAAATGTTTCTTAAAAGTAGTATGGTATGCATGTATGTTTCCGAAATATGTTTAGGGTCATTATTTCTTTTTTCTTTTTTCTAATCGTTTTTCTTTTCTGAAGAACTTCAAATTCTTCTTTCCGAAAGTTTTTCAAAAAGTGCTTTTGTTGTGATCTACAAATAAAGTAAATGTAGATTTTTTTTTTTATATCTGCAATAAAACTTTCTTTTATTCTTTTTTATTATCTCTTTTTCACATTTCTGGAATATGTTTTGAAGTTTCGCCTAAGTGTTACAATGTATATCGAGTATGTCGAATCCTTAGCGTGTGTCTGTGTAATATTTCGAAATATATAATACGTGTGTATGCCCGAGCGCAACAATAATACAGGTTTAATTAAAGCATTTAAGTTAAATACATTTCAGAAAGTCACTTACCAGCGTAAACATACAGCTCACAAATTACAAAATAATCTGTGACATATCGTAACCTTAGTGTTATAAAGCGGGCGAGTGTAGGAGAGGTCAGTGTATAGTCCAACTCGCGCAGATTAATATCACTAGTATCCACTCCCTGTAGTACAGTTCCGTCTTCTTTGGTGGTACCCAGTTGTATTTCCATTTTGTATAGATAACCTTAAGTAGAATGACAATAAAAAACCATCAAAAAGCAATTACATCTTTTAAGTGATGTCCTTTTCTATCGATCATCTAACAAGGTAGGGGTAACGGCGACTGTTCTGATGCTGACGGCGACGACGATGACACTGTTGTTGTTGTTGTTATTGTTGTTGTTGTTGTTGTTGTTGTTGTTGTTGTTGATGATGATGATGATGATGATGATGATGATGATGATGATGATGATGATGATGATGATGATGATGATAATGATGAGAATGATAATGATGATGATAATGATATCAAGTAATTCATCTCTGATAATATATGTAAGAATCAAATCAATTCTATAAACTAATACAAGAGTAAAACATGTACTCACTAGCATCTTTTTGTCGTCCTATTACGTGTATTCGCTGAATGTTATATTCCTCTCCCAGGTCTAGTTTAAACCAAGGATTTCTTTCTAAAGTTGTTGCACCACAACATTTACATGAAAAAGGGTCGAGTTTTACAATTTTATCCACTATATTATAGATATACCATATGTCTGTATCAATTTGACTGCTTGACGTAATCGTAACACCCGCCTTGTGTGAAACGAGCATCTGTCCTGGAGAAATAAATTAACACTTTTACTTACATATGCAGCTTCATTATAATGATGTCCCATTTCATAATCTGTCAGTTTGACTCAGATACTTAAGTTATGACTATCAGATGTATGCATTATACATATTCTACAGGGACAGGTTTCCATCCAGGTACTCATCGATATACAGCGTTCTAAAACGTTGTATTGGCCCATCCTAATATGTGGTTTCTTGTTCCGCATTTCTCTCATTTGGAAAGTGTTTATCGAAATGGCACAAGATAACCGTTTTTTTTTTGTATATGTATTGAATAGAATTGAATAAATTCTGTCAATGTTCGTCTTTTACAAATGCGTTAAAATAAATGCGTCTGGAATTTGGAAAAGCGTGTTATTGCATAAAGTGTCTGTTAGCCAATAGTTAGAGTGATGATATCGTTATGTTATTCCTCAAAATGTATTCTTTCAACAAAGTCACAATTTCAGATTGTCTTTACAATGCTTTGCTGATGCTAAACAAAAGCTGTTTTCGAAAAATGTTACCTTTAATTTTAAAAAAGTATAGTAAAATGTATTGTCATATTTTGTTTTGCTGGTTGTTTGTATTGAATTATTACTATTTATGCGATTATTTTCTTCTGAGAAAAATAAATAAAGAAATAGCATCAGTTATTCATTTAGGACGTGTCTGGTGAAATATCTGAGACTGTAATTATAAAACACACGTTATGTTATGCCAGGTGCGTTAAACAGGTCAGTAAAACCAGATTGTCAGTGTCCTTTTTTCTATTGTTCCTTTATTATCTAATGGTTTTTTTATTATTATTTTTTTGTTTGGAAAAAAATCGCTGTCATTTGAAATAACACATGTGTTTCATTTGTATTGCAAAATCGTGTTACACAAGAATGTAAGCGTTTACTAATGATGATTATATATAACATCTTTTTATTTGAAATTTACGTAATAACGGCAGGTTTCCGCCAGTTGGAGATTTCAACGGAAACCCATCCAAATAAACTGCAAAAAGGTTGTATGTTTACTCCCTGAGACATTCACATGGAACCCGACATAAGATTGAGTTTAAGTGATAGATAATTCCGCTCTTAATTCTTATTTCAAAAGCTCTTTGTGAATATAACCGTTCTTCCGAAGCTTCTAAATCAATAGGAAGTTGAACTAAAACCATTTACCCTGACAGCTCGTATGCTCACTTGATCATAGAGCTTTGATATTTCGTATGTAGCATTAGCTAGTGGCACACTAACACAATTATAAACATCATGTGTCCTTCGAAATAGAGAAATTTAAACACCTGTTTTACTTTGGGTTTACGCTTTTTTTTTTAATTATTTCAGTTATATCGTGTGTCCTTTATTCATTATCCCTGGATAAGTAAAACAGAACTTAGGCAAGGACATGTACTATTTCAAATTGCACTCCACCATGACCGCCACGTCTAGGAATCGAACCCGAGACGCCCAGTTCCAGTTACCCGACTCGAACCACTCGGTCAAAGCAGATACCAACGTACAGACATATTATAGAAACTGTATAATCTCAAGTTATTGTGGTCAGTCGACTTGGATTGAACTGTTAGAAAACATTTTAGCAATCACGTAAACATGTATAGGTAATATTAATACTTCATATATATCATATAGAGCTGTAAATTTTCAGTTGATGAAAACTTTGTAAACTCCTAATATGTTCACTTTGCAGTTTCAGCTGTGAAGTATGAAGTGTGAAGTGTGAAGCAGGAAATAACCATCCGGCTTTTGATATTTCGTCTCACATTCATTATATATTTGATATGTATGTTACATTGTCTCCAAAATTGATGAACATTTCTTTGCTTTTTATAAATTCTAACAAGGTGCAGGTAACTGGACTAGCTAGTATTGGAAAATCAAAAATGAGCTTTTTAGACGAAAACTGCTTTCTCTAGTTTTCCATATCCGGGCTGATATGTATGTATTAATTCAAATTATGGGTGCTTTGTATAATGTTTCTTTTTCATGTGTTTTTTTGCTAATGTTTTGCCATAGTGTATTATGTACACATAGACAGTCTGCTTGTAACTGTTTTGTTTGGTATTACTATTGTAGATGTCGATAGTATCAGATTCAACCGTATCTCAGTGAACCCCTTGCAGACGTATTTTGATGCATCTGCAACAGACGACCTTTGAAAACATTGTGGAAAATGTAGAAATTCCTTATGGTGACAGATATCATCTCTCTTCACTAAATAATCTTCCATTCATAGAAATTGTTTGTTTATTATCAAATTCATAAACCAGACGCGTATCATAATGAGAACAGCGTTGTGTACAAACAATGCAGCAGTAAACAGGACAGTAACATGAGTGATTTGGATAAAAAAAACCTGAAACGGCACGTACGCGCGAGAATCGCGTTGTTTATACACGTTTTCTCGACATTTACGCCCGGTTTTTGCAATGTTTCTGTATCCCTTAAGCGGGCGTAAAACATAAACTGTGAGTCTATTGCATGTTACCGATTATCAAGTTAAAGAAGCTGATGTTATTGTTAATCCAACAATTGCTCCTATTCTAGGAGAAATGGAGCGTCCATGTTTTGTTTACTAACGGTGCCCGGGTAATGCATATGTAAAACATATCCATCTTCCCTTGTTGGATTAACAATAACATCAGTTTTTTTAACTCGATAATCGGTAACATGCAATAGACTTACAGTTGAAGAGCATAACATAATCCAAAACCATTCGAGTCAGCGATGGCAACCTTGATGTAGGACCGGTTCGTGGATATATAAAACATAACTTGTTTACTTTATGACGTCACATGTGTCAATCCTTATCGCGTCATGTTCATCGGCGGTTATCGTACAACTGAACGTTACAGCGAACTATATGTTGGATGTTTGCTCTTATTTTATTCAATAATAGCGAAAATACACATTTTCTCGGGCGTGAACATCTGCGGACGCCCGCAAAATGTGTTTATGCCCTTGTGCTTCGCACTCGGGCATAAACACATTTTGCGGGCGTCCGCAGATGTTCACGCCCTCGAAAATGTGTATTATCCCTATATTATTGCATAAAATCTGTGTTTTACATCCGCTTAAGGGATGCAGAAACATTGCAAAAACCGGGCGTAAACGGCGAGAAAACGTGTATAAACAAAGCGACTCTTGCGCGTACGTGCCGTTTCAGACCGGTTAAATGTTTTACATATGCATTACCCGGGCACCGTTAGTAAACAAAACATGGACGCTCCATTTCTCCTAAAATAGGAGCAATTTTTGGATTAACAATAACATCAGCTTCTTTAACTTGATAATCGGTAACATGCAATAGACTCACAGTTAAAGAACATAACATAATCCAAAACCATTCGAGTCAGCGATGGCAACCTTGATGTAGGACCGGTTCGTGGATATATAAAACATAACTTGTTTACTTTATGACGTCACATGTGTCAATCCTTATCGCGTCATGTTCATCGGCGGTTATCGTACAACTGAACGTTACAGCGGACTATATGTTGGATGTTTGCTCTTATTTTATGCAATAATAGCGAAAATACACATTTTCTCGGGCGTGAACATCTGCGGACGCCCTTAAAATTTGTATTATCCCTATATTGTACTATCATTTCGTCTTATCTTTCTAAGTAGATCTATCAAGCTTCTCATTGTCAGTTAAAATGGCCTGTTATGTTAATATTGTTGAGGTATACGAGTATTGTGTTTTTGTGTATCAAAAGCAAATTTACATAATTTAAATAACTACTATTTCGTAGGTAACCGTTGACTTATACGGACATTCACGAGGTGGCTGCATTTACCAATTTCCAAATGCATAGGTTCGAGTATTATATTCAGTTGTTTATCATATAACGTTAGAATTGAAAGATTATATCCTTATATCACTTAAATAAGATATATCTTAAACCCTTAACCGTATACAGCAAATATGTAGCAGACGACGTTGAAAGCATATAAGCAAAAACATGGACAAAGTATATAAATGAAAGTTTAGTAATTTGAAATAGTTAAAATCGCTGATTTAAAGTGATAAGTATAAGCCATTTCTCTTTTTGCCACAATGTTTTCAAAAATGGTCTCCTGCAGATGTGTTAAAATGCGTCTACATGAGGAAAATGGTTACTTAAAGAAACGTAATCCTAACCAAAGTAATTTATTTTCGTTTAAAAACAAACTTTCCCGTATGACAAAATTGAAAAAAAAAAGAAACATAGACCAGGTATGAAATGTTACTTACCATTCACCGAAAGTCTTTGAATAATACACAGTAAGATACAAACAAAATATTTATCCATGTTGTAGAATATGCCCCGGTAGTCTGTATCATAAGAATGCAATAATGATAGTATTCACCTCTTAATCTAAATGTTGAATATCACGACACAGTCCCATAGTATGCTAAAAATCAGTTTTAACCTTATTATATATGCCTTCAAACTACAATATCAAGCAAATGTGTCTGTATAACTATGAATTGAATACGGAGAAGATTTCCAAACTCACGACAATATAACACGCCTCAGTAAAACTTCCTGGTCAGCTGTAGTATTTAACGTTTTACCCTGCAAAATCGGATATAAAGTGACATGGGGCCTAGATAAGGTAAATATAGTAGTGACAAAACTCGAGCCTATAGTGGCAAAATTTGTTTTTTACCCAGATAGAGAGAAAGCGAGAAAGTCTGCAAGAAACCTCTAGAACACAACATACGGTGTGAGCGAGCAGTTTCCGAAGGAAATAGTCGAACGACGGGGAAAAAAGGATACCAATCATGAAGAAAGCACATTATTTAACTTCAGATAAACTGTATATAAAAAATGCGCTATATGATCAAAATCAATAGGGATTTAATGGGGATGTATTAAAGTATGACTTAGTGTGTATGTCCGAGACATGGACAAATAAATCCTCAAATATTGACCTTAAAGGTTACAGTAAGCCTTTTCACACGTACAGAAGATATCAACATAAAAGAGCAAAACGTAGTAGTGGCGGACTAATACGAAAAAACAAACATAAATGGGTTTTTTCGCTCATAGGTAACATGTGAGATATTTTTTTTAATAACCCATGAAGCTTTCTGAAATGAAACTGGCAAAATCCTAGGGGCCGCCATTTTGGATATGTATAAAAAGCGGTCGGCCAGACGTAAAACATAGATTTAAAATTATTGTCGTCTAGTTAATCTTTTCAAAAAAATCCTTTCCCACATACAACAAATCAGTGTCACATGTTTGAAAGGGGCTTCAATTTTTTGAAAATCCCTAAAAATGAAAAGTCAACAATTAAATATAGCTGAAGACAATTTTGAAGCAGAAAAATGGTGAAAAACCTTGATACTGATCAGGAAATGGATGTTTAATCGCCACATGGAATGGAGTTAGCTCAAGTAGATCATGGATTCAAACTTAAGACCTCTTGATTTGAGGACAAGTACATCCCTCGGATCTGGAGCTCGACCGCTGTGACAGATAACAGTTTTTAAATATTCAACTTATCCCAACATACATGAAACCTAGGACAGATGACGTCGACCATATCTGGCTTACAGTATGGTAAACCTAAGGCAAAGAACGTATACATGTTGAATAGAGCTGAAAACATTGTGACAAACATTGCTCAGTTTGAGCTATTTTCTCCATTTGCCACAACACTTATAAAAGTCATCTGCTGCAGAGGTGCCAGAAAGGGTCTATGTGTGATAAAGGGTAAATGAAATACAGAAAGGCGTTTTTTGTTGAGCAGCTTTCACATCATTCGTAAATACATCTGAGCCTAAAACCTGTACTTAGTATCTGCTTATCGAGAAAAAAAGCCTTAGGCTATTTTTTAGAAATCTGCAGCAGACGACATTTGAAACAGGTTGACACAAGAGCAATATTGAACATATTCATTACCAGGGAAAGGACCCGAGAGTGATTCATATCGGCGTATTAATTGTCACCAAATTTCAGCTCAACTCTGTTAGGACGGAATTTATAAAGAAGACTATTTCATATTAAATATCGGACGATAGTATGTTTAATGTAAAAACAGTTTAAGACTTTTTCATTACTTTATTCTAAGAAAATGGACTCGTTCTCCATATATTTTTTCAACGGCTTTAATTCGGGATGAAAAATAAAGGTATTTTAACGTTTGGTAAATCGATAAACACCTTAATTAAAACTGAATGTTATTATCTGGATGCATTGAAGACGTGTTTTTTGTACATAAGTTAAACCGTCGTTTAATTGGGGTTATGTGCCGTTTTCAACATTATTCCAGTTATATCGCGGCGACAGTTCACATATTCCTAATCCCTGATCAGGTAAAAAAGCATTCGGCTAAGAAATGTGCCTTACCCAAAGCCCTTCGACGATCCCCGACGCTCAATCAGTAGGCAACGGCGGATTACTTATAAACATATAAGGCAAAACTGAATGTTAGTATCTGGACGCATTGAAAACGTGTTTTTATACAGACGTGAAACCATCATGGATTAAGGAGAACTTGTATATCTAGAGCACTATTTCTTATTTTCCCGTACATAGGTTTTATAATAACGCCTGCTGTAGACACGTCATTTGTCGACTATATCAAGGTAAGGGTAACCCTATCCTACACACAGACGCTCTCTGACGCTGCTGCATTAGACGATTTTGAAAACAATAGATGATCAATATCTCCTTTTGTCAGATTGTTTTAAACTCTATTAAACAATTATACTATTATAAAAACAGAGTGTCCATATTTTTGCCTAGATGTTTGCATAGTCTTCTGCTGTAAATTCCTTGTGTGTGGGAAAGGGATAAATTACATCCATCTGTCAAGGATACATCATGTAAACCAGTCTCTATGTTATTAAGTCTATCTTATATGGCGCTGGCTTTCTTAAATGCAGACGTAGTTCAGGCATCTGCAGCAGACGACTTTTGAAACATGTTGGATTTTTTTTTTTAAATAATCATGACCAGGTAACGGACCCGAGAGTGACACATATCAGCATTCTAAGACAATGACCATTACTAGAACATTATCGAGGCTTTAACCCTTTTCTACATACAAACACTTTCTGACGCATTTGCAGCAGACGACTATTGAAAACAATGTGACGAACGATGAAATTGCTCAAAACGAGCAAGTTCTCCTTTTCCCACAATATTTCAACTTGAATAGGTAGCAATGTTTCATTTACAGACATTTTTCACACTCGTCTGCTGTAGACATATCAGTTGTGGACAGTATAATAGGTAGTGACAAACAGCACCTGCCTGCCAAGGACATCAACATATTATGTATCCCAATCTCTATGTAATTTCATCTATCTGTTGTTGCCGAATTTTCACGGGGCTAAACACACGTGCACCGTGTCTAGCGATGTTGGATCTTAATGCATCTGCACAACCTCATCAGTTAACTCACTTTTGGCCAAGATGTGATATAGACATTAAACCTTTTCCACATACAACAAATCTGTAGTGAGCAATTTCTCCTTTTGTAAAAAACACTTTTCAAAAGTCGTTTGCTGAAGAGGCTTCAGATTAATCGGAAGAATGATTAATAATTCATGTCAATAAGGCCGCAAGTCGCCTGACGCGGTTCATATTAGAGTAAAAATAGACTGCGTGTGCCTAGGCACGAGAAAATCTGTTACAAATTATTATTATAACTGTGACATTTGGTAATCAGGATCAACCGTAGAAACATCTCTTAAATATAGCGAAAAGTCCGTCAATTGTCTGTTTTGAATGTGAACTGTCTGATCAATAACTGAGCGTCTTCACAAGCTGATCTGAACCTTGGTTGAGGATCGATGTGTATTTGTTAGGATGGAGTCTTTTGACGGTGCACATGATTTTGCGTATTAAACCTTTATCATCATTCGTAAAAACTGTACTTGTTTTCGTAGAAGACGCATATTTAAAGTAGGTCCTTTGAAAAGAAAAATATGTGTTTCAGAAACATGAGAATGCCAATTATGAAATATGAACTGTCTGATCGTAATTGTGCGTCGACACGTATCTAAGCCTTTGTTAAGCACGGAGATGTTTTCGATGGGTTGGACTTGGAGCCATATTAAACCTGTATCATTATACGTATTAACTAGCCACGCGGGTTGTTAATCCAGGGATTTTGAGTTCGAATCCAAGCTCGGCCAACATTCTTTCCGACGTTTGACAAAAGACACTGTAACAAGCGTCATTCGTCTTTCACCAATGGGCTAACAGTCTTTATGGAAAAGCAGCCAGTTGCTTGGTGAGTATGTTGTGTGGGGTACTTGTGTGAGAACACTAGGAAACATATGAGTAGGTGAACTGGCCGCCGTGATACAACTGAAGAAATGTTGAAAACAGCGTTTAACCCCAATCAATCAGTATTTATCACTTAGGACTGATTTGTCTTCAAACGTTTCTGCAGTAGACGACTTTTTAAGTTTGGGAAACAGTTGGAAATTGGGGAGAGAGGAGATATTACTTGTATTGAACATTTCCTCCATGTACAAATGTGTTTTCTCCAAATGTATAAAACGTATTTCTTTACGACAATATTCTCTATAATGTATTATTAAGAAGTTTCCGACGTGTCAAACGTTTGTAAAAAGTTAAAAACAGAATAAAATGGAAAAACATCATCATTCTAAATTTGAACAACTCAGCAATCAAGCACCAAATTCCTAGAAAACCCTACTTGATACAAATCTCGCGATATGCTTTGCAAGTTTTGTGCAAATACTTAACAATTAAAACTATTTAAACTTTTTCCCACTTACAACTTATCAGCAGCAGACGACTTTGAAAACCTAATGGCAAAATGTATGTAATTAAAAGAAAACCAAAGACAACCCCCTAATTGAGTATATTCAAGAAATAGTTGCAAAAGAAGAAAGTGTTCATCATGAGCATTCTCCTTTTTGCAGAGGCGTCAAAATACGTCTAAAAGTAAAGATTGTATTTATCAGACACTTTTTTTACCTGAAACTGTTTACTGCCAGAGTCATATTTTGTTCAAGGCACCACGCAGACAGGCTTTTGGTACCATTATGTACGTAGCCGGCGCTTACAAACTGGCCATACCACTGGGATTTGAACCTTCAACCTGCCACTCCCGAATCGAATGTCTTTACCTGTAGGCTATCGAATCGGACGGAGGGAAAGGGTTAAGAGAAAAAAGTTTACAACCGGAGGTTACATGATAGTGGATATTACTAATCTCTTTTCAGCCCAACGATTTTCGAACGTCCTTGACATTCTACATTTGGTGTTACCACTATATTAATATATTTATAATTGTACCAATATCTGACAATTCGTAAATGATATATTTCAAGAATTGAGTAATTAAATTTGCTTCTCAAATTTGAGCCCGTTTGTGCGAAAGGTATACGTTTGCATTCCTGAACAGTATAGATCCAGATCAAATTGTTTAATCAGCTTGAATTCGTAAAGTTTCAAAAGAGCCTTATAGTCCAGTCAGAACATACTTGAACATCAAACTAATTGCAACAGAAATGGTTTATTAAATCAAATGAAGTTTATAGAATATATAAGAACATATTAAAAATCTACACAAATTTACGCAGCCATAACTGAAATAAATGACTTTGAAGAAATAAGAATATGTGCTCATGTTGGGTACTCATCGTACTTTGATCTATACACCAAGCCCTTAACTGATTTTAATGAATCAAATTCATGAGAATTGCAAAATGAATCATTAAAATAGATTTTTGTTTAAAAGGATCTCAATATCAAAAGCTTTTGTTGTAATAACATCAATGCAGCATTTTAATACTTCAAAGATGGCAGTATACATTTAGAAATGATTAAAATCAGAGGGGTAAGTATAACATTCAACACTTTGATCCAAGCGTCTGGATAACCCAAGATGGATTAGTCTGCAAAACAAATTTCAACAGATTAACACAAAACAATCAATGATATGAGGTAAGTGTTTATATTTTGTTCACAATAAATGCTGGAGGAAATATTAATATTCTTGTCAATGGTACATTGGATACTTTTAAAAGAATCGTATGTGGTTATAATATTGGAGTATTCAATGGAGTTCCACGAATACTGTTACACTCTTAACTGTGTTATTAAATATTAATGATATTTAATGTTTATCTGTATAGTTTTATACTAGTTATAAGAATGTCTCTAAAACACACAAAACACATACATATGTATGCTCATGTGCGAAAAACATTCATAGAAAAATTACTAATCTCAATATATTTGTTTGTTTGTTAAGGTGTTTTACGCCACTTTCAACAATTATTTCTAATACTTAGCTCACAACCCTGAGTGCCAAAGCGGGAAACCCATCATTACCATTTATAAAGTATTTGGTATGACACGGCCGGGGATTGAACCGGCGCGTCCTGTACCTTGGGCATACACTGTACCATTACACCACACATGCAACCTATTGCTGCTAATCTGCCCTGCCAGAATGAAACTTGAGAATAATTAATATGTTGTGTATCTGTCTGTTTGTCCACCTGTCTGTGAGTACTTGTTAAAGCATTCACCTCTGTAGCGAAAGCATCGGGTTTTGACAAAATAAAAGGAATACATGTATATCAGAAATTGTTCAAATAGAGCAATTTGTCATTTTCTAATATGTTTTTCAACTGTCTATTTTAGCAAAACATGTTATGTTCTGGATGTTAATTATTTTCCTCATTTGTTGTCAAAGAAGAAATATCTATATCCTAGCAGGTAAAGGATTAATGCTGTCCACTTATTTCCAGTCATTCCTTTTTTATCCTTTAGTCTTCTGCTACAGATTTGTTGACGTGGGAAAGGGTTAAAACCCAAGATGGCAACCTTTTTTTGAAACCCTTTTATTTTTATTTCAACATATTTTCAAGTTCACAGCGTGTCGCTGCCTTCGTATTTCACCGATACCGTCATCCTGGCCGTGATCCCTGAGTGCTTATGTTAGTTATGTTGTCCCACAAGTATAACAAGTATATGCTGCAAAGAGGATAGACAGGAATCAGTCCCTAACTTTAACCCATTCCCACGTACACGAAATTTGCAGCAGACGACTTTGAACACATCTAGGCAAAATATACGAAAAGTCTCTATACAATTATGAAAGTACAAATAATTGAATAGTTGAAATACGAGTTTTGAACACATTGTTACAAAAGAAGAAGTTTTACAATTTTTTGTCCAGATGTTTTCATAGGTGTCTGTTACAGATTTGTTGAGATGTGGGAAACAGTTACTATTTAACCCATCTTTTCTAAAACATTACATGTTTAGAATGTATCAAGTTAACTCTTAAATTTTCCAAAATTGCCCAAAACAAGTAATTTCTCCTTTCGCCACATTATTTTCAACTCTGTTAAATAACTATACTTTCATTTATAAAAAGTTTCCATACTTTTGCGAAGATGTTTTCAAAGTCTTCTGCTGCAGATTTGCTGTTAGTTGTAAAGGATTAACATTTTTCGTGCATTGTCCTTTCTTTGATAAGTTTATTGGTTATTTATATGTTAACCTTGCATTATTTTTTTGTGCGTATAAGTATACAGGGGAATCGATATCGTTAACGACTGACAAGGTTAGTCCCATTTAAAAAAAAATCAGATCTTTCGTTAGGTAATAATGAATTCCCTCTCTAATTTAGGGCCCGCTAGTTCTTTTCACTCCCTACAATGTCACGGTTGTATTATTTACTTTCAAAGACACTGGCTATTTATAACCATAGCAGGCTAAACTTGAAATTGATAGCAAAACAAATAATGAGCGTAAACAAATCAGTGAAAAGGACGCTACTCGATAACACGCTAGGTGTCCTTTCCCAAAGGCTGGAACGCCCACTCATAAAGGCAAAAATATGGAACATCTCTATAAATAAAAGTACAGATATTGAATATATAATTTTGAAAACATCAAGGCAAAAGGATAACTTGCTTGTTATGAGCAATTTTTCTTTTTGCATCAATGTTTTCAAAAGTCAAAAGGACATGCAATCTTGGAACAACTATTGGTCTTTACCAACTAATCATGCATGTCTGAGCCAATATTGGTTGCCAAAATGTTTTGTTTTCCAACATGCAGATGCAGTTGAGAAATTTACATCATACAAAATGTGAAAACCCTCTGGCAAAAGGAGAAATTGCACATAGTTAGCAATTTCTCATTATGCCACAATGTTTTCATTTCCAATGAATATTTGACTTTCATTTATAGCGATGTTCCACATTTTCCTCAGATGTTTTCAAAATCGTTTGCTGCAGATATGTTGTATATAGGAAAGGGTTAAAAATTATAGAGAAAAGGATAGGAAAAAACGGACAAAACAGATATTTCAATTCAATAATTTTAAGTATTCACCAGTCATTTTCTACCAATTATAGTTTAAAACATGTTAATAACAGCAATCTTTAAAAACACGGTGCTTTCTCCACAAATAATTGATCTTTGAGGGGGTCTTCTTTTGTCAGTTAAGCTGAAAACATTGTATACAGTATAGGAGAAATTGTCAGTCCATTTTGTAAATAATGTCGAAACTAATGAGTTAATGTAAAAAAAGAAGAGTCGAGTCTGCTGTGAAAGGGCTCTAAATCTTGCATCTGTGAAAATCCAAGACTCAGATATTAACCCTTTCCATCTTGATATCTAGACAAAAGTACGGAATATCTCTATAAATGAATGTATGATTTCTGAAAGAAGTTTTGAGCAATTTCTTCTTTTCCACAATGTTTTTAAAAGTCATCTTTTGCTGCAGAGGCGTCCGAGTTTGTGTATATGTGGGGAAATGTTAAGAAGGAGTAAACAGGTATTTTTTCAAGATTATCATTGCTTTGGCTTAACATACATAACCTTATGTCGTGGGTACTCAAAATAATGATCTTAGTGGGACGATTTTTTTTAATACCCACAGCATAGGGTTTGAGGGTCGTCAAAAGAGGTTTGAGAGTGAAATACATTGTACAAGCGTTATCTAGAGATCTGATAGGATGGACTATACATATTCACAGTTTCATCCGAGTCCTCCCTGTTCTGCTACATCAGGGTGAGCAATTATAAGCTCACCAAAGTGAGCTCTGTTGAGTAAATAGCAACCTCTTTAGAACCACATTCTCCATATTCTTACAAAAAGCAAACAGTAAATATTAAAAAGATCAGGTTATTTTGAGGGAATAGAGTCGTAAACATTGCACGAAAAGAAGATATTTTGTCTCCATTAGCAATTTCTCGATTTCCCATAATGTTTTCCTAAATTGTCAGCATTCAGATGACTCGAAAAGTGATTCTATTCGGAGAATGTTTAAATCTCTTAAGAGCAACACCTCTTAAGAACGGCTGTACATCTTTAACCCTTTCCCACATAAAAACGCTTTCTGACGTCTCTGCAGCAGATGACTTTTGAAAACATTATGAGAAAAGGAGAAATTGCTTCTGTACGGTGTTGATCTGGGGAAGGGGAACTGTATGTTTCTATGAAAAATATGAGGTGCTGCCCAGCTCTTTTACCTTGATGTGATACCAACATACTATACAATACAGAAGAAGCAACAAGACTCTTTTTGACATGATATGGCTAAAAAATAATTTCACCTCATGAAAAAATGAATACCTTTCATACTTAAATATAGATAATGCTATCTCTTTAAATCCCCATTGTAGGGCACACACAAAATTCATATTTAGACTTAATGGCACAAGTTTTTAACCATTTCCCACATATCTATCATTGTGGAAGACAGTGGTGCATAGGTAGTGCTTCGGCCTCTCGTATCAAAGGTCCCTGGTTCGAGTCCCGTGATGAGCGGGTCCTGACTTTGGGATTTTTCCATACAAACGGCGCGAGTACTGGTTAAGTTTCCAGGAAGCAGATATCGAGAGTGATTAATCTAAGCCGAAGGCTTGTTTCGCAATCGATATAAAATAAATAAGTTTAAACTAAACTATTGTAGTTATATTAGAGATTAGTCTGTAAGTTCTTATAGTAATAAGTATAACTCCCTGTATCCCTAATCTTGCATTATACTGTCTTTCCCCGATATGCTGATTTAAATTCATTATCTTTGATTACATTATGAAGCAAAATGTGATATTTGGAAATTTTGAAGAACTATTTATATATAATGTTGAAAAACTTTGTAGGTAAAGGGGAGATTGCTCCTTTTGTCAGTATTGGTTTTGGGGTTTTTTCATTACGGGTTTCAAACCTATACATTTCGGAGACATTTAAACCAATCCTTGAATAGCTATTGAGTAAACAAAATGTTAAACTGTGTCGAAAAGGTATTCTTTGTAAGAGCAATGCCCCCTTTTTCTACAATGTTTTTAATATTTGTCTTCAGATGTGCATTAGTCGGCCTGTTTGTTGAAGAAGTCTTCTGCACAAGCCTTTGCTCAAATTGATTGATTGTTTGTGTATCTAAGTTACTTTATGGCACTGTTTAGTGTTATGTGTATGCCTGCTTGCGAAAGTGGGTGGGGTAAGATATACCTCGAAGTTTGCTCACAAATGTCTATACATTGATACAAAGTTGGTAACATCATTTTTATAAGTACATTTTATATTCAGACTACATTTGTGTTAGATATATGTTAAAACTAAGGTACAATGTCCGCTTAAATTTGTTCCTTGCATAGATACTTAGAAACAATGTTGAAAACAGTTGGTGTTTTCAGAGACATATTTATACATATGTGTTTATATGTCTCTGGTTTTTCTACCTTTTGGGTTATCATATAAATAAGGGAAATATACCAATTTCCCCTCTGTAGATTTTTGTAGATTTTTTACTAGGGATGTTATAGGTATCAAACTATTAAAAAATAATAATATCATTTCTGTTGCAATTAGTTTGATGTTGAGCCCATTTTCTCCACTTACTGACTGGACTATTAAGGGTGTACTGATCTGAGAAGTAGATTTTTTTTTATATATTTTTTATTTTTTTGTAACATTGTTTTTTTTAAGTTAGATGTATGGATAATAAACAAAAAGTACAAGAAAATTGATATGTGGCTGTGCTTAAATTTATGCTAGATTCATTTATGAAAGTCTTATGATATGCTTATTTCTTTGCTATTTCAGCACATGAGAAAAAATAATTTTCATGCAAATTACCAATATTTGAAAGATGATATGCTAATTTCTTGTCTTGTTGTAGTATTAATCACATTCTGGAGTTATTTTATCCATATGTTTGGAGGTTCACATGCTATGTTGTAATTAAAGCTCACAAATATACGCTATTTCGCCCTGATGAGAACAAAAGCTGGCAGGTGTAAGAACATACAGGTTCAAAACTTTGAAATAAGGAAAAAACATATTTATAATATTTAACTTTTTCTAAAACTTCTTCAGATTATTGAAATATCTATCATTTATCAATATTTAAAAAGAAAAGTATAGGTCCCTGAGCAAATCTTTGAGTTTTTCTTGTCTGAATATTTGTTTAAAAATTGTTAAATATGAATATATATATATATATTTATTTTTCAAACATTTCTTCAATTGTAATAAAAGTATTCCAATGTTTTCTTCTTTTTTTCAAAAGCATATGATAATATTAACGTTCTAGATTAAAACTTATATACATGGATTTTAATATGTTCTTTTTACCCAGCTATATTATATAATAAAACATGGTGTCTAGAAAGCGCTTGGAAGGTTCACGAAGGATATTTTTGCCCTTTATCTCAAACAAGTTTAATTCCCTCTGTTTGAAATTTTGAAGCATTATAAAAAGGCATATTGACTAAACATGTTTTAATTTACAACTAAATCAGAAGAGTTCATAACAATGTTACAGACAAAAAATATATATAAACACCCACTTCTCAATTCAGTACATCCCTAAATGTCAGTCTACATATCATTTAGTCATAGGTGCATAATTTGACAAGTTTTTATTCGCAAATCGGCATCTTGCCTTTGAACCATTTACAAATGGTATAACTGATGATATGACCAAGACACACTCGTTTATGCAGCAGACGACGGGGTCACATTCAACTAGATGGGCTAAAGTTCTAGTAGTTCTTACTGCACTATTCAGTAATATATTTACATATGAATGTAAACTATTTATTTTGTTAAGTACATTGCAATAATTGTGTAAACATAACATATGAAAGTGTCTGTATGTAGGAAAGTGTTATTTAAAAGGATAATTCGAGACGAAGGTATCAATGCAATAGCAACCGATGATAGAAAATAGCGTTGTGCAAATTCTTCTTAAATCGTTTCCTCAAACATAATCCAGGATAAATACAACCTGTACTATGACACCCTTTGCAGCAGACGACTGTAAAAAAATGAGAAATTGTTCTACATAAGTAAGATTTCAAAAGGTTAAATATAAAGATTTTATTTTGGTGTACAATATTTGTTTAGCTAACACACACACACACACACACACACACACACACACACACAGGCCTACAGATATACAGACAGACAGACATGCAGGCAGGCAGACACTGCTACTTGTCTTATATGTAATATAAACTTACATATATAAATAAACATAAAGACATAAATACAGATAGACAAAAAATCAGATACGCATACATTCGAGACACATGAATAAATGCAGATATACATACATAGTTATAGACATACATAATGATAGACACACGATGATAGACATGTATGATGGTAGACATAACTGATGATAGACATACATAAATAGATAGAAACACAAACGCATAGACAGATACGCATACATATTGACATACACACGTATATACATGCATACAGACATACAAGCAGATTGACAGTTAAACCAACAGATAGACGAAGAGAAAGACGGACATACATATATACATAAACATGAATACATAAATTCAGATAGATATATACTCAGTTGAACATAAATTCAGAGACACATGCATAAATGCAGTTATACATGCATAGTGATAGACATACATAATGATAGACACACGAAGATAGAAATACGTGATGATAGGCATACATAAACAGATAGACATATAAATACATAGACAGATAGACTTACACACATATAGACAGATAAGCATACAGATTGACATACACACGTATAAACATACATACAAACATACAGGCAGATTGACAGTTACACCAACAGATTGACGGAGAGATAGACGGACATACATATAAACACAAGCCGGTAGGCGACGTGGGATTCTCTTTAATGATTTTCGCCTTTGCATATGTTGCAAGCTATCGGATCTAGCTCGAAAACCCGAGGTATATACATACAAATACATAGACAGATATATACTTACAAACGCATAGACAGATATACACATACATATTGACATACACACGTATATACATGCATACAGACATACAGGCAGATTGACAGTTACACCAACAGATAGACTGAGAGATAGACAGACATACATATATACATAAACATAAAAAACATAAATACAGTTAGACACACACTCAGATAGACATAAATTCAAATACACATAAATTCAGAGACACATGCATAAATACAGATAGAAATACATAGTGGTAGACATGCATACTAATAGACACACATGATGGTAGACATACATTCATGATGATAGACATACCTAGACAGATAAACATACACATACGTAGACAGATAGACATACATTCACCTAGACAGCTAAAAATTCACATGCATACAGGCAGATTGAGCGTTACACAGTTAGAGAGAGAGATGAGTTTGGTATGCACATGTATATTGTCAATCTGTTGAAGATCAATCCTATATGAATAAAGGTTCTGTTCTATGCTATGTCACACACACACACACACACACACACACACACACACTGCTATTACACCTAACATCAATATTAACATCGTCTGGTATATAGTTTGTGTATTCCCTATGCATTTATATATTGCATTATGAATAAACGGTTCTGTTCTGTTCTGTTCCATTCTATATTATCGTACACCCAATAAATTCTTGCAAAATCTTAAATATATCCTTTCAAGTTTTAAACTATCATTTAATCCCCACACTTCCGATCCATAATTTAAAAATGGCAGAACAAGTTTATCAAATAGGTCGAGTTTATGTTTAACCAAGTCTATACTTGGCTTTCATAGCCTGACCGGCACGTGTTTCAAATGTTTTATTAAAAGACCTACCTGGTGAAAATACACCGATCTAGTTTATTACCTTTAAATGAAAATTAAATTTGTTGACTAATTCTCCCTCCTTTTTTAGAGACCACAACATTAGTTTTCTTTATATTAACTGTTAATTTCCATGTATCTCAATAATTTTCGAGTAATATAAGACCTTTGTGTAAGCCGTCTTCGGTTTCAGACATAATTACAATATCCTAAGCATATAGTAAAAGAAATAATTTCATCATACCTAAATCAACTCAATTATTCCCGTTTAATAATAAGTAATCTTCAACGTCATTTAAGAAAATAGAAAAACAGAAAAGGTGAAAGCGATTCTCCTTGACGTACTCCTAATAAACAAATAAAATCATCACTAAGTGTATTATTATATTTCACCCTTGACCTTACACTTTCATACATAGATGTATTGATGTCATATATAGAGATATATAATACGTAAAGTTAATATATAATACGTAAAATTAATATATAATACATATAGATATATTTTATGAAAATCTTTTTTCCAGTAGATAAATTCTTTATTTTGTTTTTCCATTCGGAACATTTCATATCCATTTCACGGTAGTCTTTAGAATAAATGTTTAATTTGTATATTTCAATCAGTTTCAACGAAACATCAAAACCGTTCTCGGCTTTACTCCAATTTAATAGGATAATATTGTCATCCACTTCAGAGAGAATATCTTCGAAATTCCATTAGCTGTGCTATCGTCAAACTGATACACGTATGATCCAACTGTGACAAACATCCACGCTGACAACTAAAGCATTTTGTTAGAATACAGAGTGCATTTTTAAAAGTATTTCTTGCGCGTAACAAAAGTCAAAATAAGATTGTGGTAAAAATATATTTTAACTTCCCATGTTTAACACTATTAAATATCCCTATTCGTTGAAGGACAAGCTTCTTCTTTTAAACCGTGATTCCATCGAGATTAAACTGTATTGTCGAACCAGTCGAAGTTCGTTTCCCTCTCACCAGAACCAGTTAGTTTCATAAATGCGCAATCCGGAGAGTATCTACCATGTTCGATAGTCGGGACGTCATACACTAACCACTGACTAATCCTTATACCACAAGTGTAACATTCAACAATATCTCCATCTTTAATATAAAAAAATCAAGCTCTAGCAAGTGCGTACTTATTTTGTTTCATTTGCTTTGGCCAATGATGATAGGTGTGTAGAGGATCTTCATATGTTGTATACTTTTCCGATTTTATACGTTGACCTAACAGCACAATGTCACACGAATTCATGTTACCAATGTTCATAGTGTTTATAACTGGTTGGATTGCAAACGGCATTTATACCATGAAATCTGATTATTAAAATGAGGGTCGTCACATGTATTTTCAGATATATTATTTTCAGATATATGAAAACTACCGCTCAATAAGTTCATAGGGAAGTCTGTACATGCGTTAAACTCGTTTAGCTCAGTTTCATGCAGACTTCGAATAGCGGATGGTTGCGTTACTGAAGTATCGTTGTTGTCTTCTTCGCAGTGATGTTACAAGTCATTAATCAATCCTCATTGAGACCTAACGCACCGAAAAGATGTTGAGGAACTTCACCAAACATTATATTTTGCCGCTCCTGGTCTTCTTCAAACAGTTTATGTTTTGCCTTTTGAAATATATCGGGTGAAGACTTTTGATTATTTTGTAAGTCGCTGCATGATTTTAATTCTATATTATCATGTTATGATGAGAACACTTTTTTAACGTGCTACCTTGTATAACATAATGTTCATATTGTTTTTCCGGCGTTCTATGTATCTCGGTTGATATAACAGTTTGTGGTTTACCTAATTGAAGTGTCGTTTTGCTTTAGACTTCTTTATAACGGACACTTTACATTTCCGTTTTGTCTTATACTTTTTTATCACGGATTTCACTATAAAGTGTTTTTAAGTGGCGACTAACGAAATATTCAGTCATTCATTTCTTGCAAGTATCACAAAATATATTTTTAAGTCTACCCTTTTTCAATGCTGCCATTATTTAATTATCTATCCTTAAAATGTATGATCAATCGGGTCGATAACGGTTATAATTCTTTAAAGTTAATAGGGCTGATAGCGATGTCCAGCGGGTTGATATACCCCTCTAATATCATGTTGGGGTTCCTTCGATTTTTGTTTTGCTTTCTATCGTTTTTTTCCATTCTACTCCAATGTCCTGTGGGGGTTCTGAAGTTGAAAGGCTTCATTCGATCGTTGTTACGCTTTCTAATGGTTTTGCGCTGAAAGGCTGTTTGAATATATCGTCTTGGACTTTATTAGAAACACCTGTATTCTGAAAAAATATATAGTATTCATAAGTTCTTTGATAGAGTTTAACAGTTTATGTAATTTCTAAAGGTTAATATTTAACTTTTTTCAAGATAATTGTTTTATTTACATATACGAATCGGTCTAAGTAAAAACAATGTTGAAAAAGTACCTGTTCTACTGATATTTGATTAGCATACTCTTCCATGTTGTATAGACAATCTCGAAGTTTTAACGCTTGTTCCCATTTCAAAGAAACCGTCTTGCTTTTTGATTTATCAAACTTGCCATTTTCCCAAGATTTAAAATCATCGTTTAAATGAATAAAAATCTGTCCATTCCAACGAGTTAAAGAAACATTTCTACCGTATGCATATGTACAAGGAACACGATCCAAACATCCGAATTATCATAAAAAGGTTCCATGTTGTATAAGAAAAAGTTACTAGTGTTATAACCGCAATACAAGCTGTGTGACTTTTATAATGCAATGGACCAGGTTTTATCAATATTTCGGCGGGAAGCTGTTGACGTAAAAGCAAATAGTATATCTAATGATTTTGGCGCGTAAACTATCCGATAAAGTCACGTTCACGTTTCGGCGGGAAGTTGTTTAAAGCAAATAGTACACCTAACGACTTTGGCGCGTTAATTATCGCCGTGATATAACTGAAATAATGTTGAAAATGACGTAAAACATAAATGGAATAAACAAATGCTTTAGAGCAACCATATTTACATGAAATAAGATAACATTAGGGAATGTAGAAACATTTAAATAAATCTAACTTACATTTCCAGCAATTGAATCCAGTTGTATCTGTATGTTTTCATGGTCAGATAAATCTAGTTGATCTTGGAAAAGGCACCACACCATATACAAATAGCCATCCCTGCAATTTTAAAAAATCACTTTTTTACACGTCACATACATTAAAAGTAATGACGGTACGCACAAAAAGAATTGCATGTTCATTTAAACCAGCTTCTTTTCTCATTGACTTTAGACATATATTTAAAAGAGATACAGACAAGGTAAATGAAATAGGAGTCTGATCAATACACATTTATAAAACTATCTGTAAAGTTATTATTATAAACAACGAATGGAGTATAGAAAATATTAAGAATACCAAAAAAAGGGGGTATTTATTTAACGCTCTATGCATACTCGGATAACCCTTTCACAAAGTTCATTTACATATAGTATACATTAACGCGGTCTTTCCCTTTATTGCTTGGTTAAATCAGTATTTTTTGATATCATATAAAACCAGAATGTCTCCTATTATAACGTCGCTGTTTTATATCCAAATACTTTAAAAATGGCAGTACGGGTTATTTACTCAAAAATCGTCGTGATATAACTGAAAGTAAAAACAACACATTAAGAATATTACGGCGCATATAACAGAACTATTGTTGAAAGCGATTGTTTAATTATTCACCTTCGTCAAGAATCGAAAAGAATGTTGGAACTCAACATCTCCCATTATCATTGAATAACTGTTGTTTAACAATGTTCTTTTCAGTCATATCCCTGCAGCATATTCAACTACGAATGCGGTGTTCTAACACCAGTACTCTACTCAACAGTCTTTCCAATCGAATGGCTACCTTTCCACATAGACTGTTATTCCATTTGTGGAAGAGGAATAACGCCTTAATTCTTAATGAATTTAATAACATATCGTTTTCTCATTTCATATATCAAAACTTACCGTTTATACGTTGGAACAGAAATTTAAGTTTAACACTGGATATCCAATTGTGAGGAATGAAAGGTACATAATCCAAGTTATTTTCAATAATGAATCAAAAAATGAATCACATCTCGTCAGAAGTTTGGTTTGAATAGAGAGTCCCGTTTACAACGAACGCGTGTCAAAGGAGACCGACCTTTCATGACACGAGTCGTCAAATATGATCCTTTAACAAGATTAAGTAATGGCTTAACATTTTTGAAGTTGAAAAGTCACGTTCGTATGTAAATCTGGCGATAAAACATTCACACTTTTCAGCGATTGTGTCAAAAGTTCTCCTGTTGACACAATGTTTTGATCGTCTATCGCAAAATCTCAACAATAACAACTCTGAATATTGTCATATGAAATATAGTTGAACATTTTGTATTTAAACACATGAGAACAGATACTTAAATTTTGCGCGAAGTCCAATTTTCATGATCGAGCCAGATTCGTTTTTTCAAAAAATAGACACATACTACTCGCATATGAAATACAGTAGATAAATCGATATTTTATTTAGTTCCAAGAAAAGTCAACTTTAAAAAGAAATTTAAGGAAAACAGCCGGTTTAAAATGCCGTATTTTGGTAAAATTTTCCCTTTATTATTGTAAACGCTATCAAGGTGTTTTGATAAGGGTTGCTTCGGTATATAGATTACTATATTGCTACTTTCACTTCTTCTTACCTTCATAACTCACTCGCAGTCTTTTAGCGAATTATAGCTAAAAAGTAATAGCTTTTATAGGATTGAAACAGTTAAATAGAAGTAAACGGTTTAAAAATAACTATCACAGAGCTAATAATGTAATATCCAAATACATGATGATTCTTAAAATGTATGATCAGATAGCTAAAATGTAATAACTGTTATAGGGTCTTCAAATACATGATTTATCGGGTAGTTACCTAAGTATGTCACAGCGTAACATTCTTTTTCTTTAATGGTGGCTTTTTTATTTTACAACTTGACCCTTTCCTATACAAATTATATCCAGCTGATGACTTCCTGAGAAATCCAAGCAAATATTGTGAAAATCTCTAATGAAGGTATTATAATTGAGTTCAGTTGAAAACGTCGCGTTATAAGGAGATATTATTTATTTTCTTCTTATACCACGACGTTTTCAAAAGATGTCTGATGCGCTAAAAGACGCCTATAATTTGGAAAGGGATAAGCCTTAGATATCATAAAAGCGCTAACCTTTGATACAAGTTATAAACTCATCATCTTATATAATTTGTTAGTAAGCGTCCCAGATAACACTTTCTCAAATCTTCCGCTTTTCAGTATAATCATTTTATATAAATCATTCGGAGAGGAGGGTTAATAAAAACAATGTGAAATGATGTTCAAGTGTTTTATGCTACCTTTAAACGAATAAGACCATTATATATTTCATCTGACAATTGGAAAGAGACGTAAAGAAGTTATTATTAAAATAATTGAATCGGTTACCTAGCACGTGTATCTCCAATTCTTTATTATAACACCTCATGTCGTTAAATGTTTACGTGATTCTAAGACTCTTATAAAAAAAAGTCAACGTTTTAGAATAACAGCCTCATATAAGAAAACGGATTTACACGAACTTTACCTATGAAAGTCTCGCTATGGATATAAATAAGAAGAACGCATTAATAATTCGTTCAAGATTGTTTAAAAATATTCATAAATATAACCCTGAACAGTTGATTGATAACTACTTGTTGTCTGTCAGAATTATTAAATTTTTCGAAAATGAATTAAAGTGTCCATGTCGGAACAAACTTGAAGGTGTTGTTTTTTTTAATTCTAAGCGATATTTCTGCAGATGCTGGCTTTTTTATAAAAAAAAATTGATATAGATTTTCTTATCCTTTCCTTTGACTTTTTTATGTGTGATGTTTTATATCAAGACCTAGTTTACTTTATTGTAAAACTGAATGAAAGACATTAGTTTATTGTAAAACTGAATGAAAGACATCAATTTATTGTGCTTAATAATTTATATCATGAATCATTTTTTCTGAATGATTTTATCATTAACTTTTTACATGTGTTAAACAAACGCTTTAATTCTTCAGACAAGTAAAGACCGCCGATGAAGAGGTGTCCAAAGGCAAAAATCTCTAAAAGAAAATCGTGCAAACGTGTTAATGATGGAAAATCAAGAACATCTCTCAAAATTTGCAACAGAAATTTTAAGGGGAATATGAATAATGCAATAGATGCAATTCGAGTTATTGACCCTTGTCTCATTTATTGTGTTTATGATTGTGGAAATGTAATGAATGTCTTTAAAGACACTGAAACAAGAAAGTATACTACAAATGATAATACAACTTAAGTTGAATATACATATATTGTGAACATTGTTTAAAAACCGCTATACTACAAATGAAACTTTAGCTGAATGTACGCCATAGTGTGATCATTATTTGAAAGCCGCTGTGTTAACCCACACTCATATATATGCCTTAAACGATAAAATACTAACGTAATTTATATTTCTGTAGACATTCTTCAAATAGTGGTCGAAATATTATAAAAACATTATTATGATAAAAACAAACGGAAATACTTCAGGGTATGTATATTTTATTATTAATGTTTAAAGGGACGTAATAAACGTATTACATTTTAACTGTTTACTCGCTCCAGTCTTCTCCCTTATTTTTATCGGAAACCGGGCCTGGCGAATGCGTCCCTATTTAACAATCCCGCTTTTTTAAACAAGATCACCACGCGTCTCGGATGGCACGGTTTAACGATGACATATGATAACGAGGAAATAATACGTCACCGAGGATTACTCATACCGACTAAATGCTCTTTACCGAGTTTTTACTCATACCGACTAAATGCTCTTTACCGAGGTTTTGCTCATACCGACAATTACTCCCTTTACCGACGATTTTGCTCCTAAATGCCGAGAAAGGCTCCCTTTAATTTAACACTACTATAAGCTATTCAGTAGTAAGGATAATCCAACAAAAACTGAATGCTAACATTTTTAGGGTGATTTGGGTCTTCAACTTTTCGGCAGTTTTTCATAATACAGATTCCTCTTCTCTTCTGAATTCATAAGCATCTCTGTTACGTGACACTCCACCATATAACGGTAAACGTGAGCTTTGAGGCCTTCTTGTATTGTCCTCTCCAGAAACGGCTGTGTTGTAATCAGGGGGTGGCGATTGTGCATCATTGTCTTAATCCTCCCTGAGATTACTAGAAATCACACTGGTATATGACGGTGGAGGAGGAAGCACATCCAGGATATTTCTCGGGCCGCCATTATCGGGAATACCGGAAGCTCGAATGACGTCACTGAGTAACATAACGGTATTGTTTACGCCTGGTAAGTCAACGTCTGAATTGTAACTATCACTGTCACTGGAAATTACATAGCTATATGATGGAGGAGGATCCATAATTGGAATATTTCCACTGCCGCCATTATTTGGAAAACCAGAAACTCGGATGCCGTCACTGTGTAATTGAGTTGTATTGTTGGTGGATTGGGCATCACTATCTGAACTTAAACTATCACTAATCTCATTGTCAATTACACTGGTATATGATGGAGGATTCCACATCCCCGTATTTTCTTCGTCGGTATTATCCGGAGCTTGACTGTCGCTATTTTGTGACGGGGTCGTATCGTTCACGGGTCCAGGAACGGTGTCTGTATCATTGCTGTTGTTATGGGTGAAAGTACGGGTCTCCTCTGTCCGAAATCGAGTTGTGGGTGTTCTTGTACTTGATCCTCGTCTGCAAAACTTCATATATCAAATAAGAATTAATCAAATTCATCCAATCAGATCAACGGGTATAATTATTATCTGTTGTTATATGTGACAGAAACGTGAATTTTCTCAGATAAATCTATGCTTATTGTGCAATGACGGACATGGAAATTCATCATATAGTCGCACAAGCATATTATAGCCCTATCCCACATGCAGACGCATATGCAGATTTCTATCATCGTCGCACACCGAGGTTTATTGACTGCTATAAACTCCTACAATCATTCAATAAACAACCGTTTGTGTCCAACGACGGTTTCTGTCAGTCTGAGTTTACTTGTTTCTATCATTGCATTTTTGAGTCGGGCATACACCAATAAAGGCGGCGTCCTTTGGAAAAAGTGGAACAAGAAAAACGCAAAATAAACAACATTTTTGTGGACCAAACATTTTATATTCCGTTAATTGCTTCTATATGGTGATTCCAAATATTAAGTTGTATTGGTCGGCTGTAGAATTAACAAAATTCAATTGCACTTTTATCAATCTATTTAAAGTACGCCTGGTACCAGAATAATGTCATACTTACTTATTGACTTTAGTACGCTGGGTACCAGGCTGTACTACAGGTCGCCTATGTTGGTTCATGACAGACAAATACAAGACGTAATAATTTACTTTAGTATCGTGGGTAACTAGATGTGTCTGTGAGCTGTACATACCGTTTCTTCACGGCACATCTTACAGCAACAAACTAATAGTTTTCCTATTACTAACAAGCCGAAGAACACCGATGCTATCAGGACCAACACAATGATAGCCTTTGCCTTCTTTCCGCCGATACCGTCCGGGCAGTCCGATTCGTCACCGCATGGGTTATGTCCCCTACATGCCAGTTTTTTATCGATACAGCGCTCGTTTACACATTGGTACTCCTTCGAATAACAGATACCTACAACATTGATGTGTTACGTTTTAAATCAACATGTAAGTATAAACTTCTACACATCAGTCATTTGAAATTTGATAAAAAAAATAATTATTGTTTCATAATCATTGTTTCGTAAGAAGCAGAATGACACAATACATAATAATATGAGCTGTCTTGCGAGAAAACCAACATTGTGTAAAATATCGACCCGGATCAGCCTAAGCATGCCGCGCAGGCTAACCAAGACAGACACTCATGGCCTCCTGTGGCTTTTCCGTTTCAGGAATCATTACTCTATACTTGTAGCTCCCTGTGACGGAATGTGTCAGCTTGGATTAGCGGATCGCGTTTCTCGCGTAACGGCTCATATTGCTAACGATTTGGTGTCTTTATACATTTGCGTACACTAAAGTCCCGGGCGAACCTGTTCATCACCACAGCAGCAACAAACATGTAAAGTTATCAAAGATGCATCTTTTGACAAAATCTTGAAGCGTAGCCCGACTCGTGTGATTCCAATCTGTTTTAAATAATGTCAAAGTTGACACCGAGTTCCTAGAGGCAGCCCATACTATATGTATTTATCTATATGCTTTGTTTCGTTTCTGTGCTTAACTATTCAATAACGTCTTGGATATATACAGGTATATACTTTCGGATGATGTTTCTACTTAAAACTCGGTATTATGAACGACTAGGGAAGATCACGATCAGACTGCGCTGGTGCGGTGGCTGATCCAAATCTCCCCCAATCGCATATTTCCAAATGTCTGTGTTTGTTTAACGATCATTATGGGGAATAAAATATCATCAAATTAAATCAGAAATACATTCATTCAATCAGGTTTTTTATCTGCACTTATTATAAAAAAAAAAAGGATTACCAAAAATATGATAACATTGAATGTTATCGAAGTTATACTCGAATTCACGTGTGATAACTCGAATAAGTCGTTTAACTCGAACCAAGCCCTGGAAGGGATCTTTCTTTTGAAAACAGCGTAGCGGCAGATCTAATTGCTGAGCCGAGCAACCAAAAACAGCAGCTGCACTTTTATCTTGATATGAAGTTATCACCGACTTTAAAAAAAGAAAGTAATGGCTTACCCTCTTCGGCTACAGGGTATTGACCAGTAGTACTAGTAAGTTACCAAGAAAACACCGTGGTATAACTGAAATAGTGTTGAAAGCGGCGTTAAACACCATGTAATCAATTAAAGTTCAAATTAATTATGGAGCTGAATTAATCATAAATAAAGGGATATCTCAATATGTCGATAATGCGAAGTAATGAATGGGATCATTTGCGACTTCGAGTTAGGGATATTCTCAACACGTCGATAACACGAAGTTATGAATGGGATCATTTGCGACTTCGAGTTAGGGATATTCTCAACACGTCGGTAACACGAAGTTATGAATGGGATCATTTGCGACTTCGAGTTAGGGATATTCTCAACATGTCGATAATGCGAAGTAATGAATGGGTCCCTTTCGATTTCGAGTTAGGGATATTCTCAACACGTAGATAACGCGAAGTTATGAATGGGTTCTTTTCGACTTCGAGTTATCGTGAGTTCACTGTATAGCTTCATATGTTTTCAGTTTTTGTCTTCAGCTAAAAAAACAAGAGGGCCAAGATGGCCCTAAATCGATCACCTAATTGATAGTAAATTAGTAGCAAATATTTAACTGCAAATATCTGGAAAATTTTATCAGGGAGTGCAAATGAAACTGAAAGGAGTGGACACTTCTCAAGAAACAGCTTATCAGTAAAGGCCATTTATATCTTGAAATCTAACAAGAACTTTAATAAGAATGGAATTATAAAGTTTTTGTCATTTTGCACCTTTCCTGATGCCGCCTTGCTGCGCTGTTTTTCAACCAAATCAATATGGCTTCAACAGTTTATTTAGAGGGTCACTAAAGAAACATTTCTACCGAATTATCTTGCAATCGCACAAGTAGATTATGGAGGAAAAGGATTTTAAAATTTGGGTATTTTTTCTCACTCTCTGATGCCGCAGCATCCAAAGTTCTCAATGGAATTTAAATCTTTGAACAATTTTGAAAGAGGACCACCAAAGGAACATTCTTGTGATGTTTTGTGGAAATTGGTCTATTGGAATGGTAGGAGTTGGATGTCACTTGTAGCTAAAAGTTCAATTTACCCTTTTTGTGATGACACCTGGTTGATATGATTGCGTAACCAATCAAAACGGCTTAAACAAATTAAATAGAGGATCATTACAGTAAGATTCGTATTATATTTTCTTAAAATAAGACAAACACTTTCATAAAAATGGAATTTTCAAATTTTGTCATTTTGCCCCTTTTCTGATGCCGCCTGATTGCCATGTTTTTCGACCAATCAGTATGGCTTGAACAATTTTTATAGAGGGTCACCCAAGGAACATTTCTACCAAATTATATTTGAATCTGACAGGCAGATTCGGAGGAGAAGATTTTTAAAGTTTGGACATTTTGTCACCTTTCTGATGCCGCAGCAACCAAAGTTCTCATTTGAATTTTAATCTTTGAACAATTTTGAAAGAAGACCACAAAAGGATCATTCCTGTGATGTTTTGTAGTAATTGGTCTATTGGAATGGCAGGTGTTGGTTGTCATTTGTAGCTAAAAGTTCAATTTACCCCTTTTGTGATGACGCCTGGTTGCTATGATTGTGTAACCAATCAAAACGGCTTTAACAAATTAAATAGAGGATCATTAAAGTAAAATTCGTTTTATATTTTCTTAAAATCAGACAAACACTTTCATAAAAATGGAATTTTCAAATTTTGTCATTTTGCCCCTTTTCTGATGCCGCCTGACTGCCATGTTTTTCGATTAATCAGTATGGCTTGAACAATTTTCATAGAGGGTCACCCAAGGAACATTTCTACCAAATTATATTTGAATCTGACAGGCAGATTCGGAGGAGAAGATTTTTAAAGTTTGGACATTTTGTCCCCTTTCTGATGCCGCAGCAACCAAAGTTCTCAATGGAATTTTATTCTTTGAACAAATTTGAAAGAGGACCACCGAAGGAACATTCCTGTGATGTTTTGTGGAAATTGGTCTATTGGAATGGTAGGAGTTGGTTGTCATTTGTAGCTAAAAGTTCAATTTACCCCTTTTGTGATGACGCCTGGTTGCTATGATTGTGTTACCCATCAAAACGGCTTAAACAAATTAAATAGAGGATCATTAAAGTGAGATTCGTATTATATTTTCTTAAAATCAGACAAGCACTTTCATAAAAATGGAATTTTCAAATTTTCAAATTTTGCCCCTTTTCTGATGCCGCCTGACTGCCATGTTTTTTGACCAATCAGTATGGCTTGAACAATTTTTATAGAGGGTCACCCAAGGAACATTTCTACCAAATTATATTTGAATCTGACAGGCAGACTCGGAGGAGAAGATTTTTAAAGTTCGGACATTTTGCCCCCTTTTTGATGCCGCAGCAACCAAAGTTCTCAATGGAATTTAAATCTTTGAACAACTTTGAAAGAGGCCAACCAGAGGAACAGTCCTGTGATGTTTCACGGAAATTGTCCTTGGAGTTTGGGAGGAGATGATGTTTAAAGCTAAAAGTTAACGCCGGACGGACGGACGGACGGACGACGGACGACGGACGACGGACAAAAAGTGATCAGAATAGCTCACCTTGAGCCTTCGGCTCTAGGTGATCTAAAAATGGCATAGACACATATAAAAGATGAATTAAGCAATGATTTGATCACATAATAGTTTATACCATAATGAAATATATTGAGTTCAATTGTAAATAGACGGGATCCATCTCTCGGCGGTTTTCCTTTTAGTCGTATGAACAAACTCTGCCAGTGTGTTCTAAAGACTTCGCCAAGCTGAGAAAAAGACGAAAAAGATCTTGACAACCCTGAAATATAACAGTTCTGGCTAAACTTCGAGATAATCCTAGAGATATAAGATACTGAGAAACCTAGACATATTAAATTCTGGCTAAATGGTTGTCTTGATAACAGTGTAATATTAGATGATTAATAATTAGTTGGCTGTGTGTATGGTCAACCTACCTTAACATGGAGATTGATCATAAAGAATGAAAGGCTTCAATTATATTTCAATGAAGGACATTCACTTCGTTGACAAAAATATGCAAGTTATGATACATTTTCACTTGACCCCACCCCTGATGTTCCAATATGCCCTTTAGCTGATAACTTTTTTTTCAACTACTATAATGTAAGTGTTATGCATAACTGCAGTATAGATTTCCGGCGACATTGATGCGTTGCATCAACTTTCTCTTGTAGTAGATTTAAAGAAACTCTGTAAATCAGAATGTATTTGGATTTTAAGCATGAAAGCGCATGGAAAAAATGTTATCACGCGAGAACGAAGGTCGAGAGAGTTGTCAAATTTCACACGCTCCGAGTAACGCGCATGCAACATAATTTTCATTTTATTATACTCCTGTAATAACTTTTAGACAAAAATAGACAAATTATAAAAATTAGATGTTTTCAATAACATTGTGGATGACGTGTGAATAACGTCACACTAACGCATTTTGAATGGGTCACATTTGGCCTACCATCAATCACTTGGCAACGTATTAAATTGTTAAATATGGAATATTAATGTATCGTGTTGTATTTTGCGCAAGCTATTTTGCACGTACTTGCGCATGAACATATACATGTATATGATAAAGTATAAATACCAGCTATAGATTTGTTACTGCTCCAACTATCGCCCTGTCTGATCTCAAGCGTAGTTTCGGAACTTCTTATACCGAACTCGGAAATATGAAACGCTATATCATATGTTATCCAACCCACTATATGTACCGTACATTCAATGTCCAGTAGTCGATAGTGAAGTCCTGATTGATGCACGTAAAATATCGTGGCAGCCTTCTCATCATCGTCTGTCAAATATATGCTTTTGCCACAGTGCATACCCATGTTATCTACAAAGAACAAAGATATGAAATGGTCACAGTACAAATAACAAATAACAAAGATATGATTTGGTCACAGTACATATCCATGTTATCTACAAATAACAAAGATATGACTTTGGTCACAGAACAAAGAACACAGATATGAAATGGTCACAGTACAAATAACAAAGATATGATTTGGTCACAGAACAAAGAACACAGATATGACTTTGGTCACAGAACAAATAACAAAGATATGACTTTGGTCGCAGAACAAATAACAAAGATATGAAATGGTCACAGTACATATCCATGTTATCTACAAATAACAAAGATATGACTTTGGTCACAGAACAAAGAACACAGATATGAAATGGTCACAGTACAAATAACAAAGATATGATTTGGTCACAGAACAAAGAACACAGATATGACTTTGGTCACAGAACAAATAACAAAGATATGACTTTGGTCACAGAACAAATAACAAAGATATGACTTTGGTCACAGAACAAATAACAAAGATATGACTTTGGTCACAGAACAAATAACAAAGATATGACTTTGGTCACAGAACAAAGAACACAGATATGAGTTTGCCACAGTACATATCCATGTTAACTACAAATAATAAAGATATGATTTGGTCACAGTACAAATAACAAAGATATGAAATTGGCCACAGTACAGATCCATGTTATGTGCATATAAAACGAATATATGACTTTGGCCACCTTACTGATCAATATTATCTGCAAAAGAACAAAGATATGATTTTACCCCAGCACTGATCCATGCTATATGCAAAGAACAAGGATGTTTCTTTTGTTATTTTGTTCTACTTTCTGATAATATTAATTTGTAAAAACTAAAATTAAGTACAAACTTTTCTATTGTAAAACTATATTTATGAAATTTAAAATTTCTGTTCATACTTCTCTGAACTTGTCAACAGATGACAAAAAGTGTTTATATCTATTGTTTATCACCTGATGTTAAACATTATGAAAATATGTTCTGTATTGATCAAAATATATTTATATGTATGTACACGTTAATTACATTTTGTTCTGTTCATGTTATCTGCAAAGAACAAAGATATGACTTTGCCAAAGTACAGATCCAGGTTATCTGAAAAGAACAAAGATACGATTTTGCCACATTACAGATGTTATATGCAAAGAACATTTTTACAAAGATATGATTTTGCCACATAACAGATCCATGTTATATGCAAAGAACAAAGATATGATTTTGCCACAATACAAGAACAATTATATGATTTTGCCACATGACAGATCCATGTTCTATGCAAAGAACAAATATATGATTTTGCCACATTACAGATACATGTTATATGCAAAGAACAAATATATGATTTTGCTACATTACATATCCATGTTATCTGCACAGAAGAAAGATATGATTTTGCTACATTACAAGACAAATATATGAATTTGCCACATTACAAGAACAAAGATATGATTTTTCCACATTACATGAATAAACATACGATTTTGCCACAGTACAGATCAATATTCTCCGCAGAGAAAAATGTTTCACCATGCGCAATTTTCTCTTTTTGCCACGATGTCTTCAACTGTATTTAATAATGGTACTTTCGTTTTAAGAGATGTTCCAGCAGTTTTTCAGTTATATTACGATGACATAACTCGTATGGGTTCCATGATCCTTGTGAGACAAATCAGTACTTGTCGGGTTTTTGCAGTATAGCAATAAATCTACTACTTCACAGATCATCACTGATCAGTATCTACAGAGGTCCAGAGAAGGAGGGGTATTCAGCTCTTTTTCCCACAATTTCTCTCTTATCATTAAAGCAAATCCTATGTTGTGGGTACTCGAAAGAATCGTCTCACTGGGAAGATTCTTTTGAGAACCAACGTGATAGGGTTAGAGGGTCAAATAAAGGTTTTAGAACATGCAACACGCCCCTTATCTGGAGCTCTGGACTATTAGGGAAGGATATAGAAGGTGCGAATCCCAGCGTCGACATAGGGGCTCAGATGATCAGTTGGTGATCAAACAGCTAATTAGTAACTGTACGAATTACCGACTGAAATGTGCATGGAAAGATGTATACGAGTTTGAAAGTAAACGTGATCAGGACTCAGGATAACGTGTGTAGTAAACGTCATTACTGAATGGCCATTTCAATAGGGCTCAATACTATAGATGGTTATAAACACACACTCGAAAGTTAATACATTTGAGCCGTCCCGCGAGAAAACCAACATTATGGCCTCTGCGTAATGTATCGACCCAGATCAGCCTGCGCTGTCCGCGCAGACTGATCCGGGCCGACACAATAAGTCTCAGGGGGATAGAGGTATAGAGTATTGATTCCTGAAACAGAAAATCCACAGGAGGCAAAAAGTGTCTGTCCGGGTAAGGCTGTGTTGCATGCTTAGGCTGATCAGGGTCGATACTTTACGCAGAGTCAACAATGTTGGTTTTATCGCGGGACGGCTCATTTTATGGTGCCACGTCTATCGATTTTAGGTTTTAATACATACTCACAGCCATAACAGAAAGTTCACAATTAGCCTACATATGTTATATCGACATAAACTATCGACAATATATTCTGATAAACGAACACTCGATGTGAGCCGCGTCTTACGAGTGTGGGTCTGATTGCATCTGCGTACAGTGAAGACTCAGGTGAGTTTATGCATCCGAACAGTTTCCTTGGAGAATTCTTTGTCCGTCAATGTATTACAGAAATCATAACATGTACAAATTCCTTTCTATGTTAAACTCGTCAATTCAAAACGTTTTTACTCTTTCAGCGCCGAATTGTTTAAAGTAAACTCTTCCATGTTCAAAATTTGGCGTGTCCATTTCTCATGTAATAAAAGTTCGGTCTATTTTGATAACTAAAAGGCAAACAATGCTGATTTCAGGTGAGGCAGCTCGTTACGAGCTGACTCGCCTGAATCAGTATTGTTTGCAAAAACCTGAATATTGCCCTTGGCGGTGAAAGAGTTAAATGCCATTGGAATATATACAAAAGCTAACCATAAAAGAAAAAGTAAAAGTATACTTAATGTAGAAAATGATTAGATGATGAGCGTTATTGTTCTTTATGATATTGAACTTATTGCTTAACTTGTCAGGAAAACATAGCATTAAACTTTTTATTCGAATTATTCACACTTATGTATGAGCCGTTCCACGAGAAAATCAACATTGTGGACTGTTCCGGAATCATAACTATATATCTCTACCCCCCCCCCCCCCCCCCATGAGATTGTATATGTCGGCCCGGATTAGCCTGCGCGGACTGCGCAGGCTGATATTGGTCGATACATTACGCAGATCCCACAACGTTGGTTTTCTCGTGAAACGGCTCATATATTTCTCTCATTTAAAACATTATTTCCCTCTTCTAGGGAAGTGCAGCATTCATACACCTTAGTATTGTGCCAAACTGTATGTCTATTTTTTTCGTATGCACATGTATATTGTTAATAGTTTAACGATGAACCGTTTGTGTTAAGGTCATATGAATAAAGCTTCTGCTCTGTTCTATAGTATATAGACACATATGTATCTCCACTACTTTTCCTTTATTGTTATGTGGTCATTTCGTTAAATAACTACCATTAACCAGGAAGCAAACAATGTACATGTTCATATATATGTGTGTGTTTGTAAGATTGTATGTACAAGAAGGACATTTTGTCTTTTGTGAATACAAATCGTGAATCATTTAACAACATACAAGAAGTGCAGCCCCACTAGTTCTACATCAATGTACTTTTACCTGATTCCATTACGGAGAGTCAATAAGACCCCAGATCATATAGTATTCACTGTGACTTTTGTCAAACGTCCGAAAGAATGTATATTAATGTTATTCATTCCGTAAAAGGGGGTTAATTACGGAATGAATTGCATACTCGTGGGGTGTACCCCGCAAAAAAAACATCAAAGGAAATAACCCTACAAATACACTTCATCAGTACGCCCGTCTGTCTGTCTGTCTGTCTGTCTTTCTATGAGTTTGTAGGTACTCGCGCTCAGCCATTTAGAGAGCAAAGCACTATACTAAAATGAATGATACTGTATTTATAGTATACACGCGTGGAACAGTAACTAACACACCTTTTCACCCGTGTTTGATAGTTGTACTTACACGATTTCCTCTTATACGGATTCCAATAACTAGATCCAACATAAGAACAGAGTGTGAAGAACAGAAGTATTAGAAACTGTCTCGCCATTATAATCGAGGTGTTTTTAAACGTGTTCACTCGACTGTAAGTATGAATGTCCATACGTATTTACAAATGCATTATAGTCAATATACACACTACATAATTGTAACACAAGATGTTATATGTATACATACCCGATCCATATATATACCTGTGAAGACAGGATTTATTTTCCAATATATGGGCGAAACATATATAGAATAGAATAGAATAGAACATAATTTTGTTTTTAAATGTACAAAGTCGTGCTGATTTGTTTTTGTGTGGTGTGGTGAACATTTTGCAAATTATATCACGGCGTTTACTGGCCAATTTACCAGTTCTACTGGGTACAATTCCAAGAACCCTACTTAGCGCTAAGTAATACTTAAAATCTTTAATAAGGTTTGAACACAGACCACCTCATGCTTGACACAATATTTAAATAAATGACTAAGTTAAAATAAATAGTTACCTTGCTGACTTCAACCGACATGTGAAGAAATGGAAGACTTGGACATTTTTATTTGAGAACCAACAAGACAGCGCGCTCGACTTGTTTTAGTTCTTGAAAATAAAGCAAAAATTACTTGGCCTACGGTTTATCGTCAAATAATAATTTAGGCATGGCTAGCTAAACGGGTTCGTGTTGCAGTTTAAAACAGTAAAGCATCAGAAGAACCTATTCGTATGCATGTGTGGCCGAGTGGTTAGCGTCGGGGATTTGCAATCGGGCGTCCCACGTCGCGCCGGTATTCGGGTAGTGCCCTTGGGCAAGGCACATTTCCTATCCTAGTACTGGTTTGTTTGCCCAGTGATTATGAATAAATGGAATGTCGTTTCGAAGTAACTGAAATAATATTGAAAACGGCGTAAAACCCCAATAAAACAAATCGTATACATGTCAATATGTAGCCGCACCAGAATATTTACTTTTCGTCTATATGTCATTAATATAGAATGATCATACATACAATTCAAATGATCATAAATACAGTTCAAATGATCGTACATACAGTTTAAATGATCGTACATACAGTTCAAATGATCATAAATACAGTGCAAATGATCATAAATACAGTTCAAATGTCATTTAGATAGAATTCTGACCAAATTTCAAGCTGGTGTAGCCAAAAAAAGATGCTTCTACAGAGTAAACAAGATTTTCCTTCAATCTGGCCTTAGTGACTTAATGTGACCCGTATTTGAACCTGACCTGGATATATTATTAATACAAACATTCTGACAAAATGTCAAACTGCTGAAGCAAAAATTGCGGCCTCTAGAGTGTTAACAAGAGTTTCCTTCAAGTTGACCTAGTGACTTTCTTTTTGACCCATCGTGACCCATTATCGAACTTGACCTACTTATCATCAAGACAAACATTCTGATAAAGTTT
Source organism: Serripes groenlandicus (assembly GCA_031761405.1). Lineage (NCBI taxonomy): Eukaryota > Metazoa > Mollusca > Bivalvia > Cardiida > Cardiidae > Serripes > Serripes groenlandicus. Next base: position 3,503,119 of record JASEVX010000010.1, on the reverse strand, counting down.
CAACATGCTTAAATTGAAAATAAGGCCTTTTGAGTGTTAACAAAATTTACATTCAATTTGGCTAAGTGACCTAGTTTTTGACCCGGCTTGACCCATATTCGAACCTGGCTTAGATATCATATAGATAAACATTTTGACAAAATTTCAAGCTGCCTTAGCACACAATGTGGCTTCTACAGTGTTAACAATATTTTCCTTCAATTTGGCCTAGGGACCTAGTTTCTGACCCAATATGACTCATATTCGAACTTGACTTACATCATCAAGACAGACATTCTGATAAAGTTTCAACATGCTCAAGATGAAAATGTGGCATCTAATGTGTTAACAAGACTTTCCTTCAATTTGACCTAGTGACCTAGATTTTTACCTCAAATGGCCCAGTTTCGAACTTGTTCAAGATTCGATGGAGATGAATGTTCTGATAATCTGTCATGAAGATCCGATGCAAAATGTAGACTGTAGAGTGTTAACAAGGGAAAATGTTGACGACGCACGACAGCTGTATTTTCGTATTTTTCATTGCGGAGATGTTCTCAAAAGGTTTTTGAGCTACCCGCTTTCGAGATACTCGTTTTCCATATATTTAAAAGAAACATTTAAGATCCTTATGTCTAACTTAAATTTCTCAATTATGTATACAACTTCATGGATTAAAAAATTATATCGTGTACGTTTACTTTGTATAATGTGCATACTGTTTAGCTTGCTGTGAAACGTATTTAACTGATCCCAATCAAGAAAAATTGTCCATTTTGAAAAAACAGAGGGCAGCACAAAAAGATTACAAATTTTCACTTCCTGAACGCTGGGCATGCCAATATACGGAAGTATTCAGCATAGCTGAATCCCCCGCATAAAAAGTAGTGTGTGTTAAGACTAATAGTTCGGAATTCCTTACCAGGGCAAAATGCATTTTGACAAATGAGAATGCAAAGGAATTTGAAGTGATGTGCATATTTGCAATAAATGTCATCCACTTCTTTGCTTTTGGCGCTTTCATTCATCATGTTGTCTATTACCAGGATCTTTTCACCAGGTTAATTCATATACCACGTTTCGAGTTCGGCTTTAGTCGGAAGACCTTCAAAAACGATGATGTGAGGTATGCTCTTTTTGATTTCCGCAAGTAAATGTTGGTCTACGCTATAGCAATAATATATTGCCTTAATCGGTTTAGAAAAAGCACTATCAGCTTGTTTCAATAACTTGAATATAAACGTGTTTTTTCTAACATTTGTAGGACCTGAAGAATAAAACATGAAAAAGTTTTTAATGGGATTTGTATCATTTTGTATATGCATTTTAGAAGTATTGAGTGTAAATCAGTACTAACCTACTACTTGAGCTGTTGAGCTGCTTTCAAGTTTCACAATACTCGCCATGTTAAGATCAATACTCAAAATGATACAAATCACATCAAAACCTTTCTATTTATATTCTAAGTTGAAGTTTAATGGTGTCATAAATAAATCAAAGAATATACATATTTTACATATACATTTTATTATTTTCCATTATCTTCCATTAATACATTTTAAAGATATAAATATATATACATATATTACAAAGAGGGAAAAGTGACAGACAGGCAGACATACATACATGCAGTCAGATAAACATACATTCAGAGGAGAAGAGAGATAGAGATAGAGAGATATATAGGGAGAGAGAAAGAGAGAGAGAGAGAGAGAGAGAGAGAGAGAGAGCGCGCGCGCGCGAGCGAGATAGAGAGAGAAAGAAAGAAAGAAAGAGAGAAAGATATATACATGTATATATATACATTTATCATTCACAGAGAAAAATATAAATAAAAATATTTAATTGTACTATGCCAATTATTTATAATTTCTGATATTATTTACTCATATATATTTTAAATTAAAGCTTTTAGATGCTAGTTAAATTAATTATTGTAATAAATAAATAATACTAAGATATGACTTGATGTTGTATCTTTGTTTCAGATATTATTTCCGCCTATATATTTTAAATTAAAGCCTTTAAGTGTTAGTTAAATGAATTATTGTAATTAATAAATAAAACTAAGATATGACTTGATGTTCTATCTTTGTTTCAGATCTTAATCCTTGCCACGAAATGTGTGAATGAAGGGAAAATAAGACATAACATAATGCAAATCCGTGTCTATTTTTTGCTCGAAGGTCAATGACACTTGCTATTGTTATTAAACAGGATTTGAACACAATAAACCAAGTTACATTGTGTTTCGCAATATAATTCCTAAGACTGGAAACCCTTCTCGCCGACTAGCAATTGACAAAGCAATTTAACTTTTATTTGTTTTTGACGATGCTTGGTCGTTTTATCACTTGTGTCCTCTTTCCTAACCGTCTTTTTAAATTCTTACCTCAGAGATGTGCGAATAGTTCAATTAACTCTCCCTTCAACGTGGCGCTCATGTTCAGCCCTTCGATCAATGTGAGGAATAAAGTATATATTTTTAGCGTTCAGTGACCTTTTTATCAAATTTCAGATGTGCGTTATGAAAGTGTAGCCAAGTCGTATGTATATGTCACAATACACCAAATAAATCAACACATTTCAACCCTCAACTGCCACACTTTCTGAGCCTTTTCCAAGTAAAACACCACACATCATTGAAAAGAGATACCTCTTAGCTTTGAAATAATAAGAAGAACAGTGTGTGGGGGGAGAAGTGTCATGTATTATGTAAGAAAGAACTCACTCCGCGACGATGGTAACCGTCATTTTGAACACAATCCGGCTAGCCAAAGCTGGTTTTCCAGAGATTATACTTTCATTTTCTTACAAGGTCAAAACACAAAACAAATGGTCAGTTCAAACAGTTCCAATGTATATATATTTACAAATAATTAACACCCATTGTGACATAGTCAATGTAGTTCATGGAAGATGAACAACCAATTCTAGACAAAATCAGTTTTTAAGGGACTACTTGGCGTAATTTGACCTATAAGGGGACGTTTATACTGCCTTTTTTAAAGATTCACATTCGGATACGTGCACAGAGAGACATGACCGAATGTACAAACATATACATACCAAAATGTTCCCTGTTACAAAACTAAGCCTATTGGATAATTGACCCACAGTGTAAACCTGTTGGAAAACCCCACAAATGCATTGTGAAGATAATTTGACCGAGGACTTTGAAACTTCGATTCAGTGCACTCGAAAAGTCGGAAAACTATGTGATCCCGTGAATGTTTGAGAGCTGTATTATATACAATACAATGCATGTTATTACATTCAGGCACATTTGCCTATAGTAAGTTACAAACAAGTATTTACAATTAATTTTCAAAACGTAATCACTTTACGAAAAGCAAAGATAAAATAAATTATGAATATTAAAAAAAAAATCCGACAACAAAAACAATGACTATAACTATAGAAATAAGTACAACAGTGCATACCAAACAAATACAAAAGAGCATACCGATATCAAACTATATAACTGTATACAGTCTGATATCGGTCTACACCACACATCCGTATCCCACAATTTACATTGATAGCGTACTCGTGCACATATATATTTATTCATTCAACCAAAATAAGATGATGGTGATGAGAACCAAAAGTTGTGTAGATCGAGATCAGACAACATAGCTATGCAGTCTGATCTCGGTTTTTTTATTTTTATTATAACTATATTTCCCTCAACACACAATGTATGGTTAAACATATATACATTCAATGCCACACAGATAATACTAATAAGAATATTATTGTTTATTCAAATATTAATTATTTTGCCGTCAGTGTTCTTGAGTCAATTCCTCATTCTATTTGCGTTGTAAATATATTTTGCTAGTTTAAGCGCTGCAGATTTCGTTTCTGAACTTTTTTGTTTGTAAATTTATTAAGATTTGGCCAATTTTGGTAATATGGTTTGAAGAATTGTTAAAGAAGATCTCCTGTTGTTGATTGCAGTTTACACACAGTCTGTCGTTTCTGGGTGTATTGACATATATTCCCGTTTCTATATTGAGTGAATGAGAACTCGTTCGGGATTTTGTTAATGCGATTCTGAACTTTTTATGTAGTCAAATTGTTCAAATATGAAAACTGTATGTCTCGAGTTTGTTAGAGTTGTTTATCTTTGAGTACCAAGATTGTTTATACATATCATTTATTCTTTGACTGATGATTTATGATATATTTATTTCTGTATCAAATTGATGTAACCATGTGTAATTCATTCCACAATGATCTAATATTTGTTTTATTTGGAGTTCCCAATTATTTAGGTTTGTTGAACCTTGGTTAACCATTGACTGCAGCATTTTGTATGGTTTAAATAGAATAGAGTTTGAATCAGATTTAATTAATTTATACCAATACTTTATTAGTACGATCTTTCTTTGTACAGAGGGTGGTGTTAAGCCCAATTCACCATACATACGATGGGTTGGTTATTTATGTTAAAGTTATAGGTTGTATGGCGACCTCTTTCAAAAATCATAATTTTGGTTTTGCTAGTGTAAAGCTTTAACCCCCATGTATTGCAATAATAATTTTCTATATGATTCAAAATATTCTGCAGTATTTCTGCTGATTCTGTAAGAATTACTGCATCGTCTGCAAATAATGCCATAAATAATTTTGTTTGGTCTACGTTTATAATATAGTTTGACTAAATGTTTATACTATTTAGTATGTCATTGAGGTAGAATAAACATAAAATACTACTGGCTGGATCACCTTGCTTTACACCCATGTTTGAGATGATAAAGCTTGAATATTCTTTGTTATGTTTTACAAATGATTTAATTAATGTGTACATTGCTTTAAATGCATTTATAAGTTTTGAATTAACATGTTCTGTGTACAATTTTTGCCATAACATTGTTCTGTCAATTTTGTCGAACATTTTTTCGCAATCGAGAAATGCAGTGTACAGTTTCTTTTTATTTTCGAGTGTTTTTGTTATAATAGACAGAAGAATAAATATACAATCAGCTGTTGATTTCCCTATTTTGAATTCATATTGATTATCGTTTATGATGAGTTATATCTAGCCCATAAACTTAGTCAGATCGACAGTAAAGTAGAATATATTTTGGCTACGATATTATTAAGCGTTATACCACGGTAATGTTTTGCTTCTTCCGAGTTACCTCCTTTAAATATTGGTACTATTATAGCCTTTCCCCACGAGTCTGGATATAAACCTTCTTCAAACATCTTATTATACAGATTGAGGAGAAAACATGAAATTGTGTCAAAAGAATCTTTGAAAATTTCTGCTGTTAGCTCATCTATTCCAGGACTTTTCGAGTTATTTTGAGAAAATACTGCTTATATAGAGAGACTAGATAATAGACATACTCACGACGGTACCGAGTCTACCTTTTGTCGAATGCATTGGGCAGAATTATGTAGTCCCAAGTTATCGATAATTAGGAAATCAACATTATCCTTATATTTACACGTGTACGTGCCTGTATATCAATCTATACTATTGGAGCTAAATATACACTGGTTTATAGTGATGTCATACATTGTGACTTCAGATAGAGACATAGTAAATTCATGAGTCAGATTGTGTCATGGAACCAGAAGGACCTGTCTCGTGAGAAGCTTTAGCATATTTAGTGCATGTGGTTGATATTCACACTTAGTTTACATGTATCATAACAGGTATTTACGCTATGACTGTCGGGGATTTTTTTATTACTTACGATCAAGAAAACAAAATGACTATAGATTTAAAATTCTGTGAATTAGTATATAAATCTGAAGATTCAAGACATTGATGGAAAAGTCTGAGAATAATGCACAGATATTAAGTTTAATCATTTTCTGAACATTTGACACAGTAAAACCTAACTATGTGATGCTTTTCTTATTTTTCCTTTGCGAAGACATATGTATTGGCCGATTAAGCCGAAAACTTAGGTTTGGGTGGTATAACAAATTTGAATTGTCTTTGATAATCATTGCTTAATTGTCTTAAAAAACATCCGCGGTCATGTTGATCTACAGTCAAATAGTCCCTACAAAAACCTTTGTTGGCGTAGAAATTAGTGTATACCACCACCAGAATGCATTGAATACATGACATTGAGTTTAAATTAATTGTGAATGTGTATAAGATGCACTGGAAATAATTGATTTAATCATTTTTAATTTGTTTACCTTATTTGAAAGTAAAAGTAGAGAAAGTGAAACACCGGTTTTGTCTAGGCCCGATTTAGTCCAAAATGCCGGTACATATTTTCGCCTGGTGAATTATTTCTTTCGTAATGCATACCCCCTCTTTAAATATGGTTGTTGTATCACCTTTTTGTATATATTTTACACACTAGGTTTAGGGTACTAGGCTGAATTCCATACCCACGCAAAGCATGATAAGAGTTGTTACCCTTTTTTACAGCGGTCTATTATTTTAGAGGTACAGTTTTTACCAAAACCTGCATCCAATATCGTACCAAAATGAGGAGCGGACTCTACTCTTTTTAGTTCTTCGTCCTTATTGACGCCGCCTTATGGGATAGGTTTTAATTTTGTACCATGGGGTGATGTAATCGAAAAGGGAGCAACCAAAACATATTATTGTAAAGAAAAACTCTGTAATATGTTTGAAAAAAACAGCCTTTATGATTGAATAAATTGTATTAACTGATTTAAGAAACAACAAGATACAAAATATGTACATATTTTACCGTTGTTACAAAACTTTAGACAAATTTAATTCTTTTTTGATAACTGTTCCCCACCTAACTAGGTCAAGCTTTTTTTATGACTTGGTTTAAGAAGTTCACTAGGCTACGCTTTTTAAATTGTTTGGTTTACTGCTCTGACGAGCTCAGAAAAAAGATTCGGGTGATGTTTTTTCCTATTTATTTTTGTTGTATAACTAAACTTAAAACGTTCCTCCCCATACAGTTATTTGTTCATTCAGACCATTGTATTCTTGCTATATGGTGATTATACATGAGAACTTTTAATTTCATAAATGCTTAATTTTGATATTAAATATCTTTAAACTTGTTAGAATTATTTGTATTTTTTTATTTATATTCTCTCGTTTTTTGTTATCATACTTCTGCTCAACTGGAATGAGAATAGACTTCCCTCTCTCCTTCCAAAGCTTGTGTCACACTTAACTTATAACTAGAGGCATTAACACTTAAGTTAATATCTATTGATATTTCAGTATCTATGTTCTTTGGTTATCTAATTGATCTAGTTAGAGCAGATTTAAAATTAAGAAACTTCAGCTTGTATGACACTTAATTGTTGCAGTCAATGTTAACCAGACGGTAAACCAAATGGTTTGAAGACTTAACTTGTCATTTCACGACTAAACTTTACATGCTGAATATCACATAGATCGTAGCATATACAGTGTATAATCCCTACGTCAAAGTGGACCCTTTTTGCTCTTTATAAGCAGGTGAGCAATAAAGGAACATCTTGGCCTTCTTGTTCAAAATAGCTACATCTTGTCCGTTTGCACAGGTTATTTAAATGAACTGCATCTGCTTCCCTTTAAGTCATGCTTTAAAATCATGCGCGGCGTCCTTGGTGATTAGCATCAAAATTCGTCTTGTAGTTAACTGTAAAAGGTAATTGCATTATACGAAAGGAAAACCAAACGTATATGATTTGTCAATATCAATTTCAAACTTTTCTGCGTATTGTTTTACAATGTTAAAATGTGCGTGTAATTATAACGGACTGGTTGTTACGATACTGATATCGTCTGCTATAGGATTTCCCGCCGGAACGCTTCCTACCATTGCGCCACACCCTAACCCTTCAAGGTCATCATGGAAGTCATTAATGAACAGCGTGTTATATAATCCTGATAGAACAACTCCCTGACGTCCATATGCACTGACGTTCCATCTTAACATACGTTTTAAGGTTCCGATAGCTAGTGTCTTCCATAGCTTGATATCAATTCCTAAATCTAACATTTTCACAAAAAGAGCATCGTGTCAGACCGAATCGAATGCGCCTTTAATGTCTAACTGTGTTCATAGACATTGCTGTTTTTGTTAATAGAATTGCGAAACATTATTGACTGAATCACGAATGCAAACATAAGCAAAAGTCAAATATGTAAAAACAAATCCCACTTTTTCCAGGTGACCAAATAAAATAACAAGTCTCTGAATGTGTAAATATCATATTTAAGTGTAATAAAGGATAAGAATTTCACAACTTTATACCAATTATCTGTCAAAACAGAAGTTTGCAATCGTTTAACAGTCCCTAAAAGTAAAGTAAAATACTGAAGATGAACAACCAGAAAATCATTCAAAACACAACTGTTCTGGTATATTACACTTCTAAGCTTACCTTTTTCATTGTAAACATTAATAAACTGTATAAATAGATCGCATACTATGAGTGCATCCGTTGGTTCAGTACAGTCAATACATAGGTAGACACTTTACTGTCATGAATGTTCCTGGTGGGATTTCAATAGACCAATTGTGTAATATGATCATTACAAAAGTACTATGTGGACCGAAAGATATAGTTCGGAGGTGGGGTCAATAAATTTTCACAAGACAAACGATAATTCATTATCTTGGAAATATTTCATTATTGCCTGATGCATCATTACTTGTTTGTCATTGTGGGGATTATTTTTAGATAAATATTTCTATATGCACTTCTGTATCTCCACTTAACCGATCGCAATTCTATCTTAAGTAATTACAGTACTTTGATTCTAGATTGTGATAGATCGTTTCCTGGAGATTAAAGCCCGCCGTAATACAGCTTAATCCTTTTTGAAAACGTTGTTGTTGTTGTTTGTTCGGAAAGTAAGGAAACCGAACTTGAGTTAGTCCTTTAGCGAATTCCCATTTTGTCAACATTTGTTCAACTATATTTAATGATAACACTTTTGAATAAAGAAATTTTCCAAACTTTTGTCTAAATGTTGTTAAAGTCTACTGCATATTTGTTGCATGTGGATAAGGATTAAGGAAAACTGAAACTATTCTAAATTGTGTGTACCTGTATCAGTTTAAAACAACATGCAATTGTCTACGGTCTGTAATATTAATTTATTTCCCGCATTCCAAAACTCTGAGGCAACACGTTGAAATCACCTTGGCAAACAAACATTGAAAACACTGTTGTAAAAGGAGAAATTGCTCATTTTTTAGCATTTTCTCCATTTGCACTAATGTTTTCAAAAGCTGTCAGAAAGCCTCTGTATATCGGAGAGTTTTATATAAGAAGGAATCTAAAAATAATTCATATGTATACATTACATTTACTATTAGGTTTATTTGGTTCCTTTATTCCCCCAATCTGTTTGGAGATTTCTTTACATACAATACAAGTTAAGAATATAACAGTTTAACAAATCAATGGAAAGACATATTTCTATCACCCAAGCTCAGATGTTATTAATATTCATTCACCCACACCCTTATTCGCCCAAACACCCATTCAATCACTCACGAAATCACTCAACCATTCACACATGCATATTACTTTTAACATGTATATATTGAGTCCTGTTTTACTAAATTATAGTTTGTGTTTGACATCTTGGTTATAAGAGTAATCGTATGATCAGATATGATATAGGTACCTGAACAAATGCCTCTCTTATTTATAGTATTTGGTATTGACATTAAAGGATATGTTGTCGAACAGACCAACATGCCTGCAAACTGCTGCGACATATTAGTGGTATAACCTGTAATAATCTTTGATACAATCAATATATATGTGTGGGTTCATTTCAAGAACTTGTCTCAAGACAGACTCATTATCGATGGTTAATTTAAAATAATAAAAACTTGTAATTCTTGGCTATGGCAGAGTAGAAGATTATTTCTTGAATAAGTGTACGGAAGGAGTAATCTAACATATTAGGAAAAAGTCTTCTTTCCTCAAAGAAACATCTGTAGACAGAGATTATAAAAAAGACATAATGATTAATTTCTTCATTTCCAAAAATATTTTCTTTTCAAAAATTACATTTCACTATCATTTGTCATGATATTAAATAATATTGCCACAAAGCTATATGTATTTGAAAGAAGCAAGTATTAGTGTTTAACCCTGACCTACATGCAGACGACTTATAACTTTAAACAACATTGTTGCAAAATTAGAAAATCCTGACAAGTAAAAACATGACCATTGATGGATGTTGTACAGCTTTTTGCTGAGTTGTGTTAATAAGTCTGCTGTAGTCTTCTTCTTTACGAGAGAAAATGCTAATTTATGCTAAAATTTCTTTAAGGATTTGCTTATTTTTCAGTCTATTTGCTGCATGTGTGAAATGATAACAGCTGGTTTTGGATTCATTTCATATGACTATGAGTCCGAATGAATAAAACAAAAACAAAACACTTTCAGCTTCAGTGTTAATCAAAACTACTTCATCTAAAGTGTCCTCTTCAATCACTGATTCTCTGATTGTGCAATACTGCAGACCACAACAAAATCGCAGATTTGCCCGCTCAATAAATACGCTCAGCAACTTACAGATTCGTCGAGTTTCTATTGTCTCTGCTTATAAAAGTTGCTTCCCTCACTTCATAAAATCTTGAACATTAAGCTTAACATCCTTATCACAAAGTTCACCGGCTATAGTTAAACCTCTCTCAGCAATGTTTGTATCATCCATCAAACAATAATAAATAATTTAGAAATTTCGGAAATCTTAGTTATGGGTTGATATTCCAAGTACAGTATCGAATAAGTGGTTTTATGTACACTATTGGGGTGGAAGGCGATGCAAGCTCATATGAGACATCTCGTCACGAGCGGTCTAATCTAAATTAATATTGTTTTCAACTCCCCCACCCCCGCCCCTATGTTCAGCATTCATCAGTGTGAGGGTTATGGAGGGCAATTCTCTCTCTGGTTTATTCTTTTATTCGGCCATGTATGCTGATGGATTGTACATATTTTTTGCATAATAAATATATTAAATGACATTTTTTTTATAAATAATCGGTCACCAAAGGATGTGCAATGTAGACTGTGTTTGTCAGGTTTAGCTTAGAATTGCATTCCATGAGGGCAATTAACTCCTCATCATCATTTCTGTATCAAATTAACAGGGATACTGAGTTAATCTGCCCTCCATACAAGAGGTCTCATTGCCAGTGTTATCTCATGTACAGAATAACCGGTATTAAAGACAGGAAAATGGGTTTTCCTTGCTTGGTCGACCACAAATATGCCGGATGAACGATCCTTGTTTTACATCATATTAGTATATGCCCGATTTTTTTAAGAAACTTAAATCAATGCATTTGAATTCGCTGCCTTGTACATCCATGCCTGCCTTCATTGTTTAATCTATACAGTTTTGTATTTTGGGTCAGACAATAGTCCAAGGAAAATTCAGACACAACTTCAATACTTGTGCCATCTGGTGTTAAATCAGGATTTAGGTGGTATTTATGAAGTTAACAAAAGTGCATACGTTTGGTCTTGCTTTTACAGAATTTAAAGCCATTTTCGTTTCACCATTTTTGCAAATTGACCAATCCGTTGTTTAATGTTGGACGTTACAACGCCGAAGAAGTGTTTTTATCCTGACTTAAATCATGTAGTTTGTATTATGAAAACGCATACGTATAATAATAGTGTGTTTTATTTTGATTGCAGACTCATTTATTACGTAGAGATGAAGTACTTAAAAATAATGTAAGAGTAATCCACAGTTTTATTTCTGTATTTAATATATTTTGTCATGTATCAATCAACATAACCAATAATTAAGAAATCCCAATTAATTATCTCCATTCTGCTTGTATCATTGCATACTAGCAAAATAAAGCTTGCTTAAACAGTTTAGAATGATTATCCTAACACAGACGACAGTATGAATTCCTCTTTTTTTCATGTGACTTTTGTTCAAATTCAAGATAAAACTATTTTTCTTTGTTTCTTTCGAAGCAATAAACCTTTTTTTGTGCGATATCCACACGACATATTTATACTCATTTTCCAAATAATTCGTTTATGCTGATCTGATTTGAGGTGTGTTTTTTGAAACAGAGATGTATTTATTGAACACATCATTGACATATAACTGATGACAACTTGAGAATACACATGAGTCGTTTGCGCTTAAGTTCCCATCGTTTAGAAATTGAGCAGGGTAGATTCAATAATATTAATAGAGAAAACAGAATATGCAAAATATGTAACCAAAATGAAGTGGAAACAGAATTTCATTTTCTTTTAGTATGTACAAAATACAGTGCACTTAGATCTAAATATTTAGGAAATGTAACATGGCTTTCAATACAAAAGCTCATAGCAATAAACAAAAAGAAACTCTACAATCTTGCTAAATATATCAAGGAAGCTATGTCAATTAGAAAAAATACCCTTAATGATATTGCTGTTTCTTAATGTATATTAACATTAATTGTTTGTATTTGTATGTAATTTTATGAATTAATGTATTATGTATGTCTGTGCCATATAATTATTTTGTAAATGGCCAAAGGCAAATATATTGCTGATTGCAAATAAATATGAATGAATGAATTGATAAATCGTTGTGATAATTACGCATCGCCTTTATTAGCAAAACAAACAGCTGACGAGATTAATTGAATGTGTGAAAAACAGTCGACTAAAACCTGATAATTTTCCTGTTCTACCTATCCATGTGCAATATGTACTGTAATGACGCAAAAGGCATTGTGCAGTTAGTTCGATAGTTCGAAAGAGGAGGTGTTCGAGCTTTCCGTAGAAGAACAACTTGAAATATATAAGGCTTTAGTCGGGACCGAGAGACAAGTTCGAATTTTCCTTTTTGTTCGAGCTTTCTCATGTTAGAGCCACTGAGGTTTTACTGTATATACATGCATTTATAACCTGAACAATTTACAACATATACAATATAACAGATTAACTTTCTCTATTGATACGTTGTCTTAAATTGTATTGTTATTGTTTTTTATATGTCCATTTGACCATCAATTTACAATTCACTTGTAAATTATCTAATAACATCAGCTAATGAATTGTGATTGTCATTGCACAATTGACCCTCAGATAGTAAATACAATTTTGTTGGATTTTAATTTAATCCCAATTGAAAGTGTCAAATTTACAAAATACTTTTCAAAAGAATTGTAAAACATGTGTTCTCGGTTTGACGAACTTACAAAATGTACAATGAATTGTCGGATCGCCGAATATCTAGTTAGCTCCGCCCACATTAGCAACGGTAACTAGCACGACATCATTTGTAACCAAGAATAAGAATGGCGGACATCGTAACGTTAAACAATGTCCCGGACAATTTTTCGTCCGCTTATTTGCAGTACTCGCCAATACCTCGAAAACAACAAAGGGCTACATCTTTCTACAGGGACTGTAATATTAAGCCTCTGTCATGTTTATAATCCTGTAACTGGAACAATAGTCCACATAAATGCACAGATTTTCCAGAGACAGCGTAAGCGAGAAGCCTCGAAGATTAAACGGGGAAATACGTGATGCACACTGCGGTTGCAAAGCAAGGTACAAACAAAGATGTTATTTAATTAATTATTCTTGATTTACATCTACTTTTTGTTTTATTATATTCATGTTTATGGCTTACAGAGCTTTCGACCCCCCTTACAGTTCGACCCCTCGTCCTATTTTCGGTTTCATATAGGTGTGAAGAGATAAATGGGATCGACATATTGATCTGTCAAGCTTGACTGGTAATCGGTACTGAATAATTCTAGTCGGGTGAAATGCATTTACGACTTTCGAAAATATTAACAATATCTACAAATGATAGTGTAAATATTGATTAAAAGTTGAAAACATTGTGTCAAAATGTGAAATTACTATAGTAAAGTGTAATTTCTCTCTTTTCCAGAATGATTTTAAATCTGGTATAATGTTTTTGGGAAAGGATTCAGATATTAAAGATTGAATACTGGATAAAGTAATGAAAAACAACATGTTTTGTTTAAGTTTAATAAATCTATGGAATAAACTCTTAAAGGAAGCTAACCCTTTCCCAAATGCATTTGATCAATCTGACAACATCATATTATAACATCATCAGTAGCAGACGATATCAGAAAACACTGTAATCATATTGACCAAATTCTCCCTTTTCCACAATGTTTGTCTGCTGCAAGTGTGTTGTAGGAAAGGGTTATTAAACAAAATATGGACAAATCAAATAGGTTATTATCACTATTGATTATTCAGAATATAAACACAAATATTTTTTAACGATATAATATAACACATGAATTCATTGCAGGTTAGCTGGCCAGTGTGCACATGTTCTGACAGTAATATTGATGATGGAGATAACCAGCAAAATCAGTTGGATAAGCCAAGTCCAAACAATTGCTTCATTGTTGACAAAAGAAAATTATGAAAACATTACTGCTGGTGAGTATTTGGATGAAAATACTATAATTATAATGATCCAATGCTAGGGAAAAGGTACAAGTTGGCTTAAATGAATAATTAAGATCCAGATCAGCCTATATAAATGCATTCTGATCAAGATCTACACTGTTAACATATTTCTCATCTATTAATGACTTGTTCCCTGAAGAGATAGCCAACATATTCAGATGGTCAAAATATTAATAGATACAAATAAATCACACTGAGTTCTTCAGTTTAACTTGAAAAATATTTAACACTTTCCATCATATAAATGTATACCTATATTGATAACTCTGGGTCAGTCAGATTATGAAAACATTGTGGCAAAAGAATAAAATGGCTCATGATAAGCAATCCCTTCTTTTATGACAATATTTTCAACTCAACGGAAATATTAAACATTTATTAAAAGATTTCCGGTTTTGTCAAGATGTTTTGAAAAATAGTCTGCTGCAGATTGCTTGTATGTTGGGAAGGGTTAACATCAAATCACATATTACAAAATTGTCATATCATTTTATGCAGGCCCCGATATGAACTGCTCATTGCAAAGCCGGGGGAACTGGCCAGCAGTTTCCAAAGACCCCTGCCTTGTATTAATATGAAGAAGGATTCAGCTTTATCTGTGTAGTCTGTGATTGGTGGACCTGATTGTATGCTTGACTCACTGCTCTGGTCCCTGTAAAATGATCATATGTTGCAATTGGGTTACACACATTTTTGTTTGCAAACAACATAGACCAATATCAGTTTGCTGTGCAGTCTAATTTTGGTTTCCATGTTTACCTAATTAAGTCATAATAATATGCTGTTCTTTCAGGTTTTGACAGTTATTATTTTCTATGTGTTGAAGTAAATAGAGATTAGAGTCTAAACTAAATCTGCATGTTTCCCACTCGCAGAAAATTGTTCACTGTTCTTCAAAAGATAACTTATGAAATATGTGCGGCAAAAGAAGAAAACTATATTTAGCCCTTTCTCTCAATGTACAAGTTGGCTTGTGTGAACATGGTAGATCCAGATTAGCCTTTGCACCTGCATCCTGATCCAGATCTACACTGTTAACAAATTACTGAAACTAAATTGTTTGAAGCTTCTGTCAACTGGTGTAGGTTCTAATAAAATCATATGGATAGGCTTATCTCAATCTATAGAGTACCAGAGATACCAACTTGTAATTTTTTTCATGCACTGGGTCAAACATGAAAAATGTATTAAAATGCAAATTATACGAGTATAATAAATTAATAGAGTTACAAAAAACTGTGTAAAAAGGAGATACTGATCAAAAAAATGTTCAATAGCCTACCACTGCAGAGGCATCAACATGCATCTGCATGAGGAAAAGTGTTATTTTCATGAAAATTGTGTTTTTGTGTAAATAGTTTAATATATAATGTATTGTTAGATTAGTTTAGTTATATTTTGAATTGTATTTCAAGCTCAGTTGATGTATGCTTTAAGCTTTAAGCTTTTTAAGGTCCGAAAAAAACAAGTATTCAGACAACTCTGCCATGCTGGATATAAACCCCATGACTTGACTTAAACTCTTTCCTATAAATAGACACTTTCTGATACCTTTGCAGCAATATTAATTTTGAAAACATTGTGGCAAAAGAAGAACTTACTCATATATGAAGTTTTTCATGTTTTCCTATATGCAATTCATTCTAGTTTTGACAGTTATTATTTACTATATATATGATGAAGTAAATAGAGATTTATAGAATCATAATTATTCTTAAACTCAGCTAGTTGCTTAATTTGGTTAATTGAGGTAATTGCTACCACTAATTACATTTTAAAAGCCAGTGATATCATCTGCATAATGTGTATACCTGCCTTATCCAGATATATTTAAAAATAAAAATGTAATTCCTGTACTGCGAAAACAGGTACATGTATATACAACACTTATATCAAGATCACTTTACAAATCAATAAGAAAAGCAACAGACTAAACCATGTTATATTATTGTACACATCCACTGTTTATTATAGATGCATTCCATGAAAACAGGATTTGTCTTCTTGCTGGGGGCTTTCTACTTGGAGTGAGGGTAGAAAGTATGTGTCTTCCGTCATAGCTAAGTGCAGGGAATGGTTCTGGTTACTTCTCTGATGGTTTTCCCTTAAGGAAATACTTATACATGAAAATTCACAATGTTATTGTTAAGAACAAACATACAAATCAGAAACATCGTGTTCAATTTTAACCTGTTGCTAATTCAACTAAAAAAACATCAGGAATGGTGTTTAGTGATTTCAGAATTCTGCATGCGGTATATGTTTTATAAATTTACATTATGTCAGAATAGTTTGCTTTATGTTTGAAGTACCCAGACCCATTCCCTGCACTTAGCTATGACACCCTCTCTCTAAGTCGAAAGCCCCCGTAATATGTCTTTTTGTTATTCATTTCCATCATAAATTTATGTAAACATAACTTTTTGTATTATACATTATTTAATCTGTTGTCATACATCTCGAATATTAAATAAAGTTTCATAAAACATGTAATAAAAAGTTTGTCATCCGTTTTTCATCCAAATAATGTCTGCTTTGATCGACACCGTTAGCACATATTCAACACTGCAGAAAAACTCTCTAATAATTTTTTTATTATTATAAATGTGGTACGAAGTCGCCAATAATGGTACGAAATTATAGTGGTACGAAGTCTCACAAATGAAAATTGTGAACCCTGAAATCAATTATATCGCATCTTTATTTCATTTGTAAAATAACTCAAATGCTCTTGATGTGCATCATACTCTTGCAAAACACAACATAACAATATCCGAGTGAATGAAATCTCTTCCCCCGACCACCGACCGTTCTGTTCAACGTTGTACGAAGATACAGTGGGCGAAATATACTTCATTTTAACTTTCAGGTGTATTTCGAATCACTCGTTTCAGCTTACTTCGTTTTGCAAGTGAATGGTTTGGTTGTGACATTAAACGTTAAAGGTTGACAAATGCAAATTAACAATCGTATCCATTTCCTGGCCCCTTTTTAGATTTCTTCCAGGTTTAGGAAAAGGGATAAATGAATTTCATTCCTCAGACGATCTGGATACCACCTATCGGTATTACAGGTTCCCCAGCATCACCGTTTAACCAACACTTTTTTTTTAAAAAACTACGACATTTCTGAAAGTGTCGGGCAAAATGGCACGCGTCCTTAGTTTCTAGAATCGCGCGATCTGATTGGCTAACGTCATCTGTCAATCAAAAGTCGGCGATCCCACAGTTCAAGTTAGATCAATAGGGAAGTACCGGTTGTTTAACAAACGCTCTAAACCCACTTAGCCAACATCCTGTATACATACTATAAACTCTTCCTCATCAGTCCATAACGTGTAGTCTATACAAAAAAGTATTATTATTGAATGAAGTTGAACAAAATCTTGCATACGAAGAATTTGCTCAGCATGAGCATTATCCCCTTTTTTAACTTTATAAAGCGAATGGTACGAATTGCATATGCACGGGGAGAAGTGTTAATGAGAATACAGAATAGAATACAGAATAGTTTATTAGACTTTATCATAGCATAGCTCATCGTCATACAAATGATTGTCTCATGTGTGAGCATGCAATACAAAATTGTGATTAATAACCACATGCAGAAATATCGTATACACTCGTACGCACTCACGCACACACGCACTCACGCACACACGCACACACGCACACACACTCAAACACAATGAGGAAAAGTAATGAATAATGAATAAGGAATGAACTTCACAGATGAGCAGGGATAGGCTGTTTGGGGGGAAACCCGTGATTAAGTAAAGTTTCAAGAGGGTCATACCGCATTCACGATCGATGAAACAAAAGAATATTCATTTCACAAGAGCAAATCGGCGAGACATTTAAAATTTGGTCGATATTAAGCATTTCATCGGAATACCAGTGTCACTACGAACATAGATAACCCTTCTAGACTGTATCATGAAAGTGTGATCGCGTAAACTGGAATAATTGTCGTTTGTTTAAAGGGGGTATTGTATGCGTCATATATATTGCACTTCTGTTGTTCAACATTTTTATCGATGACTTTATTTAATAAATTAAAAGCTGAGATATTGGCATTTCTATTGAAAATTAAAAAGTGTGTATATTGTTGTATGCTGATGAAATTATCCTTCTATCCCCTAATGATAACTATATGCAGATCACTCTACTAAGTGCATTGTGTGTTTGGTGTAACCGTAATGATATGATTATTTTAAAGTGCTCTGAAAGTAATGCTGTTCATTTCCGACCCAAAAGTGTTAAGCGTACTGAGTACAATTTTAGGTGTGGAAATATGACAGTTTAAGTCTCGTCGATAAATAAATCATCTTGGCATAGTTCTAAACGAATACTTGGACTAACATGTTACAGCAAAAGTAGTTGCTCAGAGTGCTTGTCGCGCGCTTGGTCTTATTATTTCAAAATGTAAAAGTGTTGAGGGGGGTCCTATACGATGCTTTTACAAAGTTATACGACTCTTTAGCGTGGCCTGTTATCAACTATGGTGCGCCTATATTGAGCGCTTAAATATACGCTTGTGTAAACGCCGTTCAAACCAGGGCTATGCATTTCTTTCTTGGAGTTGGAAAGTGTACGCCAAATTATGCTGTTTTGGATGAAATTGCATGGGTTTCAACAACTGTCTGCCAGTGTAAATATGTTGAGAGCTATTGGTGTAATCTATGTAACATAACTTTGCAACGTACTAACAAGCGAGTAGCACTGTAAGTAGTTAGTAGAACTAATAAATATTTTGAAGCTTGGTTTTATTATGTCAATGAGCAGATTTCTAAACTTAGTATAAATGTACGGCTAGACTAAAATAGTCCCATACATAAACGCACTTTCGTCAGTAGTATACACGAGCAGTCAATGTATGCTTTCAATAATGACTGGATAGAAAGAATAAATTAACATGAAAATAAAATCGGCAAGGTTAGAAATAAGCTCAGAAACTATTGTAAAATGAATAGTTATTTTACAGAAAAGTATTGTAAATTAATATTGCCCCCAACACATAGGACATCTCTGAGTAAGTTTAGAGGGGTTGCACATATAGGAATAGAAACTGGTAGGTATGAAAGTCTAGCGGAAAATTACCGTCTCTACCCATACGTTGAGTCAGAATTACATGTTTTATTTTATTGTAAACTGTATGAACAGTTGCGAAAACCTTTGATCGATAAGGCCCTTACGATCAACACTTTAATTGACAATCTGTTCAATATTGATAATTTGTCTTTTATATTATCGCATAGCGATCTATCAAGAATTAGTGGCATAACCTGTAATCAAATTTGGAAAAACTAGATTACTTTACATGTATAAAGACTTAGTCCTTCATTTGTTTACATATCAGTATTTTAAATTTTAATGTTATAAAATATGTCGATTGTAATATTCGCTATATATGTATAACCTTTTTTTCTTAAGCTAATTATATTAGTTTCCTTTAAGTATGATTCCCAAACGGGAGAAGCATCGCTCTTCATCATTTTACATTTTAAACTATATATGAAGGTATGAATGCATATGTGATGATTTTTAAGTCTCTTAAAATTCGTTTTTTTAGAATGGCTTTATACATGAATTATAAAATGTATTGGTGTATCTTATTTTATATAATGTAACTTTTACACAAATGAGACTTTACTAAATAATAGATATACTGGGGGCGTGTTTCGAATGAGAATAGCAGCGGTTTATGCAAGTGCGTGCATACGTAATCAGTCTTATCACAGTCGCAAACAGCTGTTTACATTCAATAAAGTTGTATATTTGACATATAGCATCAGCATAAACTTGTAGCACACTATAATCATGTCAAAACACATTTGCATCATTTAATGGTGAACAACAAATGCATTAATGTTTTCCAGATCCGACTTACATAGTTTACAACAATCATAGTGTCATTAAACCTGCGTCGGTGCTGTTTATCATACAACAAAAAGGGAATGTGAAAACTGTAGAGGTAGGTTAAAACTTGTTAGCTCCTGAGACATACGTTGTCTTGCAATTTGTGTGTATTTGATGCATGTTGCCAATCAGTCTAAAATATTATATTAATGCCTGGATATGCAATGCCCTCTGAGTGCTACTGCATGAACAATTCCCGCCTGCATGACATGTATAAATCATGTCAGCTACTGATCACAGTTAGTTGTTATATGCTAGTTATAAGTCGCCGGGCAGAAGCCCGCGACTTCTATTTTTAATAACTTTTCAGAAGTGACATGGGAGGAGAGTTAATATTAGAAAAAAACAAATTTAAATGTATTGAACATATTACAATTGTGTCTGTTTAAAAACACTTAGTTATGACACATCTAAAATGAAATAAATAATCCGATGTTTTAAGTATTTGCAGTTTCTTTATTTTGACTCGCCTTTATGTTTTTTTGCCTTATTTACGAAGACAAAAGAGTCACTTCTAGACTTGCTGCAGACTGTTATGTGTCAATATCGAGATAAAAATCACGTCGATTTCTCCTTTTGAAAGCAATTTTAACTTAATGAATGTTGTTTTCATGTTCAAAGAGATGTCTTGATTTGTGTAGAATTCATTTAATAATGTTAATCCATCTTAAATAGGAACTGTTTCTAAGCTAAACATAGTGACCTTTAACATCGACTTTTTTCGCGCATGTGGATTTCGATATGAAGAAGCGAATGGTCAGACTATTATTTTATTTTAGATCAGTATCAACATAAACTGGTAACATAAAACAAAAATAAAGAAATATTTTGTGAAAATATGTCTCAAATATATGCCTGTTTATCGGTCGTGAACGTGAAAACGCGTTCCTCAGTTCGTGACTTAGCTAGTTTCAAATTGTCAAAATATAAAGGGAAGCAACCGGAAGTAAAATGTAAACTTAGAAAAGAGTTATGCAGACAAACAATGTCCCTCGAAAAATTTATTTCTTATACGTCACGAAACGAGTGCATGGGCCGAATGTAGGGAAAGAAAGGTAATATAGAAATTATTTTTTTCTCTCGAATGCAGTGGGAAAAAACAACATGCACTAAAGCTTTTCCTGATTTTGTATTCAGAATCACTTTCTTCGATGTCAAAACGACTCGAACTTGACACGAGCTCAACATTTCGAAAGAATGCCCAAACACCTAATATTACAGATAGATAGCTAAGATTACACACTTAAATGCTTAAATAATTGTAATATTAAACGTTTAATTGGCTTGAAAACAAATAAGAATAGAACAAACTCTGAGTAACAATAATTTTAGAAATAAAGAAAATCTGGTCTTTCGAACCCAATTAATTTTATACTGGCCACCTTTTAAATAGTAATGGGACTCGCAACTGGCATTTCTCTTGCGCCATACATATATAGCTGATATGTTGTGTCAAGGGTGGTCTTTTTTTTAAACATATGACGAATGTGAAATACTTATTATAATTATTATTAAAAAAGGAGGAAGTTCATGTCTTCAGCAATTTAACCGTTTTCTCAATGTTTTAAACGTTTAAAGGTTTCATTGTTGCTTCAGACATGGAAAGGGTTAACTATCTTTTTTTATTGAATGTAGATTTAAATCCCAAACTGTATTTGTTGTGGTGTTATTTGATAAATACAAAAATTCAAAATCCTGACCAAAAGAAATCCTGAAATTTGTATGTGGAATTTCAAAAATCCTGGAATTAGTCCTTAATGAAAACAGTATGTGTCTGTTTAGACTAATGCAAGGCAAGAATACATGTGTGTTAAAAATACATCAATGCAGTCTTTTCCGGCGACATTGATGCCTAGCATCAACTTTCTGTTGTTACAGTTAGATAGCAGACTTAAGTTATATACCGTAGTTTCATGGAATAAAAGTAGCCACCCTCTATGAATATGTTATGTAATATGTAACCTACACAACAGTATGAAAAAGCCAACTTGTTATTCACAGACGAAATTCCTTTGACAAACAACTTTTTCCGTGACCTCGATAAGTATATGTTACACACGGAAATGTTTTATGTAGAGTTTCAAATTCAAACCCTTATACACAGGCATGTATTTCAATCTCTATGAGCATCAGTTTAGATACACGTAATATAATGTTGATAGTTGTATCAAAACTGTACCACGCCGCGGGAAAACACTTTGACAAATTTCGAAAACCAAAGACCAGTCGGTGTAACTATAAGAAGACTGTGTACGCAATTCTCCATTAAATGATGTTCATTAATCATCATCAAATTAAGTTAACTGTCATCACGGGCAATCTACGATGGACCACAATGTCATCAAGTGTGACTGAACTTTTATCGTTTACATTTATGATATTTTACAGTTTTCGGCTTTGGAAATGTTACACCATCTAGTAGATTTAAATTCAAAGTCTGATTTAATACAAAAATAAAAACATTGTTGGAAACCAAGAGCAATCACTTTTTTAGCTCACCTATACACGAAGTGCAAGGTGAGTTATTGTGATCACATTTTGTCAGGCGTCCGTCCGTCGTTCGTCGTCAACATTTACCCTTGTTAACACTATACAGGCTACATTTGCATCTGATCTTCATGAAAGTTCACCAAAACATTTATCGCCATCATATCTTAGACAAGTTCGAAACTGGGCTATATGAGGTCAAAAACTAGGTCACTAGGTCAAATTGAAGGGAAATCTTGTTAACATTCTGGAGGCCACATTTTGAACTTGAGTATGTTGAAACTTAATCAGAATATTTATCTTGATAATATGTAAGTCAAGTTCGAACATTGGTCATGTCGGGTCAAAAAATAGGTCACTAAGTGAAATTGAAGGAAAACTTTGTTAACACTCCAGAGGCCGTCATATTTGCTTCAGCAGTTTGAAATTTTGTCAGAATGTTTGTCTTAAAGATATCTAGGCCACGTTCGAAAATTGGTCATGCCGGGTAACTAGGCCACACTGAAGAGCATTCTTGTTAACAGTCTAGAGGCCACATTTTCAATTTGAGCATGTTGAAACTTTATCAGAATGTTTGTTTTGATGATATTTAGGTCAAGTTCGCAATTTTTGATTCAGCAGTTTGACATTTTGTCAGAATGTTTGTCTTAAAAATATCTAGGTCAAGTTTGAATATGGGTCACATTGGCTCAGAAACTAGGTCACTAAGCCTAATTGAAATAAAATCTTGTTAACTCTGTAGAAGCCGCTTTTTTTGGTACAGCAGCTTGAAATTTTGTCAGAATGTTTATCTAAATGATATCTACGTCAAGTTTGAAAAGGAGTCAATCCGGGTTTAAAAAAACTATTTCACTAGGCCAAATTGTTAACACTCTGGATACTGCATTTTTAGCTTGAAACTTTATCAGAATGTTTGTCTTGATGATATGCAAGTCAAGTCTGAACATGGGTCATGCTTGGACAAAAAGTAGGTCACTAGGTCAAATTGAAGGAAAATCTTGTTAACACTCTAGACGCCGCATTTTTTGCTTCAGCAGTTTTATATTTTGTCAGAATGTTTGTCTTAAAGATATAAAAGTAAAGTTCAAATATGATTCACTAGGCCAACTTAAAGGAAATCCTGTTAACTCTGTAGAAGACGCATCTTTTGCTACAGCAGCTTGACACTTGATGAAAATATTTATCTAAGTGATATCTAAGCCAAGTTCGAATATGGGTCATGTAGGGTCAAAAACTAGGTCACTTCGCCAAACTAAAGGCAAATCCCTTAAACACTTTGGATGCCGCATTTTTTGCTTCAGCAGCTTGGAATTTTGTCAGACTGTTTGTCTAAATTATATCTAGGTCAAGTTCAAATATGGGTCATATTGGGTCAGAAACTATGTCAATAAAGGAAAATATTATTCAAACTCCGGAGGCGATGATTTACTTTCGTGGAGATCCACCAAAGGACTCCAAAAGTGTAGCAACATGGAGTGTATTACTGCCTGATTCAGAGTCAATTCTTCAGT
Organism: Serripes groenlandicus; assembly: GCA_031761405.1. Taxonomy (NCBI): domain Eukaryota; kingdom Metazoa; phylum Mollusca; class Bivalvia; order Cardiida; family Cardiidae; genus Serripes; species Serripes groenlandicus. The sequence continues at coordinate 3,478,803 of JASEVX010000010.1, read as the reverse complement.
TCTGAAGAAATAGACTGTCTGCTAGAACATTTAGTGTGTCAGGGACATGCTTGAAAGAAGTACAATCGACATCGACTTGCACCACTGCAGGAGTTTCCAGGTCTCCAGAAATGCAGGAGGAAACATTGGTAGTGTCTGTCGACTTTAAAACAGTTGGCAGATTGTATAGTGAGTGTCAGAAAAACAGCCTTCAACTCAAAGTTGTTTTTATGGTAACAACTAACCACCGTTGACCAAACAACCTGTGTCGTCAGACTTAGGTGCACAAGTAAATCATACCCAGTTTGAAAGACGCTGATGGTCAAAAGTCACTTGGAAATAAATACAATTATTAAGAATGACATCAGAAAGATCCAACTGCTATTGTTATGAAACAGTTCACAATGGTGAAGAAATTGAACTGGATCTGTTCAACAAACTCAGCTCAGATACTCCTGACCCTTGTTTCTAACAGTTGATTCAATAAAGAAAGGGCAGTGCACCAATCAGAAAACTTAAGTTTGCTGACTTGATTAGTATATGCAGAATGCAGATACCTCCTTACTAACTAATTGTGTTTGGAAAAGATTTTAAAACAAGACTTGTCAAAAGACTACAGATCTATCAGATTAGGCATTTTGTTAATTAACATTGTTTATAAAAAAGGTTTAATTGTTAATCATCTAAAATAGAGAGAGAAAATTGGCCTAACAACAACTTTGTAAGTTTAATGCCTTTCAAAAAGACACATGAATTAAGTTAAATTGCCTAAATACTATATTATGCCATTTTTAACAGAATTTCAGTCATACCATATAAACAATATTGTTGCATAAGTGCATGAGAAAGTTACAGACTAAATCTACAAGCTGTCCCCAATATTTTGATCTTCACTATTTTATAAATAAATTAATATATGATGCAAAGTTGCAATCAAACTGCTTTAAAATCATAGTAAAAGAGACATACGGCAATGTAGTATCAGCAAACACTTTTAACCTTAGCTGTATCCATAATGTCATATCCATAGCCCTTGTTTTCGGGTTGATTAATTTGGTTGTTATGCCATTTTCAACAATTTACAGTTATATCAAAGTTACCATATTGTTTTCTGGTTCACTTCACACAACATTGTTTACCACAAATGGCTGCTTTTCCACATTGACTGTAAACCCATTGTTGGAAGACGAATGACACTTTCTGAATTGAATTTTGTTAAAATTATTAACGTTGACCAAGCCAGTATTTGAACTCACAACACCTGACTTCAAAGTCCACTTCACTACCCACTGAGGTTTCTTTTTCCACAATGTTGTGTACTCATACTCCTGCCGTTATTTTTCAAGACTGCTCATCCTTTTCTGAAGATGCTTTCAATTTGAATGGTTTCAAATAAAAACATCATAATGCCGTATTAACCTTTTCCCAGATAGAACAAATCTATCTGACACAACTTTTACAAGAATATGAAATTCTGAAATGACGCAATATTTTCAGTCTAAGAAGAATTAAAAATGTCAATTATCATTTTATCATTTTGTATATGGAAAAGAAATGATCATGTTTGTTTGTCAATTACAGAGGATGGGCATTAAATGTTCTGTTGTTTAATCTAATGGTGCCCTTTTCGAAATGAACTTATGACCTGTAGGCAAGTTTTGAAATATCATGAGAAAATTGCTTCTTCTTTTCAACAATGTTTGATTACTCTTTTTAAAACCTAACTTTCATTTACAAATGTTTTTCCTATAAACTTGAGGAATATCATGAAAAATAACAAAAACAATAAGTAATAAACTTAATCTTATTCATTGATTAAGAGTAGATGATTACACATTCAGTGAAGTTTCAACATTATTACATAAAGGGTTTCACTACTACAACATAGTTAAATTGGAAAACATTTGTATGTCAACTTGCAACACTGTTGAATAAAGTTTTATTTCCCAAACAGACACATTTTAACTGGAAAGAAACAAGTATATTTAATTAAAATAGGGTTTGAAATACAAGTTAAACAACAGAAGTGTGTACATTAAGGTTCTAATATAGGAGAGAACAAGTTTTTTGTCTCTCCAGTATAAAAATTGTAAAAATGGAGTTACAACAGTGTTGCGTTGAGCCCTAGATTTGTCCACGCTCTCTAATTTTGTGTTAAGGTCAAAAGGTATTTTTCCTACGTCGAAGCACAAATACCTTGAAAGCGGATGTTTTAATCCCATTAACCTAAAATAACCTATAAACTAAGGCGAGTGTAAGCACTGGGTCGAATCAACAACAGTAAATAGAGGATTAGACTTATCCAACATGAACTAATATTTTCCTAGGTTGCTTCATGTGTAATGCTATGATACAGGTAGGCGACGGGGTTGAACCGTTTTGTGTTACCATTTCTCCAGGAAAATATCCCGCCATAACATCTAGAAAAAGAAGACACATTATTAACACTATCGAGTGAATTCAATGTAAATAATCGTATGACTATAACATACTTGCTTGCTGGCTTAACATACCTACTGCGGGCGAGATTGAGTCAGAAACAAAAGGCAAACCTCGTGTTTAAAGTATTTTGAAAATCCTCGAATTAGACCAAGCATTTCTTTACCTTTGGCTAGCTAAGTTAACACAGGGACACTATATATTAAAATACAGTGTCCCTGTTTACCATTATATAGTCATCAGTATTAAACAATAACGTTTTACGGGCTTTTTCAGAACTGTATAAACCATAATAGAAGGATGTGATTGAATGATTCATTTTCGTAATTGACTGGAATTAAAAGGTAACATTTTGACAAAATCCTTCATAAATAATCAAATCATTTTGACATACATGCACATGTATATAACAGGCCCGCTGCAGACTGTATTTGTTTATTATAATGGTCTGACATTTATGATATTTTACTTTCAGAGAAGCGCATATTTAACAGAAAAGACAACACACACGAACAAGAAGAGTTTGAAGCTGCTGGTTAAGATACTACCTTGTTACACAAGACTTACTGCTATGATTTAAAGTCAAACATGTTTCGAATCAAGCTGATGGGCATTCTCGTTATCTTTCTGGAGCCAAACGGAAAATTTGGTAACGTTGACTCCTGGAAAACCCGACCGTGGAGTATTTTTTATCTAAAATAGATAAATCGCAATCTGCACATCTTTGTTATCTTTTCGAAATATACACTGTGTTGTTTGCTAAGGAGTATTGGATTATTTGTGCTCTATCTCTGCCGCTTAAGCTATGTCACAGCAAGTCGGTGAGAAGTACATATTCAAAATATCTCGAAATAAAATCCTCAAAACATTTTCAAAAAGTAACTCAATTATAAATACATTACAATTCAAAGATAACAACAGTGTGAGCAATCGGGTATAACGGATTGTATCACTTGTATTTAAATTGTCATGTAAAGGGCTTATTCATGTCTCTATGGTAATATCCGTTATTATTGTATACTTTGATATTGTTCCTTCTTGTTTCCATATGAACAAAGGATGCAATATCATTTGATATTGGACGGGTTGATATTGCACTGGAATCTTTTTCACGTGACGCTAAGGACGGAACTATTTCCATACACTAACGTTACAAAGCGCTCTCATCCAACCTTTCGTGATTTAGAGATCCAGCTAACTTCTACTTCTACTTTGTTACTGTCAGGGCTTAGTGCATCGCAGGCAAGTGAAGCCATTAAAATGGTTAAAACAACTAATTAGGCATATTAACAAATATAAATGAAATAAAAAAAACAGCTGTGTTGTTTAGGCTGTGTATCAATGTAGACGGGACTTGAATCAGTTTACAGATGTGATCTGCTCAAGGTTCGATTCTCTGATAGTCCTAGGGAAAAGCTGTGCTTATACGGTTCGTAGTACATTGTTTGGTACATCTTTTATAGATGACACGTAGTGAAAAATCGATAGACATACACAAAACCCAAGCTGGTCTATTTATAGCGTTAGCTATGCTAGTAAATACGTACGTAGTTTCTGACGTAATAATGTGACGTGTACATCAATAATATTGCTCGAGTGTTGTTTTGATTGTCGTTGACGATCTATTATAAGTGTATCAACAAATAAAGAGGGATTCATAACTGCTAGGATGAATAAGCAAATGATTGTTTTAAAGGTAGGTCTTCAGATTTGTTTTGTTATCCTCCGATGTGAAGTATCAACGCAGTAGCCTTTATATGTATATCAAAGATGTGTGTTCGCTTTACTGAACATACTGCGAGGTCAAAAGGCCCTTTTAAAGGGGCATCTAAATCGTAATAAAAAAACAAATGTCCAGGCGTAAATACAAGAATAAGATAATACACGAGTTCTTAATGAAAAACACTGTTAGAAAAGGCGTTACACATCATTTTGTCGACGATTCCAATTTCGAGTCGACAACAATGGCGGTTCGTAAATTATATTTTCCGCGACCTTAGCAACCAGCGTAAAGGAGAGTATAAATGCGCGATATATCGTTAATGTTTATTTATCTGAGCAATCCAAAACGACTGTTAATTTTCTAATAAGTGTGACGTGTTTAAAACAAACAAAACGACACATTTTAAATAGCCAATATCAAATTATACAATAAAAAGGTTATTGCATGATTATGGGAATCTATTGTGTTGGGACTCGTTCCTTCGGCGGAGTGCCCTCGCAAGCTCGGGCAACTCAGCCGAAGGAACTCGTCCAACACAATATTTTCCCATATTGATGCAATAACCTATATTATTTTTCTAACACAGTCTTATCCTGGAAGACACACCGAGTTCAAGTCGATATTTGACTTTCAGCAGTAATCAAAATATATTCCATCGTTAATAAGGTCTATATGTGTTAGTCATTGAATAATTGACAATACATTTATAGGAGTTTAATGCCATTTTTTTCTGCATTATTTCAGTTTAGTTTAAACTTATTTATTTTACATATATTACGAAACAAGCTTTCATTTTACATTAATCACGCTCGCTGTCTGCTTCCTGGAGACATGACCAGTGCTCGCGTCGTTTTTGTGGAAAATACGCTCATCACGGGATTCGAACCCGGGACCTTTGGTACGAGAGGCCGACGCTCTACCACTGTACCACTGTACCACTGTCATCTACAGCCATATTTCAGTTATTAAGATACTATTGTGTCTAACACTTGTCTGAGAAAAAAAGGTATCACATGGGTAGATGGAATGACGGCCATTATAAAACTGAACAATTGTTGAAAACGGACGGCGTTAAAACTCAATAAATCGACGTAAGCATGTGTTTTCTGTCTCAACAAACCATTCTTCCCAGGTTACGGGACAACACTAACAAAGTTGTGCTATCATTACCTTCACTGGTATGAAAACACAATTTCATAAACTTACTATAGGTCACTAGTGAAATTCTGTAATAATGCTAGTTTTGTTGTTTTTACTCAAAGGACAAAGTTTGGCACGACTGAAGGACGTTACAATGAGTTCACAGCACGACGACTGGGTTGGATCTAACGTAGTAGATGGTAATTACAACAGAAAATGCGAACAAAATTGTTGTGCAGCAACAAATGATCAGACACATGAGGTGGATCCCTGGATAGAAATAAATCTAGGAGAAACAAACACATTTACACGTATTGTTCTATATGGTCGGACAGACGATGAATTCAGAAGACGTAAGTTTACCTCTTTGTAAACGAATATTCGAGTCGGTGTTTTATTGGCCCTGTGAACAATGACTGATTTAACCTGCGCACAATATCGTAAGAAACTTCACTTCCCGTATACAGGTAAAACATCCGATGGTATCATTTCTGTCTTGTATACTGATTGTTAGGTGAATTCGAAAGACGTAAGTTTACCACTTTGTATACGAATATTCGAGTCATGTCAGGCAAATTGGTGTTTCATTGCCCCTGTGAACAGTGACTGCTTTAACCTGCGCACAATATCGTAAGAAGCTTCACCTCCCGTATACACGTAAAACATCCGATGGTATAACTTCTGTCTTGTATACTGATTGTTAGATGACGCCGATATCAATAGGCATTCAATTTGCTTTATGTGGCTCATTTTCATCGTTCAGTGTTACGTTTTAGACCAGAATAGGCTCAAACAGTGGCTTATCAATGCAGTTAGAAATCAATAAAATACCACAGTCTGAGTGAGGTATATGCAAGTATTTTCCAAACGTTGTAGATAATGGTATAGTTTGTGACGATGTTAGAATAAATGCAAAATAAATAAAGAGACATACTAATGAAATAGGTGGTGTAAGATTACATGATGTTTGATTCAATTCAACCCTTTCTTGTATCTAGCAATCACGACAGCAGTCAAATGTGCAGAATGTTTCATCATAGTACGCTGCCATGTACACTTTTATTTTTTGTATTTCACGAAGTAAATGTAGTCCCAATCACTTTAATGTGACGACGTTAATGTAGGGATTTAACCATATCATGACTTACAGATGCAAATAATTCACTTAAATGACTTAAAATATCGATCCACAATGTCCAGGGTCCAATTCCATCAACCTTATTTAGCGCTAAGTAATACTTATATACTTAAAAGCATATTTAATAAGTTTTGTTTCCCTAATAATTTGTAAAAAATGAATGATGGAATATATTAAAGTAAATGACTAAGTTGAAATAAATAGTTACCTTAATGACTAATACTACTTGTTAAGAATGAAATATTTTGGCATTCTTATTAGGGATACAACAATGAGGAATTTCGCTCTTAAATATTTAAGTATTACTTAACGCTAATGATCGTTGATGGAATTGGGACCAGGTCAGTTTGATTTCCTGTCTTATTGAGCTGTATCAATATAAAGATAAATTGGAACATCAATGGAACATGTTGTGAAATAAAAATGCTTTTTGGGCATTTTGAAAGGCTTTGACCTTGAAATGACTTTGCCTTCATGTCTGATAACTTAGTTTAATAAAAACGAACGGTGCAGTAAACATAATTTGACCTTAGCTTATATATAATAGTATCATGATAAAGCAAGTGCATACAACTCCGAAGTTTTTGCAAGTATACACTTATTAATACACTAAGGATCAATTGAATTTTGTTATCTAATTTGACCTTGACTTTCCCAAATTGTCATCACATGGCAACGTTTATCCACATGACAATAAACCACATTTTCCCTGTACCTAGCCTAATGTCATTTGATGCATTCTATCCCCCAGGAAAAATTAAATATTAATCTTATTGTCTGTAACTTTTACTTTAAGGGTTTGTACGTTGCTTGTATGATGGTAGTTCATATTTCTCCCGTAACTACATTTCAACATTAACGTACTAGAGAAGTGATTATTTTATAATCTGTTTCAAAGAAGCCATTACCCGTATTGACTTAAACAAAGGTAGTGTATTATAGCCTTTTTTAACACAAACAATTTCAATTAATCTTGTTTTTTTCTTTCAGAATTCCTGAACGGTCTTACTCTATATCTAGACAGTGAATTGGTTGCTTCTATCAATATTACTGAAACGATTTACGACTTCTATCATTTTGAACTTAGTCGGCCATACTCGGCAAGATACATCAAGTTTGTATTGGGAGGTGATGACAAAGTTCTTGTACTTTGTGAAGTCGATGTTTATAATGGTGACTATTCCTAAAATGAGTTAAGCGTTAGTTATAAAGCTGCTTTATATCAAATATTTACCATGTATATATGAGCCGTCCCGCGAGAAAACCAACATTGTGGAATCTGCGTAAAGTATTGACGCGGATCAACCTAAGCATGCCGCGCAGGCTTACCCGGATAAACACTTTCGCCTCCATTTTCCATTTTCTGTTTCAAAAATCATTACTCTATACCTCTATCCCCCTGAGACGGAATGTGTATGCCCGGATCAGTCTGCGCAGACAGGTTGATCTGGGTCGATACACTATGCAAAAGCCATAATGTTGGTTTTCTCGCGGGACGGCTCATATATTGAATGTTCTAAATTATCAATTCCTCGATGAATGTTGAAGTGAAACATTGTCTAGCAAAATTATGTCGAATCACGATTCTTTTTGTAACGGATTGCTATCTACAAACGATGTATTTTCATTTCATCGTTCCCTTCAAGTTTATTCAGATAAAAGTGGAACACTTGATGAAAGATAAAAGAACATATTTATACCGATAATTTTAATAATAATAATAATAATAATAATAATGATATTATTAATAAAATAACTAAAATAATAGCAGTAGTGATAATAATAATAATAATAATAATCATAATAATAATAATAATAATTGTGACAATAATCATCATCATGGGCAAATGGCAATAAATCAGTTCCAGTCCCGGTAAACCGCGGCATACAGCAAGGAGCGGTCGCCTCCACATTTTATTATCTACTTACTCACAGAACTTGAAAAAACACTAATCGATGCTAAATGTGGGAATCCAATCGATGCTAAATGTTGGAATCCTGTGTTCGTGGTTGATTTATCTGTAATTGCATTAACACCTATGTATCTGCAAAATTTGCTTGTGTACAGGTATTCCTATAGATGGTAATTCGAAGTAAATTGAAAGAAATCCAATGTCGTTGATTTTAAGATAACAAAAAGAAAACTGCCCCTATCAAGTGTTTTACTGGGAGAATCCTACATTCACGAAAATGACAGTGTTGTACATATCAGAATTCGACAGGATGGATCAAATCATGTTTTAGAACGCTGTCAGAAAGCTAAAAATGCCTTTTATGCAACAGCTGATCTTGGTATGAGACCTAATGCATTCAATCCTTTGACCTCTGTTAAGCTGTATAGCACAATAATTATCCTAATCACCAAGTTTCATCTGAATCGGCCCGTCGGTTTTGGCTGTGGAGCGTCGCTTTACAAACAAACAGACAGACAGACAGCCGGAAAAGCCTGACAATAAGGGATATCTAACGAAGAGAATCCCAATATTTGCTTTGAAGTATATATTGATATAGTGCTTGCAACCAGTGAAACGTTTTTCATGATGGTTTTAGGTGCAAGCCCTACATCAGTCACCACTGATTCAGATTATTACTTATTTCGCCGAGAAACGATATTTGTGGCATATAAATGTTTCAACGGTCCATTTTAGATGACACCATGAGTATGTGAATGTGTGTGTATATGTATATGCGTGTGTGTATATATATATATATATATATATACATATATACAAATGTGTATATATGTGTATTTATGTGTTTATCTGTATATATAAATACATATATATATATACATATTGTGACTACTCACAATCTGTAATATTATGTAAATATTGATTTTTAATTTCCCTATATTTTTGTTTATAGAAACTAGAAAACAGTTTATTTAATGAATGTATTAAATAAATCTCCGAATGGAGGAAATAAAGAGAATGAATGAATGAATAATACAATGACAATAATACTATTAATAATTATTACAATAATGATAATAATAATAATAATAATGATCATCTTCATCAACATCATCATCATTATCATTAATAGCCCATACACTTGGGTATGTTTTATGAGAATGTTCGCTTATAATGCAATATGGACTTTTATTATAATGAGATATTATAATTGAGTACTCTACAAATAATATTGTGTTATATACATGTATATGTATATGAGTCATGTTCTACGAACACAAACTTTCGAGCTTATTCTGAAATGTGTTGAAAACGAAAAAGTACACATCCAAACAATATTATCTTTTTATATAGCAGCGATCATTTTTGACCATCAACAATACATTCATATTCATTGTCTTACAGACTCAATTATATCTAAGGATAGAGTAACATCATCTAGCTCAACATACTTTGACTGGGTATCCTCGTTAGCTGTAGATGGGTATATATCAACAGATAATCTAGACGCGTGTCGGTGTTGTGCGGGAACAGATAAACAGACCGATCCATGGCTGACTGTAGATCTTGGGGATAAATTCCTGGTTACACTTATACAATTATACGGTAATACAGACCAGAAGTATGACGGACGTAAGTGTACCATCTCTTCTTGAAGAAATAAAAAGGAATAACTGATTGTCTCCGAATCGATGGTTTAAATAAAAACTGGTTACCAGATATTATGTTCGAAGTGTCTTGATAACAGAAATAAGAAACATCATTTTTAAGTTGGCATATTACTGGATTAAGTTTGCTTCTACTATCCTACTGTAACACAATAAAATGTGTAAAGGCTTACATGTTGATTCAATAAACTCTCTGGAATATGATAATGAAAGAACGGGTGCACTTCCTTCCTTAGTTACGCACAATATTGTGTTGGTGTTGTTGACATACAATGTTACATTGTACATCATAAGTGTTTTCAAAATATACCAAACCTAGAAAAAAGTATTCATTTGGCAGCTGTGACCATAAATGGTATTCGCCCGCTTTGAAATGATTGAGCAACGGTCGACTAGCCTTTTTTGCATGGTATGCAAGAACAGAATGAAACTGGATTCCTAGCCTGTGCGCATGTAGACTTCCATTGTTATAGGGACACATACATGCATGTTTATCAGTTTCAAACTCTTGGGTCTTTAGTTCACTTGAATATTGTATTTCTAAAACAAATCATACATTTAATAAAAACACACGTACGACGAAAATAATGTGCACATCTGCTTATAAAATAGAATGATGTTGATTTAAACGTGTACTGACCTTTAAATTTGAAATCAAGGACACTTCAGTCGTTTTGTACTATAATGATTGTCAATCTAATATCTATTCTACTCAGAGTCATTTGAAGACATGAAGATACAACTCGATGGCACAGATATAGATACAGTCCCAAACGGACAATTCATTCACTACTATGAACTGTTTCCTGTACCGGAGAAGATAGCACGACATGTCAAATTTATACTTGTTGGATCGAAAAGATTACTTGTTATATGCGAGGTGGTTATATATGGAGGTGGGTATTATTCCCCTGGATGTGAATGATCTACCTGTCCTATAGTTCAGATTTAGGTGGTTATATATGGAGGACGGTATTAATCCCCTGGATATGAATGATCTTCTTGTCCTATAGTTCAGAATTAGGTGGTTATATTTGGAGGTGGGTAAGAATCTCCTCAGTGTGAATTATCTACCTACGTTCAAACTCCAACATATTGTCTTCATGTTTAAATGGGATACATTGTCTCATGTTTTTCTTATGCAAATGGCACGAACATCATTATTTAAGATACATTCGTTTACTTGAGAATTATAATGCGAATCCCATTTTAAAGTAATCGATATTATTGCGCTCACCAGAATGTATGTTAAAGCATCTTTCTAAAGCATCACACGATAATTCAGTGAACTCACTACCAACACTGCACGTGTTAACTGTGGAGAACGAAAGAGTCGATGTCACTTCATCGCCACTTTCTCATCAAATATTCTCCAAAAAGTGAACTCACTTATCTAAATGTTTAGGACCATTCGAAACGTCCTTATGATCTCGCTAATGGGACATTCTTCATATGTTCAATATTCAAACAATTACAACTAACTTGTGTTTTGTTACAGATACTTGAATTGAACAGTATTGTCCATAATACAAACATATGTTTGAACACTTATTTGCATGTGTTTGCGATTTGGTGTGAAGAGTTAACATACCCTACAACAACTGGTGTATGTCTGCGTGCACGCGAGCAACGAGCGAGCAATTAAGGTTTTATATGTTGTTATCCAATAAGTATTGTCAATGCATATATATGTACGACAGGGTCCATAATTAGTTCATTAAAATAGTATTTGTTGTCCTTTTCTATTTACCATATATACGATATATCTTACGAATATTCCAATTTTTGTTGATGTAATGACAGAACGAGTAATCTCTATCGGGAAGCAATCATCAATCAGCACGCAGTATAATGACTGGGAGGCTAGCAGAGCAGTGGATGGAGACTATCGAACAGTACCTAGTCAGTGTAACTGTTGTACAGCCACGGACCGCCAAAAAGACCCTTATCTACGATTAAACCTTGGAAATGTCCATAGAGTAACACGGATTGCTATATACGGGCGAACGGATGAAACATTTTATGGGCGTAAGTTAAAAAGAGGCTCATCATAGTAATTGGTATTGAACATGCAGGAATATAATGTTTTATTGCGCTATTACTGGCATTCATATTGTATATACATTCTTCTAAAAATATAACGATACGCTTTATCTTACCTAACTACCTTAAGATATTGTACTTACTCTGTATGATAATTATAACAATGCATATGCCGGTTCACGGGATAATGTACATGTTGGTATTTCATAACAGCATAGGTTCAGGGCAGCCTGCATAGCCAACATGCTTGTATAAGTAATATGTGAACAGTGTACATCTCCATAGGAGTATGCGAATTCCCAAACTTATCTGGATCTACACTACTGACATAACCCAACCTGAACCTTTCCCATGATCGGATTCATATTGTATTTCCAGTGTGTTTTACCTTACAGAAAATGTTAATGGTATGTTGATTGAGTCGACTAATTATTTCGCACGAACCATATTGACACAAGAATCAGAACAATGGATCAACTTCTTTACATTTCAACTATCAACAATAGTACGTGTTAGTGAACTAACCGTGACTCTTCAAGGCGACGACCGACTGCTTGTCGTTTGTGAGCTATTAGTCTATGGAGGTATGTTTTTTCCATATTCCTACTGTTTCATCAATTACCAGACTCAGTGCTTTAAAAGTCATACAGCTTTTGAAAATATGTTTGCTAAAAATGATAGCTGTTAATTTCGTAATTGCTCCTTGTACAATGCATAACAGTATAAATATCCTTACAATTAATCGATGCAGTTATGCTATTATATACTAAACACAGTCATAAATAGTGGTGTTTGTTCAGCAGTAGTTCAGTTTAATCACAGTGGTTCCTTCTAAAACATCGCTACCTATATATATAAACTCTAACTTACGGCAAATCTTGCAACAACGACATTTCACGCATTTCGACAGAAATAATATAAAGGATAATTGTTTGTTTCACTGTATCATCGAGTGAAAAGCAAAGGTGATATTTTCAAGAGTGGCGTAGCGATAATACACTGAAACAAACAATTATCCTTTTTCTTTAATGCTTTAAATGAGAGTTTTTTAAAGTACTGAGGTGTAAAAAGTGACATAACTTATGCCGACTTAGTAATTAATTCCCCCTTATTGAGCCCCAGTCGTAATTCATTCCCAGTATGTAGCCCCAGTCGAATTACATGATGTTGGCGTAATGCGGTCGATTTATCAGATGATTTTTTAAAGTTGACACTTTGGTTTAATATTAAACGGGTGATATTGATGAAAACTCTTTTACTTTTGAAAGATAATTTTGAGTGACAAACTATAATCTAAATTGTATTCCGTGCGAGCCATATCTACGGAACTCTTTCATCGGTTATTTATGCGGATGAAATTCATCCGCTCCTTGATAAATTGTTTGGACGGTCTCGCCTAAAAAAAATCATCTGTGTATTTTAACCATTTCTTTTAAATGTAAAGGATTATAATTATTTCATTTGTTAATATATCGCGAAGATGTATTGGATGGAAGCCATTTGCAAAGGAAATTATGTTTGATATTGCTTAACGGCGAAGAGAAAATTTCAGTCAAAACGGATCGACTTGATCGACAACTTGTGTTCCTACGAGATGACTAGATATATATTGAGCATGAGAATAGCCGACGTACATCTACTCTGAAACTCTTTTCTTATGATAAGATTACATCTGATTTATTTTAAGCCTGTTACTCGTAACATTCTTGCATTTGTATACTATGCCTGCAAACATAACGCAAAAAGGATAATGTGTAAATATCAAAATCTAGCTTCATTCCCGTGTTCCTCCCTTGTAAACCTGATTTGAACACTCCTGATTAGATAGGCATACATGTACGAAGGGACGTAATCTACATCCCTGACGCACGATTATCCACACTAGTTATTAGTATCAAAACCATTCGAGCTAGAGAAAGATATTGCATATACTATATAAAATAATGTGGTGATTACGCGAACCAGTCTGGTCAGTCGCTCACTCTCGGTACTGTATTCGGTAAGTCATTGACTAAAGTTAAACATATAAAGTATTACGTAATTAGATAGATAGGTAAGACACTTTACTGGTGTCAGAAGTGTGTTATAAACTGCAATTAAGAAGTGCATTATAAAGTGATGTATTAACATTGCCGAAGATACGCCGTAATTAGAACATTTATTGTGCACGTTATTGGAGTTCTAGGATCGCAGATGCCATCATATTAACTAGGTCAACGCAGGGAAACCTTGCGCAGAGAACTTTGGAGAACCTTGTCAGACGGTCATTCACTCAAAAGGAATTGACTTATCTGGACTTTATACAGGATAAGGACCTCGACAAAGGACCAGTCAAGCATTCTGCAAGTAGATTTCAAGATGAAGCTAGGGATGACATAACTCATTCAGGGGAGCTGCTGGGCTTCCAGCCGGCCGTGAAACCCTGCAAGGAAAGATAACGCATCCACCATAGCCCAAATTAATAGCTAACTAAATACTGCAGAGGCTTTAACAAGAGGGATAACTAAATATTCAGAGAAATATATGGACAAAACAAAGTCACTTACCAAGACAGAAACTGTTATCCGAGATTCATCCAAAGCACAACCTCAAGAACACGGTGACCAAGACAAAATCAAACGAAAGGATATCACGTAGCACAGACTCGGGGGCCAGCTCGGACTCAGATAGTGATGCGGTTTCTGCGAGCTTGCTCGAGTACCGTCGTCACAAATCAAGACACTCAAGACGCTCGACTCATGGAAGATTTCCACACATTCCAAAGGGAATGTATTACGATGGGAAAAGAAGCTGGATAGCCTTCAGAAATTTATTTGAAGAATACGTGGAACTGTGTGATTTGAGGTCAATGGAAAGCCGCACATGCGAAACGAGACAGGTATGTTAAACTAAAACAATCCATTGACAAAGACCCGTGCTTCAAATGTGGTACCATCGGACACTTTATACGAGACAGCCCAAACCAAAGTAGTAGTCCGCCAGGATATAAGAAGGGTTTAAACTCTAAAGGGTCAAGGAAATAAGCCAACTAAAGACCCTAGAATCAAAGGCCCTATATTCCAAGAAACTCCCTGGCTGGAAAAGACTGTCGGTCCTGTGAGTCATGTGAAAAGTGATGACCTGCGTAAAACGAGGTTTATCACTGAACGGGGAAGATCTTCATCAGAAACCCCTGTTGTACATAAGACCGGTCCAAAACTGTCGTCCTCAAATACAACGATAGGGGGTGAAGAAGACCATAAAGGTGTAACGATATGCCAACTCAACGCATCCTCACCAAATAGTATTGAGATGAAAGTAGAGGATAAATCATAACAGCCGTGGTCAATACTGGTACGGATGTTACATTAATTTCCGATATATTATACTCGACCCTGTTCAAACAAACCACGAAAATTCAAGATGTTACACTTTTCGTTGCAGGAAGAGATATGTCGATGCAGGGTTTAATAGTCGGACCAGTACGATTGGGGATTAGTGACCAGACCTATTATAACAATGTCCACGTGGCACCAATTGAACAAGACATGCTGTTGGGTGCAGATATCCTACAAGGAACCGCAACTCTGTTGGACTTGCGTAAGGGCATATTAATCTTCGATGGGTAAATAATACAGATGAAAGCAAAGACTAGCGAACTAGGCCATAAAATAGCCAGAATGACCGTTGCAACGAGATGTATGGTACCCCCCAATTCTGTGTTGAGAATGAAATGCAAGAAAGATGAAGATCTAGAACATATTGTATTGAGCCGATTGATGGGTTGAAGGTACTAATCCCAAGGCTGCTATTAGGAGAACGATCGGAGCCGATAGTTTCTGTTGTAAACATGTCTAACAAATATCGTCTGCTGAAAAAAGGTCAAGATATAGCGAGAGCTTATCCAGTTCCTGAAGTTCTTGGGAGATGCCCAAGGATTAGAACCATGCATGCAGAAACTCTGGAAACCGGTCATACTGAACTGCAAGAGCACTTGAAATAAATGTTTAAGAAGTCTAGCCTAGGCCTAAAAAGGAGAATCTGCTCAATTTTCTGATCTATTGAATCATTTCCAAGATGTATTTGCAAAACATGAATTCGATCTTGGTACAATCACGACAATTAAACATGAAGTTGATACGCAGGATGCTAGACCAATTAAACAAAGGATGCGACGAACACCAGCACATTTCGTGGGAGAGGAAAAAGCACATCTCAAGAAGATGCTAGATGCGGATGTAGTACAAGAATCTATATCTGATTGGGCATCGGCGCCTGTGCCCATTCGAAAACAAGATGGTAGTGTAATATGGTGTATTGATTACAGCTGTTAAAGTGGTAAACGAATGGCCAAAACCGACCTGTTCCAAAGATGTAGAAAGATTTATGGGTTTAACTAACTATCACAGAGGGTTTATCAAGGGTTTTTCCGAACTAGCTGAACCACTTTACCGGGTGATAGGAAAGAATAAGTTCTGTTGGGGCGATGACCAAGAGATTTCCTTTGGTTTGTTAAAGAAGAGTTTATTTGAACCTCCAGTACTAGCCTTACCGAATCAAAAGGACCCATTTATTTTGGATACGGATGTGTCTGATGTAGCTATTGGAGCAGAATTGATCTAAGTACAAAATGTAGAAGAAAAAGTTATTGCCTAGGGAAGTTATGCGTTAACGAAAGAACAGCGACGCTACTGTACAACTAGAAAGGAGATATTGGCTGTAGTTCGTTTCACTAGACAGTATCGACACTATGTGTTAGGCCAACCATTCTTAGTGAGTACAGATCGTTCCAGTCTGACTTGGTAACTGCGATTCAAAGAACCCCAAGGTCAGTTAGCAAGATGGATGGAGGAGTTGCCACAGTACAACATGGTCCTGAAACATCGAGCTGGTGCGAAACACGGGAATGCAGATGCTCTATCAAGGAGGCCGGCTCCTGGAGTTAAATATAGAGCCTGTGAACGCGTAGAAGACTTGCCTTGTGGGGGATGTGACTATTGTAAACGAGTAAACTGCCAATGGGGAAACTTCACGAGAGAGGTTGTTGATACCAGGCCGTTGGTGTTGCCAATGTCTGACGAGACATCTGGCTTGAATGTAAATCCAGAACCTGATCATACCACTGCTCTACGTTTGGAAGTCTCAGAGGGGTCAGAAAGGTTACAATAAATCACCGGCAGTGAACAAACAATGACAAATGATTGTACAGCACGAATGGTTGGTAATGAGGAAGGAAGAGGGGGGAGTAACAGATCTGACAAATTTGGGTTACCCATGGGAAACAGGTACATGTTGCTGCAACAATGAGACCGCTTATCAAATCACTATTGAATGCCAAGATAAAGAGATTCATGTTATGATGCCAATGTATTCCGAACAATCAAACATCTTGAGGGTTAGTGCAAAATTAAACTCCAGCTGACCTAATGTTTCCACACCAAGAGAAACTACCTGCAGATGCAGACAATTACATGGTTAAGTTGATTTCAAACCTGAAGGCAGCTCTAAAGGCATCCTTACAACGTATGAAGAAAAGTTATGATGTGAGGATTATGAAGAGAACATACAAAGAAGGCGACATAGTCTACATTCTGGATTCTGCAGTCCTCAAAGGGACAAGCTTAGCTCAAAGACCCAAAACCACTAGATGATCATGATGAAGATAAAGAAGAATACTGTATGTGCTAACAGCCAAAACAGGGACGCTTCATGATCCAATGCGACTACGGCGAAGAATGGTACCATGGATCCTGTGTTGATGTGACAGCAACAGGTGCTTTAGACATCGACAAGTTTGGGCCGTGCAAGAAGAAATAGAGGCAGTAACATACATAGGTTTTCTTTCTTATCTTTTTCAGTATGACGACCAAGTATCTTTCCCTGGAAGATATAGAGGTGAGCAACGACTAGTGTCTGCCAAATGACTCGTTGAAGCTTTACTGTTGAGTAAAGTGACCGAAGCATGCCATAGCAAGGCCATGTTGGAACAAGTTGCCTTAGCCAAGGGACGTGACAACGTCAAGTGGATGAAGACCGTGGCAAAAAAAGCTTTCGATATGGGTTTCCAGACCCTGGACATGGTGAATGAACATATATACCATCTGAGGAGCCCCAGGAAATCAAAGAAAGTATTTTCGCCATTTACAGGTCCTAGCCGGGATATTCGTCTGCAGACCAACCCAGACATAGAGAGAGTGGTATTGGACATGGGAGGGAAGCCGAAGGAACAAGTTTTGGATTTTCCTGAGGAAGAAGTCGAGACCACTAGTCCAAGGCCACAGCTGAGTTGGGCTGACCAAATCGAGAAATACCATATGACACATGATAAAAGGAGAGAAGAGAGACTTGAGAGACTTATCCCAAGAGCGTGTGCGTGTCCTAGAAAGGAGACCGATGAAAAGTCTGCTCAACGACACTGAGCGACGGCCAAGTTCCCGAAATGATCAGTCAAAACATCAACCTCGAGAAGACAGAAAACGTCCTGCCTCGAAAATCCCAGCAGAGATTTGGATAGAAGCCCCGCTAAACGAGTAAAGCCTTCTGCGACTATGTCGGTGACGGCCAAATCGTCTAGCGGGCGAATATCATCCAAGTTGTCACAGAGAACTAATTATGTGCAGCCGGAGCACCCAGCTACAAGTGCTAGCCTAGGAGCACAGAAGAAGAAAGAGACCAAGACCTACAATCGGACAGTTGAGATGCACGGTGTAGAGCTGACCGTGAATAGCCGCTAACTTTAAAGAGGGGAAGAGAGCAGAGAGAAAAACGGACGGAAGGACCAAATCTTGTATTGTTTCTGGGTGCATGGAAAACGTTTTCCAACAGAAGATTCATGCCCTACGAAAGCACCTTCCGAGCCTGTTCGACGAAAGGATCCAACTGTCTGAAGAGGTAACCAGGAAGCGCCTGTCAGCACTAAAGGTAATAGCTCACTGGAACTAGGAGGATTTGCAACCGTTTCGCAGCTAGACAAATACGCGGACGCCTTCGAAATGTTGACCATAGAGCAGAATAGGGAAGTAAATGAGGAGCAATCTTCAGCCATGACAGAGATCTGTAGGGAAGGAACGATGCCAATTCCGGTAAGGTTCACCCTGAGGCCCCTGTCTAGCCCAGCAGTCCTATATCATTGATTGGAGAGCTATGCTGTTCTTGATAGCCCAATTGGAATCCCGTTACCGATATATGCTCCATGAGCAGTTCTCAAATGACAAGACGTCGCTGCCACCGGCAAGTAAGAAGAAGAACACAGAGATCAGCATAGACCAGACGCTTCCTGAGATATTTGATAGCCATAAGCATTGGGATAGAACCAGGCACTGCTTAAAGAACTTGAAAATATGAGTTCCAAGGGACACCAAGTTACAGGAGATTTGCGACGTAACTCCCGCTGATCCAGCCTACGAAGTCAAGGTTGTCGACGCCACCGCAAACTTCTGTGACCCGGAAACCTACACAAGGAGGATCAAATCAACATGCTAATTGGTCAGAATGTTAGCGTATGTGTGGGACATCATCCAAAGAAGAAGGTACACAAATGGTCGGAAGGTGTTCGAATCCGATTGGAAGAATTTAGCCAGCACTTGAGGGTTGTCGGAATAGGAGAGGTCGGTCTAGACTATACAGTCCCATCTGGAACATGGTTCAAACAAAGCTCAACCTTAGACAAGATACTCCAGATGGTGAAACTCAGACATGTCTTGGTTATCCACTGCAGAGGGCGCAGTGGAGCCAATATCCACCTACCTCTACATAACGTACTAAAGCAGGCCCAAGGAGTCTTATCTCATCTGCACTGCTTCTATAGATCCGGCGAGCTGGTAAAGATCTGGTTGGAACATTTCCCCAACACCTACTTTGGATTCACCACAATGGTAGACCAAATGGGACAGCCTGAGCTGGAGGCACTCACAGTGGTCCCTGAGGAATGACTACTACTGGAGACAAATGCCCCTTACTTCCCATTCAGAGGAGGGTCCCACACAGCTCCGAGGTACTGGGAATGGTAGCAGACGTCTTGACGAAAGCCAGAGGTACATCCTGGACTCATTTACTGAAGGTGGCGACCAAGAATGCCAGACGCCTTTATCAACGACCTGTTCAGGATCCGGTGTGATATTCGATCCTTGACAAACTGCAGAGGACCTGGTGACATGCCCGGTCTGAAGCAGTTATTAGTTTGTATTAAAGATATCATTCCGGGTAGACCCAGGAGGTTTGGATTAATAAGACTCACTGGTGCAGTACCGCCGACTAATCAGTAAAGGGATTCCACAGCCACATGCTTTCAAATAAATTCGGGGGGAGTGTGGTGATTACGCGAACCAGTCTGGTCAGTCGCTCACTCTCGATACTGTAGACGCTTTGGTTACACGCGGGAACCAGTCAGCAATTTGCGGGTCGTACTGCCCATTCCAAACGCGACAGCCAAGGATTACACACGCTTTCCAAGTCATTGACTAAAGTTAAACATATTAAGTATTACGTAATTAGATAGATAGGTCAGACACTTTAATAACAATAGATCTACAGTAAAGTACAGGTTCTTGCATACGTATAGAAAAATATGTCGATTTGTTTATGGATTCAATGACATCACTGCTAAAAGGAAATAAAGCTCCCCAATTTACGTACTCTTTCAATCATATGTTGTTTCCCTCCTTGTTCTCAACAAGTGATTTATATATTCACTATTTGTGATTCTTTACTAATGGGTTTTCGTGGGGTCAGATAATCATTATAATACCCAGTGACCCAATACGATTTTAAAATCACAGCAACTATTATTTCAATATAAACTGTGACTTGTGTTGATTCACGTCATTAAATGTATGCCTAATGGGCCTATTCAATGTGTTATCATAGATTTAGATACACATATCATCTATATTGTATCGTTAAGTAGAGTTGTTACTCGTTTTGAGACTCTTTTTTTTTCATGTTAACAACATTGAGTGAAAATTAGTTCCATCAATTGAAAAGTCATAATCTCACTGCAAAAGTCATAATCATAATCTCACCGTCTCACCAGAGATACTTTAGGATTATTATTCACTGGGAAATTTCTATATTTGATTGGATAGCATTAAAGAAATATATATTCATGGACAAGAGTTGGAAATATTTTGACAAAAAAAGAAAGTTTTCATTATGAGCAATTTCTATGTTTTACCATAACGTTTGTAAAAGTGGTCGGTTGTAGATGCGTCAAATTCAATAGATATGTGGCGAAAAGATTAATAAGGTTTTAATGACTAATGCCATTTTTCTAGACTGCAGTGACGGGTATTTTGGTGAGGGATGTTCAAGAAAATGTCACTGTGAAGGGTTAACATGTCATACAATAACTGGTATTTGTCCATCCCGGATGTGCATTACTGGATATAGGAAGCAGACTTGTAGTGAAAGTAAGTATTATGGTGATGATAATGACGATAATGCTCATGATAAAGGATAATATAATGATAATAATTTTGTTGATGAAGGTGATGATTAAGATTATGTTGATGATGATGGTGATGATGGCTGATGATGATGATTAAGATGATGATCATTATACTGATTATGACGATGATGATAATGATAATGATGAATAATTCGATGATGCCAAGGATGATGACGTTGATGTTCATCATGATGACGAATAACGGGAGACCAAAATGGATCATAGTCAAGTTTCATCAATAGTTCTATTACAAGGTGATGAAAAGTAAAACCCCTTGTGCAATGTTTGCGTATCTACAGTTTCGCAGCGAAAAAGTAATCTATATGGCTGTAAGGTTTAAAGTATGTTTCTTATGTATTAAACGGTTATTATGTTTGTAGTATTTTCATGTTATTTCCGATAATATAAATACCAACCATATCTGAGTATTTATGACAGTGTTTATTCGACTGATATTGGTCCACTTTAACTGGGTTCTGTTATCACCTCGTGATTGTTCCATATCTGTATGGAATCGCAGTGATCACACACTAATTTGGTGTAGCATTACATTTGTAAGAAAGTTATACTTATACCTTTTTAAATATGGCTGGTTCTAAGACTTTTCTTTACGGTAATGTGTTGTCTATTTCTCTAGTTGTCGGTGTGTCTGCCTGGATGTATTCATGTCCGTCGGACGGTCGTTCGGTCGATCACTCTGCATGTCCGTCTGTTGAAAACAACTTTGAAATTATTGAGGAAATATTATCGTTATTCAAAATAAATGAAAGAAAAATATTGAATAGAACTGAAAACATTGTGGCAAAATGAGAAAATTGATCAACATGAGCTTTGTTCCTTTTGTTTCAATGTTTTCAAAATTCGTCTCCTGCAAATGCGCTGAATATATTGCAAGTTGGAATTGGTTAATCTTAGCTATTAATACGTGCAGACTGTGAATTGTCCTGGTATGGTAAGAACTGTTCGGAACGATGCGGTCATTGTAAAGGCGGTCTGACGTGTAATCCTATCACTGGACATTGTAGTGAATGTGCGGAAGGATATTACAGTACAGACCCGCTCTGTAAAACAGGTAATTGGTATATTGTTTAAGGAGACATTGTTTTTCTCCTGTTGAATCACTGATGCTTGTATGCCTAGATGGCGAACATGGAATATCCTGATCAGATTGAACAGGCTTATATCATATATATATACTGGTTAAAGGGACATGAAAGCCGCTTTTGTTTAACGCGGTTTATTTTTGAGGAAACACATATATTGTTTACATAAATTTAAACTGCCTGTCTGACCGTAAGTTACGTATTACATCATAACCGTCCTATCAGTAAATTCGGTGCTTTGAATTAATCTAGACGCCGGTGCACCAATCTAAATACTGTCTTTAACCACACAAGGAGCATCGACAAATAACTGTACGAGTTAAAACTCATTTGTATAACCCAAGAGATGTAAGCTATTATTAGGTCACCCACAATTGTTGATATTTAATTGTATCATTATTTATGACAATCAGCGCATCAGCAAATACGCCAATGAAAACGTCAGGTCAAAATTAGACATTTTTAAAAATTCAAAGTATATGTATGTCAAGAGAAGGAATTGAAGACACTATGAGTACGTTATCCTTTTGCCACAGCATTTCCAAACGTCTTCTTTGGCAGAAATGTTTGCTCCTTCATATTTTCCGTATTGGTTTGAAGTTTTTTTAGCTGAGGTTTGATCAAGACAATAAGTGCTATCCACCGGCAAAAATACAACATGTATCTACATTTAACACACCCACGTGCTGAAAGTGTTGGGACGATCTGAAGAGACCTATTTTTAATGAGACCGAATTGTACCAACCTATTTGACATGGCTTATATAATGCTCGCTTAACTATTTTCAGTCTGCAGCAGAGCTACCTATGGTAGAAACTGTACACAAACATGCGGTAAATGTAGAAATAATGAAACTTGTAACATAGTTGACGGACATTGTTCAGGATGTATGGACGGATATACAGAGACTGACCTGAAATGTAAAACACGTAAGTATGTGCATTGACTATCAACAGGTTTTGTACAGCACAACATGACACGTATAAACACCGTTTTACTTGAATGCCTGAAACATTATTTTGGATATGTTTATTGACAAATAATTGATTAAAGATTGAGTCATTTATGTTGTTTGAAATGCTGCAAATTAATTAACGTACATATTTCATTTAAGTATTTGACAATAATCATTTTGACATGCTTGTTGAAAGATAATTCTCTTAAACGCTTTAAATTGAGCATTTCATACGAAATGGTACTTATACCGAGATTAACAGGCTTACATCTAATATGGATTTAATTTTAGAAAGTGAGAACATAATACGCATTATAGAACATTCTGTTTACTGTTCAGCATGTCGATAAACTTGCATCATTTAATCTCATCCTATAATAAGTTTACATATATTGTAAATAATGTGCTCAAACAAGGCTCTTGTGCCAACATATATGCAAAAAACATTAACCAGCTCACATGTTCCAGCATAGTATGATCGATCACACAATCAAATGAAATGTCTTTGTCCATCTAAGAATCGTCTCATAAAACACCGTAAAAGACCATTAACACGAATTGTTTTGGCATAACCCTCTTCCGCATATCTTATTTTATATTTATTTATATACTTATCGGGATATACATATGAATATACATTAACATTACTCATTTGTCGACACTATAACGTGTTTTACAGAATACCAGACTGGAACTTTTGGTTTCAATTATGAACACCGCTGTGACTTGTGTAGATGCGGAGACGTGTGTGACCAATATACAGGATAGTGTTGAAGCTTTCAAGCATATGGTTCATACTATAAATTTGTCGACAGAAATCTGTTCTAGAGTCAGCAAAATTAATGAAGCGCTTTTCTGAGTTACTAACTTGTTCAAAGTGGAGTAATTCTTTGTACGGACATTTACCCGGGTAGATTTGCAATGTCAAATGAAAACCAACCTCATTAAATCAAAGACACTTACATTCAAATTGAAACTTTTTACTGTCCTATCTTTTATTATGTAGTCATTGTTCTTCTCCTGTTGAGTAGTCACGGATGTGTGTGTGCCTAGATGGCGAAGAAGGAATATCCTGATCAGACTGCACACGCTTATATTATATATGATGGTTGAAAGGACTTGAAAGTCGTTTTTGTTTGACGTAGTTTATTTATGAGGAAATATATAGATTGTGTACATACCTTAAAACTGCCTTCCTGACCTTAAGTGACGTATTCCATGACAACCGTCCTAGCAGTAATTTCAGTGCTTTGATTTAATCTAGACGCCGGTGCATCAATCTAAATGCTATCCTTAACCACACAAGGAGCATCGACAAATAACTGTACGATTTAAAACTCATTAACCCAAGAGGTGTAAGCTATTATTAGGTCACCCACAGTTGTTGACATTTAATTGTTTAATCATTTATGACAAACAGTGCATCAGCAAATACGCCAATGAAAATGTCTCGTCAAAATTAGGAATTAGTAATTTATTCATAGTATATGTATGACAAGCTATTGAAAACATGATGACAAGAGAAGGAAATGAAGACACTATGAGTACGTTATCCTTTTGTCACAACATTTCGAAACGTCTTCTTTGGCAGAAATGTTTGTTCCTTCATGTTTTCCGTATTGGTTTGAAGGTTTTTTAGCTAAGATTTGATCAAAACAATATTGTTATTAAGTATTATTAAGCAGGATAAGGGTTATCTTAAGAAAGTAATAGTTGTTATACACCAAGCATTCGGGTAAGTGCTATCTACCGGCAAAAATACAACATGTATCTACATGTAACACTCCCACGTGCTGAAAGCGTTGCGATGATCTGAAGAGACCTCTGTTTAATCAGACCGAATTGTACCAACCTATTTGACATGGCTTATATAATGGGCGCTAAACTTTTTTCAGTCTGCAGCAGAGTTACCTATGGTAGAAACTGTACACAAACATGCGGTAAATGTAGAAATAATGAAACTTGTAACACTGTTGACGGACATTGTTCAGGATGTATAGACGGATATACAGAGACTGACCTGACATGTAAAACACGTAAGTATGTGCATTGACTATCAACAGGTTTTGTACAGAACAACATGAAACGTATAAACTCTGGCTTACTTGAATGCCTGGAACTTTATTTTGCATGTGTTTAGTGACAAATAATTGATTAAAGATCGAGTCATTTATGTTGTTTGAAATCCTGCAAATTAGTTAACGTGCATATTTTATTTCGGTATTCGACAATGATCATTTTGACATGCTTGTTTAAAGATAATTCTCGTAAACGCGTTAATTGAGCATTTCGTACGGAATGGTACTTATACCGAGATTAACATGCTTATAGAACATTCTGTTTACTGTTCAATATGTCGATAAACTTGAATCATTTAATCACGTCCTATAATAAGTTTACATATATTGTAAATAAGGTGCTGAAGCAAGGCTCTTGTGCCAACATATATGCAAATAAAAACATTAACTAGCTCACATGTTCCAGCAAAGTATGCTTGATCACACAATCAAATAAAATGTCTTTGTCCATCTAAGAACCGTCTCATAAAACACCGTAACAGACCATCAACACGAATTATTTCGGCAAAACCCTCTTTCGCATATCTTACTCATATTTATTTATATACTTATCGGGATATACATATGAATATACATTAACATTATTCATTTGTCGACACTACGTGTTTTACAGAATACCAGACTGAAACTTTTGGTTTCAATTATGAACACCGCTGTGGCTTGTGTAGATGCCGAGACGTGTGTGACCAATATACAGAATAGTGTTGAAGCTTTCAAGCATATGGTTCATACTATAAATTTGTCGACAGACATCCGTTCCAGAGTCAGCATAGTTAATGAAGCGCTTTTCGGAGTTACTAAGTTCCTAATAACCTAGGCAGCTCCGCTGAAATAAAGCTCCTCCAAATAAAATAGTTTAAAAGCGACAACTTTTTCAAAGCGGAGTAATACTTTGTGCGAAATTTCCCCGGGTAGATTTGCAATGTCAAATTAAAACCAACCCCATTAAATCAAAGACACTTACATTCAAATTGAAAACTTTTACTGTCCTATCTTTTTTTTATGAAGTCATTGTTTTTCTCCTGTTAAGTCACGAATGTTTGTGTGCCTAGATGGCGAAGAAGGAATATCCTGATCAGACTGCACAGGCTTATATTATATATGATGGTTGAAAGGACTTGAAAGTCGATTTTGTTTGACGTAGTTTATTTATGAGAAAATATATAGATTGTGTACATACCTTAAAACTGCCTTCCTGACCTTAAGTGACGTATTACAACACAACCGTCCCATCAGTAATTTCAATGCTTTGATTTGATATAGACACCGGTGCATCAATCGAAATACTATCCTTAACCACACAAGGAGCATCGACAAATAACTGTTCGTTTTAAAACTCATTGTTATAACCCAAGAGATGTAAGCTATTATTAGGTCACCCACAGTTGTTGACATTTTTTTTTGTATCATTTACGACGAACAGCGCATCAGCAAATACGCGAATGAAAATGTTTGGTCAAAATTAGACATTTTTAAATAATTCAAAGTATATGTATGAAAACCTAATGAAAACATGATGACAAGAGATGGAATTGAAGATACTATGAGTACGTTATCCTTTTGCCACACCATTTCCAAACGTCTTCTTTGGCAGATATGTTTGTTCCTTCATGTTTTCCGTATTGCTTTGAAGGTTTCTTAGCTAAGGTTTGATCAAGACAATATTATTAACAGCAGGATAAGAGTTATCTAAAGAAAGCTATAGTTGTTATACACCAAGCAATCGGGTAAGTGCTAGCCTAATCCACCGACCAAAATACATCATGTATCTACATGTAACTAACCCACGTGATGGATTTATTTTTAGAAAGTGAGAACATAATAAGCATTATAGAACATTCTGTTTACTGTTCAACATGTCTTTAAACTTTTTTTTAATCACATCCTATAATAAGTTTACATATATTGTAAATAATGTGCTCAAACAAGGCTCTTGTGCCAATACATATGCAAAAAAACATTAACTAGTTCACATACTCCAGCATAATATGCTCGATCGCACAATCAAATGAAAGGTCTTTGTCCATCTAAGAACCGTCGCATGAAACACCCTAACTAACCCATCAACACGAATTATCTCGGCATAACCCTCTATCGCATATCTTACTATACATTTGATTTCGACTTTTACTTATCGGAATATACAAATGCATATACATTAACATTATTCATTTGTCGACACTACTTGTTTTACAGAATGCCAGACTCGCACTGGTTTCAATTGGGAACGCCGCTGTGGCTTGTGTAGATGCGGAGACGTGTGTGACCAATATACAGGAGTGTGTCCAAATGGATATACTGATGAGTACACGAGTGACCAATGCTTGCAGGATATGGACCACGAGGTTTCCTGTAATCCAGAGGCATATATCAGCCTACCTGTATTTGTAGGATCGCTGTGTGCAGTCATCTTCAGTTACACAGCGGTTGTAATTGTTCTCGTCTGCATGTTACATCGAAAGAAGTGGCTGCACAGGAATTCAGAGTAAGAAACCTAGTTTAAACAGCCAAAAAACTAATCCCAACCTCAAGAAGGACAATCAGCCAGATTGCAATGTTTGTTTATAACCGTGATGGTAATGCCTTCAACAGGTTAATGTTAATACGGGGTTCACACAGACATTATTAATGCGACTTAACAGAGATGTTTGGATGATCTGAATCTTCACCTTTTTTTTTTCCTGACACGGTTTTGAACTGCCTGTTTTCGCGTGTATATTGAAAACAGCATTGGTTTATGATATGTTCACTTAAACCGAGAATATTTCTTATTCTTGCTAATAATTAAGTAAATATTCTCAATGCAAAATTAAATATCGGATATGTTCACATATCGAATCAGGTCCATTATTGAATAGAACTCTAGAGTAAATCCTGATATAAATTGCATTTACACATTTTATTTCTTGCTTTCAGCAGAACAACGAACAGCGGAGACACTACTATCGCACTTCCAAACACATCATCAATTTATGAAACGCTGCAATTAGACGACATTGGTGCGGAGAGCATACATGCGTTAAATTGGAATCCTTAAGACCTGTCACGATTTGCGCTTCTTTGAAAAAAATGTTCTGGACATATTAGTCGTGCGTTTGAACATCATTTGCTTAAATTGAAGAGAAAAAAAATAGCATGTATGTTCGTGCAGGTTAATCGCGGTGTACATTGCCCGCGTTTACTGTTTCAGTATGTTACAAAATTTTCTCCGTTACTGTTCAAGAATTTATTGAAAAACAATGTTTGTCCGATGATAGAGTCGCTAACGTTATTATTATGGGATTACTCATCGTGATGATTGTGGTTTCCTTGTAGCACATTCACTACCAGAAGTTATTAGATTCGACCAGGAAACACAGAAGACATGCTACTAACATATGTTTTAAGTCAATATTCTTAGAAAGTCCGACCCATTTAAATAGTTAGGGCTTCTAAAATGATCAATCTAACATACGCTGAACCCTCATTGATAAAACTGTTATTTTGTCAGTAGGAGATAAGTTGTGTATCATTTCACCTATGGTAAAAGCGGATGACATAAATATAGGATCTGACATGAGTTGTCATTTCATAGAAAGTTTTATAATATGCCTGTACATTTTCCGGCCCAAAAACATGCAGATTGTCGTGCGCAGTTCAGACACGACGGATTAAAATTCCGTATCCCACAAGATTTTGACAGTGCGCGGACTACTTTCAGCAAGGTTCCCGTTTTGAATCTGCGCTACGTAGTAAAATATGCAGACAATCAGTACTATTTAGGATAATCGTTTCTATTTTATGTATCGAAAATCTAGCGCCAAATTTAATAAAACCCCGCAAGTAAAGAGTATGTTGTCATTTTCTCCCACAAAACAATGGACATTTGATTTGATAATGTTATTGGTCGGGACTTACGTATTAGCATACTTTCTAGGGGCGTGGCCTAAGTATTGTAGTAAATATTCACCCGCCATTCATCTTTTCATTTCAAGATTACAAAATTGTATCCCCAATAAAAAATATATTGAATCTGTATATTTGTTAGTTTTTTCGCTCTTCATAGATCGTACATGTAGGTATTTAATAAAAGGAATATTACGTTGCGGGAGCGATAAATGTGTTCGTATTGCACGACTCGTAGCGTGAGAAAATCCGTATCTTACTCGACCTTCGGTCTCGTAAGATATCGATTTTTCCACGCTACTTGCAGTGCAATACAAACCTTTTTATCGCTCCCGCAACGTAATCTTCCGTATTCATGATATGACTGTACATTTTCCGTTGGAAATACATGCAGATTGACATTTTCCTAGTTTTCGGCAATGTTATATTACACGCGTTATATATAAAGAAATACGTAATGGGTATATTATATCGGATACAAGCATTGTCATGTGATAAATCATAGAATTTCATAATATGACATATTTTCGGCTATATATACTATGGATTAATATATCTATAGGTGCTACCTATTTACGAAAGAAACGTAAAATGATTGTAAACAAAAATTAAAGAGCATAATTTGGCCATAAAAACTGATTTTTAGAGTAATTGACTAGACGATGATAATGTTACTGCCATGGTTTTTTTTTGCATGATCACAAAATGTTCGAAATTCGTATTTCTGTCGTCTATTATTACGAACAGAAAATAATAAAGTAAAGACATTTTTAATGAACGAGGTTAAACATGAGGGCCAAGATGATCCCTAATCGAGCACTTGCATTGTAGTAAGGAAGCAAATGTCTAACTGATAATATAGGAGGAAATTTGTTTTTGATGCCACCAATATGACTGGAACAAATTATGTAATGGTCCCATTTCTTCTTAACCCTTTCCCTAATAGAGACGGTTATTGACGCCTAAGCAGCAGACAACTTAAGAAAATATCGGATAAACAATTATACTTTGATTTATAGATATTTTATCTCCATGGGATGATAACACTCAGGTGGTCTTAAACCCTTTCCCACATACAACACATCTGCAGCTGATAACGTTGGGATGACGTTTCTGAATATCTAGGCAAAAACACGGAAAAACTCTATAAATGTAGGTAATTACTAAAAAAGAATTGAAAACATTGTGGCAAAAGAAGAAATTGCTCGTTTTCAAAAGGTGTCTGCTGCAGAGGCGTCATAAAGCATCTGTGTGTTGGAAACGGTTAATTACAAGTTCAGAAAATGAGTAATTGTGAAATTAAAAAATGGTTGCTATAGACAGGGTTTTGCAGGGTATTGCTAAACAAAGCCTGACTTTAGCACAGGTTTGACTGTATTTGAGAATAATTTCAGGGACAGACACTCTTTCTAGTCAATTTTCTCAAGTTATGCCAGAGCTATATCCCGTTAATAAGTGATTTAGTTTGATATTATTTGTCTGATCTCTAACTGGAGCTCTCCTAACCCAACCCAGGGGTTGTAAGTTCCAACTCTTGCATGGCCAACATTCTTTCCGACGTTTGACAAAGGTCACTGTGACAAGCGGCATTCGTCTTCCACCAATGGGCTAACAGTCTTTGTGGTAAAACAGCCAGTTGCTCGAAAATAATGTTTTGTGGAGTAGTTAGTTCTGGTGTGAGAAAGCCAGGAAACACATTATAGAATATAATGCTACAATAAATGTATCAATAGGAGCAGCTCTTTCTTTGCAAATTTGTTGATTGTTGGAAAGGGTTGTTCAGTAGCCTGTTGTTTATTGACTGTTGATAACCATTTTACTGTCTAAAATCATTTGTTGTCGTGTCCACTTTTGGTGAGCTCGACAATTTAGCTGTCACAATGGCGGTTCGGTGAGTGTGTCCATGAATATGTCTGTCCGACCCGTATCTTAACCATGCATAATAGGATTTCTATGAAAATTGGCACTAAAATGCACCATGATGAAGTGGTGTGTCGTGCACACAATTCAGGCCTGTACCTCAAATTTTAGGTCACTCGTAGAGGTCAAAGGTCATCATGAGTACTGTTTGATAGGACTGACTTCTCCAGCCCGGACATTGTCAGCAGTTTAGGGGTTTGTTGAGACACTTTGCTTGTACGAATCAACAGCTTTCATTTCATTTACGTTTTATGAACCCATTAATTACTATGTCATCACTAAGGTGTTAGAAGGTGATATAATTAGGATGATTTTGGTCTTGTTGATTTTTATATCTGCATGTGGATACATGTACTTGATATATGTACTTTTATTCTGACACAATTGGTATTTAAATTAAACCATGATAAAAATTCAGTACACGCCAGTCTCTCTATTGATATTTAACACTGTGTTCAATTGTGAGTTTACAATGTGTGGTCACCTGAGCATAGCAATTTATATGTCACATAGTTTAACATATAAACCTGTACTTTGATATATTTTTACAATGAGATGACTCACTCACCTCAGTGCAACGATCACTGTACGTTCTAGCGCGAATAAGAAATCAATGCTGAAAGTGTAACGCAATTGAGTTGGAGATCGAGCATTATTATATATATGCCTATATTTGTATCAATTGAACATTTTGGCAAATAGAGAATTTGTTCATTATGAGCATTTTTGTGTTTGTTTTTGCTCACAATGTTTTCAAGGCAGTTTAAATTTTTTAGGGAGAAAGTCCTATATGTGAAATAACTGCATGAACAGACCTGTTTAATATCAGACATCATTAAAACCAACCACCAAACAAATGGATACTTTAGTTTTCTTTCCTTTCTATGATAATTTAGTCATTTTCTCTTAAAAGATATTAAAATTCAGAGAAAAAAGATGTTGCATCTGAGAAGTTGGTAGCATGATCTCCATAGAGCTGCAAACATGGCAAATGGAGGAACTTCTGTTTGATCGTTTCCTAAAATAGGTATGATGCAGAAGCATCAAAACTCACAGGGAAAGTTCATCCATTAGCAAAGGTGTATTAAAGATGACCAAGTTAGACATGTTACGTTCACTCCTATAACGGCATCAATACCTTCCGCATGCAGCTCCTTGAGAGTCAACAAGATTTTTCTTCAATTTTGCATAGTGACTTAGTTCTTGATATGTGTTTTTTTATGTTTTACACCAATTTCAACATTATTTCAGTTACATCATGGTGACAGTTCACTTATTTATGCATCCTGGGTAAATACTCTAGGTTTTAAAATGTGAATTGTCTAAGGCCTAATGCCGTCCGTGACTGAGGATCAAATCCAAGACATGCAGTTTGAAATCTCCGACAATAACCACTCGGCTACGACGGATTCCTGTTTCGGAAGAGACATAATTTATTTTGAACAAAGCCCTGATGTCATCAGTTCAGAAAAATATTCTGACACAGGGTTTAAACATGCTTAATTCGAAAATGTGGTCTCTAAACTATACAAAATATTTTATTTTAATACGGCCTAGCGACCTGGAGATGAATAAGTGATAACCCAAACAAATTAGCTTACATAAAACCAAGACAAACAATAAAAAGAAAATCCATTGTTCTTGAACTAAAACGTAGGTCTATCAAGTGCCAACTAGATTTTTCTTAAATTTGGTATAGCCTTATTTTGAACACATTAGGACCCATTTAAAACGTAACTTAAATATCACCAAGACAAACATTCTGGCAACTAACATTATTGTACTGTCAAATGATGGAGCTTTACTCAAATTTACCCGCACCAGAGTGTATTTTTATTGAAAACCCAAGGTCTACACCGAAATACTGCTTGTTACTTTGCAGGATTTTCTATACGAACGCTTATAAAGTGCCTTCGGCGCTTTGATTATATCAAGCTGTTTTTTTCTGAAATTGAAAGTAAAAATCAGTGCCGGATAAGGGTGACCTGTGATTTGACCTCCTTAAACTATAAACGGTCGGTGAACTTGTAAGTCTGTTTTGCTAACAATGAACTTTAATTTGATACAGGTATATGTGTCCATTCATTAGATATTAACGAACCATAAGCCATAATGCTATTATCGTCGCCTATAGAAAATGAATTCCTTCCCTTTTACTATTTGGCACTTATTTACTATTTCTTCTAACATGGCGGCCGATGAGCTGACTTTCGGGGACATTTACAATTGTGCTAAGCAATGGTTTCCAAACATATATATTTTCATCGAATAAATAAATTGATGTTCGTATTTATATCCAACAAAATGTAGATAATAGACATAAAGAGAAGACACAATTCATGATAAAGAGAATAGATTTTTAGATTTAAACGTAATGGCAGTCTGACATGCTGCTAGGATACCACTTCATTCACACCTAGCCGCAACGCTTGTTAAGCAAGAAGAAGCAAGTTAGTCGATGCTTTGGCAGAACCAGCACAACAGCAGGAAACATGTATGTACGAGTCGAACCATTAAAGTACCACTGTATGTGGTAACAGCGTAGCAAAACCCAATTCTAACAACATGTACACTCGTTAATTTGCAATTCCAGAAAGAAAATGATAGAGATCGCATTGCTGTGGTTTTGAATACCGATGCAGACAGGGGAAACGAAGAGCGAACGATCAAGCATTATTTATACAAAGACCTTATGACAAGTAGACTCACGATGACAGTTAATGCAATTGGGGTTCCTTATAAAATTGTATTCGAAACAACAATCAAGAAGTTTATGAGGTTCTGTAAACACCTCATGTCATCAACCATGGTAACGCAATATATATGCATCGGCGCCCTACTCAGCATACAACTCATCTTCTCCGGTTTCATATGAATAAATAAATGCATACACTTGACTTGGTTCGTTTAACCCTTTCAGCGCCGAATTGTTTAAAGTAGACTCTTCTATGTTCAAACTCGGACGACTCTATTTTCATGTTCTAGGATTTTTGGAATATCTTTATAACTCACAGCCAAACAATGCAGATTTCAGGTGAGACAGCTCGTCACGAGCTGACTCACCTGAATCTGTATTGTTTGCAAAAAGCTCAATATTGTCTTTGGGGCTGAAAGAGTTAAAAAAAAAAAATTATAACATATATTTAAAAATAAACTCTGCACCAAATTCGGAATGGAAATATTAACGTATGTGAAAAGTTAATTACTTTACCGCTGTGTTATATTAAACAAAAAGTGAAGTATTGTGCTTTTAAGTGGTGCAAATGCTCATTTATTTTCATATGATATTGTAAAGCTTTAAGAAACTAACATATGGAGTGATGGATAACTCAGTCATGCATGCAACGAATATAACATTATCGCAAAATAACTTCCAAAATGCACTCAAATGACATGATGCAGATTCCGATTAGGTTGTATAACGCTTAAAATATATATTCTGATACATGAATGATATAGGTAAAGTGAAGTACATAATCGTCAACACATCATTATTCACCTAATAGCAAAGTGTAAACGTGGAGGTGATGTTCATTACGACGCGTTCACTTATTTTGATGACTCAAAAGTGTTGCCAGTGATTAAATAAGATACACCTACACGGGGCGTTAAATCTTACTCTGGTGAAAATGCCGTTAAAAAGCGCGGCATGCGTTTCCTTCCTTTCAGCTTAACGAGCTAAGTCTATGTGGAAAAGCAATCAGTTGCTTGAGAAGATTGTTGTGTGGAGTACTGGTGTGAGAAAACCAGGAAACACATGAGTAGGTGAACTCGCCGCCGTGATATGACTGAGAAAATGTTAAATACGGCGTTAAACCACAATCAATCAATCAATCAATAAATCAATCAGTCCTTCCTTTTAGCAGGGAAGTATGCGTCAAATAATGCTGTTTTGGCTGAAATAACATCGGTTCCACCAACTTCGAGTCCTTTTAAGTATGTTGTCGACGAGTAGGGTAGTTAATAATTCTAGAATTTGTTGTGAAATATTTAGGAAAAATATCTCATTTTGAGTGATATACCGGGTCTTATATCACGACTTGGAGTTCAGGTGTGTAGTAATTAATCACGAAGGCCGAATGGCCTGAGTGATTAATTTATACACACCTGAATGACAAAACGTAAATACGGCATACTATGACCATAACTATCGATTTCAAAAATGATTGGCTAGATATGAACATGTTTTATTATAACGCTCTTTTATATTCATAAATATCGATTTTAAAGAAAATGACTAGGCGACGATCAATTTCAATCCGTAAATTGTGCATGACCGCCATTTAATACATATCGAAACAGGCGGTCCTCAGCGTGGGACGACATTTTGGTAATTTCAGGAAAATTCGTAGGTTATTGGTGTTTTTCCTGTGTGTTACGTATGAATGTAAAATGGATTTTGTTCGTATTATTAATTCACAAATATTGTTATTTTAGTGTACGTTTATAATGACTTTGTATTTTACAGCTATCCAGTTTGTATTGCTGATCAACAATTAAGAATAGTACTGTTATAGAAATCAATATAACTGACTATTACTGTGCAGTACATACTCGGAACGATGACTTATGTTTTTGATGACAAACAATTTCACATAGCCAAATTACAAAAACTAATGATAATATGAGTATAGGTGCTACCTATTTCGGGTAAACTAACAACTCTGAATGGTTATGCCGGTTATCATGATATCATATATTTTTTTATAATTAACGAGTCATACCGTCCTAAGAAAATAAACTGAAAACCATCATCTGTTTAAGCATATAGATCTATTCCACTTTAAAATATGGCCAATATTTTAAATCCATGAAATAATGATGACAGGTACAAAAGATAATCGATTTGTCATTCATAAAGTACTTACAATGAAAACCATCCATAATCAACGGAACTATCCTTTCCTACCATTGCAGTCGTTTTCCTTTTAGGTATTTATTCATCATTTGCATTACAATAATACAATGACGTTACCAATAAAGACATTTGGATTTTTGACATCCATGTAGTTGAAAAGACCTTATATGTTGTATTTAAACTCATTTTAAAAATAGAAAACGGTTTAATAACACGCAAATTATCTCACATCAAATTCCATATTTACATTCACTTATCGAGTAGGAAATATCTTATTTAGTCATTTACTCTAGAAGTATTTTTTGTTTAGAAATTTATTTTTGATCCAATCAAAACGTAGGAATAACATGACTGCGACAAAAGTCTTGTCTTAACACGATTTTTGGATACATGGATACATGGTAAAGCAAAGTTCATACACATTACCAAATAACAAAATCGATTTGTTTACCCGTTTTATCAAAGAATGTGAAAATAAAAAAAAATCTACCTATTTTGCCTCTTTAGTGCGAAAACTAAGAATTGAAAGATAAGTTGTTGTATTGGGTTCATTGGCTTCTAGGCTAATTCCATTACTGTTTATTGTATTTTCTAGTTTTAATGCATTCCAGTCAGCGATAAGTTTTCGAAGCACAGTAATGTTAACTGAATGTTTCTTTGCATAGTTGAGAAAAGAGTTAAGCATATTTTGTTTTTCTCTATATTTAGAGATAACGGGTTATAAAGTTGTATGCTTCCTTGTCGCTTTACATATCTGTTCAGTAAGAATAGTTGTCATCTCATTACGTTCAAACACAGGATTTGGTGCGGTAAAAACAAATGTTTCGTATTAGATATATTGGAGGAGCGTAGATGAGAATACAACAGGTGAGGAGTCATTTTAAATAGTATTGTTGGTGTTTCGATTGGATATAAATGAGAAATATTATATTTGCAGCAATTTTGTCTCACTAGTCGCAGTGACTATGTATTAACAACTACCGTTGATCTGTGTCTCTCATTACCGCTACATACCTAAATAGTAATGGACTGAATAGCTGGACACCACAGTCGATATTAACCTTGTGATAAAAGACGTTTATGGCAGTTTTAAGTTATATCACGGACATTATCTGCTAAAACAAACCTGAAGATTGAGCGATATTCGTACATTCATATCAGCCTCCACATCCTCGCAATCTTATCTTGCTCTGCACTGTTTGCCAACAAATAACAGAATGTTTAAACTCACATCTGAATAAAACAGTGCAAATGTAGATTAGTAAGCATGGATGCGTTATTTTTGACCGGACAACAGATCATGTACTCTATTATATATTATTATATTATTACATGATTTATATTATTAGCGATATAACTAAGGATCAACTGTTCCCTTTACAACAGTATCGTACTGCCTCGGTGTCGTAGTGGTAGAGCGTCCGCCTCGGTGCGGGATGTTGCAGGTTCGATCCACGACCGGGTCATACAAAAGACTTTAACAATGGTAGTAATGGCTGCTCTCCTTGGCGCTCAGGGTTGCGGGCTAAGCAATACGACGGACTGGCTGGTGTCAGGATAAATAGACCATTAGTACTGGTAACTTACCCAGTAAACGCCATGATATAACTGAAAACATGTTGAAAGCGGCGTTAAACACCAAACAATCAATCAATCCAACATTATCGTCTGAATAAATTAGCTTCATTTAATGAATTTAATACATTTAGCTGAACGTCTTTAATGTGTCCATTTAATGACAAAAAAAGGATGGGAAATGAATATACAACGCAAGTGTTTCAATACACCAGGTGATCACATACCTCCGTTGTTAAAGAGAGGAGATAAAAGGGGCTTAACGCAACCGCCACCTATACGTGTGTCATTGGATATAATATGACAGGAAACGACATAATTACATGTGGAGAGGATGATTCATGGGATGGTGATAAACCAGTGTGCAGGATAGTTGGTATGTAATATCATTTTCTATAAAATCTTATAAACAATACATATAAATGGATTGATTAATGTGTCATGAAAATTTATGGAAGGTTATTATTAGTCGCCGCGCAGACGCCCGCGACTTATATTTTTAATAGCTTTTCGGAAATGACATGGGAGGAGAGTTATTATTAGAAAAAAATAAATTTAAATGTCTTGAACATATTACAATTCTGATTGTTTAAAAACACTTAGTTATGACACATCTAAAATGAAATAAATAATCCTATGTTTTAAGTAATTGCAGTTTCTTTATTTTGACTCGCATTTATGTTTTTTGTATTATTTACGGAGACAAAAGAGTCCCTGCTAGACGTGCTGCAGACTGTTATGTGTCAATATCGAGATAAAAATCACGTCGAAATTTCCTTTTAATAGCAGTTTTAACTTACTGAATGTAATTTTCATGTTCAAAGAGATGTCTTGATTTGTGACGAATGCATTTAATAATGTTTATCCATGTATATCTAAATTATTAACTGTTTCGAAGCTAAAACTGTTGATCACTTGACTAGCGAACACCAACGGCGTAGATCAATCTATTTTGCAGAGAACCGTTCTTTACTCTTACTTACAAATAGTTAATTATAGGTTATTTAAATTGTTGATTTGGTTCGAAACAAATGAAGAAAAGAACAGACTGAGATAAAACTGGTTTTATTACAAAAACATGCTTTGAATGAACACTATCTGCCTATAAAGAGAGTGTAAAGAACGTCAACTCTGCGAAGAAGAATGTTTACGAATCGGGGCTTTCGTACACAATTATTTCGTCCTGTCATTCTTAATGTGTCATAAGATTCCCTACAGGCGTTTTGCTTACGATCTGCATATTTTTATGCATCATTGACACAAGAGGGATCATCATAATATAATTTTAAAACATGAATAGTTTGTTATTTTCATTATAAAAAAGGAAGGAACTAATTTAATACAATAAATTAACAAGTTTGAAATTATACAACAATTTCAATGCAATTTAACTGTTTAGCTGATATCATATTTCGAGGGTGGTCTAATTTATAAATATTGGACTACATTTTACTCTTTGTTAAAGTATGATATAATTTGGATGCCAAGCTAATATCATTTTGATAAAAAGAGAAAACTCATGTCTTCAGCGATTTAACCCTTTTCTCATTGTTGTAAAAGTAGATTGCTGCAAATGTGTCCAATGTTGACTTTAATAAGGGTAAGGTAAAATGACGTGCTATTGCATGCAAATCCTAAATTGTCTGTTTTGTGGTTTTATTAATACATGATAAAAGTCAAATATTCTGACAAACGTCTTGAAAAGTGTATGTGGAATTCACAAATCCTATAATTATTCCTTAATGAAAGCACTGTATACATACTATTCCTTTACTGTTTATTATCAATAATAAGTTGGCTGTGTGTATGGTCAACCTACCTTAGAATAAAGATTGATCATAAACAATGAAAGGCTTCAATTATATTTCAATGAAGGACGTTCACTTCGTTGACAATACAAATGCAAGTTATGATACATTTTCACTTGACACAGCCACTGATGTTCCAATATGCCCCTCAGTTGATAACTGTTTGTTTTTTTCAACTACTATAATGTAAGTGTTATGCATAGCTGCAGTATAGATTTCCGGCGACATTGATGCGTTGCATCAACTTTCTCTTGTGAATCCACAAATAGTAGGGACATGTTTATCAAAATATTGATTTTAGTTGAAGTAATTGAATAACTATCGATCAAACAATTACTTTTAATAAATAAAATAATCATTGTCATTAAGAAAAAAGAAAATGATGTGGTGAAAGTTCTAGTCCCAATTGTCCTGATTCGAGTCAAAGAACTGCGACTTTTATTTTATTTTGATTCGTTCGGTCCCTGCAATAGTTAGGTATTTCTGATCCCAGTACTCCACATAAAAAGCGTACTCGGGAGTTGAGTGTATCCCAACACAGGCACTTACGTGACATAGACGTGCCGGTAAGAATCGTTGAGAAAGACATATGAACCTCCTTTGGAATGAAGTACACGTTTACATAGATAATAAGTGTAGGTTAAGATATGCTTGTATACCCGCTACGTGTTATCAAAATCTAAAAACAAATGACAGAAGCTACTATCGAGCTTACGTTAGTGTTCGTGCAACAACACCTATCTTGATTAAGCTGTGCGAATACATAGGCTGATCTTCTGCATCTACACTGTTAACAGAAAACCAACGTGTTCCTTTTCACCCAGATAGGTTCACATGTGAAAATAAAACTAAGGTACTTGTAGATTTAAAGTGTGACTTGAATTCGTAAATTATGATTAATATTTCACATTGACTAAAACATAATAGCTGATCTGCATCTACACGTTTCACTCAAGTCAACGTGTACCTTTTTATCACGGTCGAGTTCATTCGTGAAAAGAACCGAAGGTACTTGTAGATGAAATTTCAGAATTTGAATTAGTAAACTATGGCCAATAAGAGATCAAGAGTGAAATTTAAGAGTTTGCCTAAAACAGGGTATAAATCATATAAATTCATTTTAAGCTGGTTGATTGGTAAAAGTACGCAATGTCCATTAAAAAGGCTTACAATTATACAAAGATGTAATATAAATCATCAGATGCGTTACTAATCATTGTAGTAGGCGTTGTAATCAATCTGAACTAGTGTTGAAGGTGATATAAAAAAAAAACGTGTTGTTACTAGTTATGTTATTTACGTGTATATGTTAATACACGAATTTAATTGATAGATAACAGACATGGATCTCACATAGTTTTAATCGACAAGGATGTCTCTCTTATCAATTTGTGTTCGATTTGAAGTTCATTTCTATACATAAATAGATATCAGGTATGACATAGGCAGGGGCGTAGCTCCCTTTAGGCACTGTAGGCACGTGCCTACACATTTTTTCTCAAAATGTCCCAAAATGCAGCAGCGGTGATAGACATCTGCGTAATATATTCGACCGGCCGCCACATTCCGTCTTAGGGGGATAGATGTATAGAGTAGTTATTCCTGAAACAGAAAACCCACAGGAGGCGAAAAGTGTCTATCCGGGTAGGCCTGTGTGGAATGCTTACGCTGATCCGGGTCGATACTTTACGCAAAGTCCACAATGTTGATTTTCTCAAATTGATTATTGCAAAGCTACGCCTCTGATAGGAACAACTTATTACGTGTTTGTGAAACATGTACATGTAGACAAAAGGATCTGTACGTGCAACGATTGCATCTGCTTTAAACATGAACTAGGAATCCGCAGTGGCCGAGTGGTTAGTATTGGATGTTTGGGTCAGGGTGTGTCGGGTTCGCTTCTCGCCAATAACGGTCACGGTGGACAAGGCACACGCCCTAACCTTGAACTTTAATGTCATGTATAAACTGATTTTAGATTACCTATGAATTTATTTATTTATTTATTGGGGTTTTACGCCGCTTTCAACATTATTTCAGTTATATCACGACGACAGCTCATTTATTCATGATCCCTGGGTAAACAAAACAGTACTAGGCTAGACTGGGGATCGAACCCGGGACACTCGGTTTCGAAATCCCCGACGAAATCCACTCGACCACAGCGAATTCCTAGATTACCTATGAAAGGATTAACTCACCACTGTTGTACTGGGTTAACCATCCGTCCAGAATGATAATTAAAAACAAAATCTACAAGCATGGTGAATCTTATCTACCGTAGGGTCTAAAATCCATTATAACAATCACCGTAGTATAACGAATACGTGCTTTGGCATCGTGATATAACTGAACTAATACTAAAACTCTTATATAACGACCAAAAGTTGATGTTTGCTTGTATTTGGGACTAATTGATCAACATTTCAAATCACTGACGGACTGTGATGCAAGTCTTGATTATTGTAATGTTAGGTTTCATAAAGTCTCTTGATAAACTGTTCACTGCGAGAAACATTTACGGGATTGAAAGTAACAGTACGGCTCAGTACGCATGGTTAATAATAGAACGTGCATATACCCACTAAGCAATGCTCGACTTCGACTGCAAAACTGTAGTACCAGAGAATTCACTCACAAGATTGTTCATGTATCAAGGTACTTAAACGTACACGTAATAGTAAGTGATATGATCGGATCCAATATGCTGGTACAACAAGTACCATCGTTTCCTGAGAAACACATTCATTCCGTCAAATTGTCGTTACAAATTCAGTCTTAATCTCAGGGAGCATGTGATAAATCGAAATTATTAACTTGAAGGTTTCAAGTTTATCAGATACTACACTTCGACGAATTTCTAATTGGCCACCATATAAAATATGATATTATGCGACATCTTTAATCAATAAATCTAAAGTTTGGTTATTTTTGTATTGTATACACCAATCAGTCGATTTACAGAAAGCAAACACGTATTCATGTATAAAATCATCCATGCGGAACGGTAGGTCCGGAAATAGCCTTTGTGCTCACGTTCCTT
The DNA here is from genome assembly GCA_031761405.1 of Serripes groenlandicus. Classification (NCBI taxonomy): domain Eukaryota; kingdom Metazoa; phylum Mollusca; class Bivalvia; order Cardiida; family Cardiidae; genus Serripes; species Serripes groenlandicus. The sequence continues at coordinate 3,436,112 of JASEVX010000010.1, read as the reverse complement.
ATGCACGGCATGGTAGTTGTCGTATTTTGTAGGAATGTATTCTTCGTGGATTGCCTTTTATGAAAAACATTAAATATGGCAAGAATGAGCATTGCAGAACGCGCTCAAGCCGTCGGAATGATTCGTGCCGGCATTACCATCAGACAGATATGTTACGAGTCGTTATTACAATAACACGGGTGGTCATTTTGTTTTAAGGGTGTCCATGTTAACTCTATATGTTAAGTTTGTTCCCGTGATCAAATTTCAATGAAGTTTTGTTTTAAATATTAGGAATAAATTGTATTAAATTTATATTTGGTTATTTGTATTTTTCTGCGAATACTTTTCCTAAAATATGATAAAACTAGGTGGCTAATTAGAAATTCGTCGTACAATGTTTTAAACTGTGACCATACAGCAAACCGCATTGATTGTAATGTGAGTGATATAAGGTCGCATTTTAATCGAATCGGTATAATATAATGTTGATAGTTCTTCGGAATAAATGTTTTATGCGGTGTAAGTACTTCATTGTTTTTGCATTTACCTTTCCAGTCTGCTTGAAAGTATGATCCAGTATAATGCAAACATAATGATTTTAACATATTGGCTATAATCTTATACTTAATACTTGTAACGGTGGATCTGTGCAAGAACTTTTATTATTGTATCATTATAAAAACATTTATTATCTAACTTATGAATATTGTTCTATCAACATGCTCTAGTTACGCTATATCCTTGATAATTCATATTGCCGCATTTTAAAAGCTGTATTTTATATCCTATTTGCTTTGTCAATTTTATCCTCCACTTGTACTTCGCATGATCTCAAATATGAGTAAATAAACAAATCTTATTCGGCCCTTATTCTTCTGTTATCTGCCTTTTCACTTTATTCGGAATCATTGGTTAGCTACTGTACGTGTGTATAATGTGCATGTATCTACCATTAACTATTAGTACGCATATTACCAAAACGATATAGTTGTAAGAAATGTTAAAACTAATTAAAGAAGTGTTTCATGTATATGACGAAGTTGTTCTGGCATATTACCAGTACTGTCGTTAAGTCTTAAATACATGTAACATTGGGGAATCAGTTAATACGCTATCCGCACAACTCCGATCTCACAACAATGAAGGATCTTTGAAACAAGTAGACTGGGATCGGACGCTTATCTGACGTTTGAGAGGCATACTCTCTATCCACTTTACCATCATGTATGTTCGATAATACATCTGAATGTACTATATTTCTATCAAACTGTTCGTTTAGAATATATTAGCACTTCCATACGAAAGGGTACAAGATGGTATTTCTGTTCAGTGAATATTTAGATCATCCATTCCATCTGCTCAGTCTTAACATAATATACACCTATTTGCCAGAATCCACTTATAACCTTTTGCAAGATATATGTGAAAAAATGTCGATGTGGATTAAACTATGCGGATTCACATGCTGATCTTGATATACGCGTGTCGCAACTTGTACCTTTTCCAATGGATGAGCTATTCAGAGAGTTAACTGTAACATCACTTGGTTATGTGTTCTCTAATTCAGGATAGGATGGATAAAAAACATAGGAACGCGCTTGTACTAACAGTTACTATAGTTCTCATCTGTAAAGGTAACGTCTACGGTAAGTACATTGTATATTGCATGACAACTTAGCTTATACTGTGTGTTATACTATCTCGTAGTGCGATGATAATGATGGTAATGACGTTTGATACAAATAGAAAGGATTTACTTATTTTAATAATGAATTAGTGCGACTGAATTGCGTAAAAATAACACATTTAACACTTAACACCGAAGGGATATTTCCACAAGGAACTGTACAATTACTGACACTATAGTAGGATGATATGATTTTCGTGTTATTGTATGATTGTAAACCTGAAACGTATCTGTTAACTTCAGGTGGTATCATTGCTAGAAATAAACCCGTCATAATGAGCTCACAATTTAAGACTTCTTGGGTGGGTTCATTTGCTGTAGACGGTAATTATAGTACATCGCCTGATGTCTGTCTGTGCTGTGCGGCAACTAAATATGAAATTGACCCCTGGATACAAATAGATCTTGGTCGTGAAGAATATTTTACACGTATTGTAGTGTATGGAAGAACGGACACGGAAACGTTGACAGGACGTATGTATTTACATTTTTGTTAATATAAACATATCTTTAATGTAGAAAGACATGCAGTATAAGGATGTGTAATGATAATCGGAATATTACAGTTTTTAGAAAAACAGTTACAGAATAGACTGATTAGCAATTAGTACCAATATAGGATTTACCATACGTGTCTGTAATAGGGTATGTTTCTGATCCTGATTATAAAAAAGTTCTATTTAGAGAGGTGCAGTGTGCCTTGACATTCGTCTAGAGTTGTGTGGCAATTCAAGACCAATCTAGTGTTATTATGTTAAATTGAATTTTAAACTTATATCAAAAGTAATAACTGTTTGTATGAACTATTCAGTATGAAATAAAATGTATGACAAAACAATCTTTGATACAACAGTTCGGTACTATAATCATGATAATTGAAGCCAGAAACGACGTTACATCGTTACCTTAATACTGCATTTTGACGAAACATCAAATGGATCTGAGCTCTTAATTGAATAACACACATTTGGGTTAAAATGAAAAAGATACGAATTGAAATTATTAAATAACTTGTAAATGTTGATTGAATAAACTAATATGAGATATAAAGGAAACAAGTTTTACTCATAAGTATTGATACATTTATCAACGTAGGAAATACGTCTAAAGCAATTTGCCAGTTTTGTAATATTTGACCACATCCGTATTTTCAGTTTGTGCAAGAAAATGGGTTTGCTGTCCTTTGAGTTGACAGTCTAACTCATAATCAAAGTATGTGTATGTACTGAATCTGGATCTCCACATACCGCATTTATACAGGCCCGCTCACACACAAACATACACACACACGCGCACGCGCGCGCGCGCACACACACACACACACACACACACACACACACACACACACACGGGCACGCACGCACACACATATAGACAGACAGACAGACAGACATACAGAGACAGACAGACAGACAGACAGACAGACAGACAGACAGACAGACAGGCACCCCCCCCCCCCCCACACACCCCCCGTAACGTAACTGCTACTAGTCTTATATGTAATATATATATAGAAGTTGTATTGCAATATTGTAACAACACTGTCTGATCTACTGATCTACACGATTTACCATCTTCACATACTACATCCATGACTTCAGAGACCAGCTTAGTTTACCGAAATATAGTAATACAGAAAGACATACATGATTATAGACATGCATAGACAGATATACATACAAACGCATAGACAGATAAACGTACAGATTGACAGACACAATGTCATGTTTATAAACATATAACCGAATAAATGCATAAAAGCAGATTGACAGTTACACCAGCAGATACACGGAGGGATAGACGGACACACATACATACATGTATATACATAAACATAAATACAAACATAAACATAAAGACATAAATACAGATAGATATACACTCAGATAGACATAAATTATGAGACACATGAATAAATGCAGACATACATACATACATACATACATACATACATACATACATACATACATACATACATACATACATACAGATAGACATGCACTCAGATAGACAAACATTCACACATGCATACATTCAGAGACACATGAATAAACACAGATATAAATACATAGTGATAAACATACATAATGATAGACATACATCCATGATGATATACATACATGGACAGATAAACATACAAATACATAGACAGATAGGCATACACACACACATAGCTAGATAAACATACACATGCATATAGTCAGATTGACAGTTACACAGTTATTATTACACAAATTATAGATATAAACACGCATTTAGGAGAAAGTTCACCAGTGTGATTCCTAAATGGATCGCAAATGTGCGTATTCCACTTTCGTTCCGCCTCGCAAACGTTCAAAAGTAGCCCGATCCTAGGTTGTTTTGGCATTTGATGGTAGAAGTAACACTCCTCTATCCAACCATACCATTGGTTCGGCTTAGATCACTATATTCAAGAAAAAGGCCAGGGCCCATTCGAATACGGTCTCACACGAGTACTAATTAACTTTAGTGTAAATCAAATCGCATTGCGAATCTTCATATGAACAGTCAGACAGCAAACAGACAAACACACGCAAACAAGCAAACAAACACACACACAAACACACACACACACACACACACACACACACACACACACACACACACACACACACCAATGATCAGTAATTCATATATACACATCAATAAATCAATCAATCAATCAATTGTTCAATATGGACACAATATAGTCTGTGCAATTCATCTTTAACTGCTGAATGAGGCATAATGCCGAGTTAGTGAATTAGAGATTGATTTATCATTGATAACATTAATACGCAAATATTAGGCATCGCGGATTAAGATCTTTCAGACGAATATATTATTTCACCTGAGCTCATTCCTTTGGCACATATTTAAATGCTGACTTTGTTTTTAAAATAGAAAGTCTTAGTGGTCTGAAAGTACAGAAACTAACACCGGGAAACAACACCGAGGACATTGCAACAATACCAACTTCAGATACGTTTATAAAGTTTTACGAATTTAATATTGGAAAGGCGTTGACTGCGAGATATATCAGATTTGTGTTAGTTGGAATAAACAAGCTGCTTATACTATGTGAAGTTGATGTGTTTAATGGTATGTATAGAGGTTATTATTCTTTGAACTGAACAAAGTGTGTCCTCTTGGCGAGGTTAAAAATAGCCGTCTGCGCACTCCAAGCTGGAGGTAAGAGTCCCACAATGATGTCTCAAAAGTTTTGACTTGAGAAAGTGCAGGAATATAATATTCCTTTCCAGTATTCATCATATTCTTGCTTTCCTCCGTTTCTCACTCCAGGCCTAATTGACCATTTTTTGTTGAAGTGAGGTAAAACCCAACTAATTCATTCTTTAACTAAGGTGAGCGATTTGTGCCATCTTGGCTCTCTTGTTACTTTGCTTAACCGAATTGTGTACATTCCTACCATTATGTAAATCGGGCCAAAACGTAAAGAACCACTTATAGGTGCAAACAAGTCATAGACTGAATAGATGTGCTTTCGTTTTTGTTCTTCATTTTACAGAAAGGCATCGACAATATATAAATCTAAGCACCCTTTTTCTCGTATTGTGAACATTAATTGACCGCGTTTACACGAATGCATCGTTCAACCCAATGCAATTGAAAATAGGTCGACTTAGTATCATCTTAAATACCCTTGAGTTTGTTGTACATAGCGAGACTTCGTTAAACGGCTATTCACAAAGGTTCCAAAACTTGATGCATTGGACCGAGTAGTATATTTCTAAGTATACAGTCAATTATTGTTCACAATAATTCAGCTAAACAAGTAAAAAGTTGTGCTTCAGTAGCGAAAGTACACGGCATAAAATAACGTCTTATTTAGACCTGCAATGTCACAATATATAATGCCAATTCTGTCAAATGGCGCGAATACGATCACGTGATCACAATAAATAATGTTTTCTATTTCATCGAAACTTCAACCAGTAATAGATTCGGCTAATAATAAGCACTTAAATTGTATTCATAATAATCCTGGTAAAAATATCGACCACAATACTGATTAGTTTATAATTAGATTCAGGGTGCATTTGGATTTGTTCACATGTATTTCGGTTTGATCTCGTCCGAGGTGCACCACCATGTGTATATATAGAAACCAATTATATGGGCCCATGTTATAGTCTACACATCATATACGTGTACAAGCATCTGACAGGTGCAAAGTTAGATACAAGGAAGTATGGGTGCGATACCCTAGCAATTTCCGAAAAGACCTTATGGTTCACGCGAGGCACTTTTTCCTCGAGAGGACCATTACTTGACATCTAGTAGAGTGGGAGACATTTGACGCACCTCATAACAATCCAGAATCCGTACCGAGATTTGAACCCAAAACCTCTGAATTGACAACCCAGCGTGTTAATCACTCAGTCGTATGAAGTCCAAACAACCTTTTATATTGATAGATATTTGATTTTTATAATGGTATTAACCAAACAAATAAGAAACTCCACATGTTTCACTTCCGTGAACATTGGTTCCACTTTCGTAGCAACAATGGTAGAAAACTGCGGGAACAATAGGTCACGTGCTCTATGGTAAAGATTTTAAACCACATTGTAATCAAGAGTGGTCAATTAGACGAGAAATGATCAATATAAAATGGAAAGCGGAGTTTCTGCATCTCTCAATGCCAACATTTCAAAATCCATTATACAAATCGTTTTTTTTTTTATCACTATTAAACATGTTTGCCGTGTTCCATGACAACTAAGTTTATGGCATTTCTAACCGGTGCAGAAAAAATCAAACTGTGTAAGGTTTGACCTTGCTTACAATTTAGTCGCAGAAACCACATGGAGATATCTGATACACATTCAGATTTCCGATCAAAAAGCATGGATGCACGGATATATCTGTATCTACACTTGTCATAAATACTTTAAAGGGACTGAACACCATAATGGTCCAAAATCGTTATATTTTATACTTATTCTAATTAATCCAAAATACGTCGATGTATATGTAACGGAATGTTGTAGAAGGTCGTACAAGTCTTGGAAATAAGGAGTTAAAAAAACGTCCGCTCCGTGTTTTCCCGTTTAAAAATACCGTGGAATTTTCTCTTGCTCATTTGAATTTGTCGATTCAATTCGGCATTCTCTAACACTATCGACTCATTACATTCATGTATGCGTGAGTGTAAGGAACGACAACTCCGCGAAGGAGATTGTCAATTCGGTTGTAGTGATCACGTGATAAATATACAGCGATATTTTTAGATTTACTGGGTTACTAACCCAGTAGATTTTACAATCCAAAATAACGAAAAATCTCCGCAATATTAATAGTGTGCATATATTGTAGTACATCAGTCAGCAAATCTCAATGCCTTACATGCAAAAAAATCAAGGTAATAGCAATTTTTAACAATTTTCTTCTTTTTTTTAAGCTTTTTTCTCATATGGGATTCAGTCCCTTTAAGGTATTTTGCAGTGGCACGTCTCATCTAACATGGTATTCTGACTGGTATTTAAGAGTAGTCTGGTAATTAAAGTAGTGTGTCATTTACATTGAAGTAAACTATAGTATCGAGCACCTCTTCAGATGCTAAACAGTAATCAGTGGCACTATTTCTGTTATACTAAATGGATGGAAGTTTACCATGAAAGTCACCATATATTTGATCATTAAAATGTTTGCTTTCTTTACATATGTCTAGTAATTCTTTACCTCTAGTACATATTATGAACGTGTTATTACGCAAAGACGTAACTCTATCTGCGATATAGTCAACGGATGTAGGAACAATCATAGCTGTCTTGTATTATGAAATATGCATTTATTGATGTTCTCGTAGTAAAGTCACCAATTGTAAAAACATGACATTCACCTCTTAGAAAAGTAATTGACCCTACACTAACAAATGTACACGTTTTGCAATGTTTCGTACAGGTACCATTTCTTATATCGAAGCAAAAGGACTAACCTCGAGTTTATAACTTCTCTGCAATCCACAACATGTGTGATATCAACTGTAGTTTGAAAACATGATGACCCCAGACCCTTTTATTCTTTTTAAACGCATTACACTAAAAAGGGAAGTGAAATAGGTGTATCTATATATCGAAGTTAACTTTATTGTACTATCCTAATCTAGATAATTATTGTTTTTGAAAAAAAAAGGAAAAACTGTTTTCAAATTTATTTGATTATTCATCGCTTCAGAACTCGAAATATCCGGTGTACGTTAACATACACTGTAGGTAGTTTATGGAGTGTTGCTTACAATTTAATATATCCATGAATATATAACTCATTCTTTATTGATTGACATGTTATTGAGACAATATCAACGTTAAAGCCGTTTTGTTATAATTATAAGTCCTTTTTTAAGGAAAAAGTATATGTATTTTGTTATTCATCAATGTAGATAACTTATGTGTTCTTGGGCTAGACTTACACACTTACTTCTGTTAATCACGTGGAGGATTGATCGATTCACCTACCCATGATGTGCATGTGTTTCTCTTATCAGTACTTCACTACAACAATCAATCCTGTGTGTGTAGGTAACTCGGGTCAATGGATACATATACTAATTCCTTGTGTAAATTAACTGTCATTCATTTACATGTATATACAAATGGAGCCTGTACTCAATATAATAAGACATAGTGCAAGCGGGGCTATAAATAATATTAACATCAATAAAAAGAGCACGCGCAGATGAAAGTACAGGATAAACGATACGAATGTGTTCACCTACCAGGGTAGTGGCATATATGTTTAACATAAAGTCAAATTTAGCAATGGCAAGTAAAGGCGGTTCTGAAAGGTTTTGTTCGGGCGTATTCAATGCTTATTCCTGAATTTTCATAAGAAGTCAAGACCTATTGCACTCGTAGAGCCGAGATTGCCAATAGAAAATACTTGTTTGTTTCCGTCTTCTTCCTCTTCTTCTACCTGTGAGCATGGCGAACGGTGTAAAATACTTAGAAACGTACAGAATTTCGTAGACTATACTCGCGAATAGCATTACTAGAAGAGGGTATTTATTGGCCATAATGGCAAATAAATTAAAGAAATCCTACAGAAAGAATTGTTTGTGTGTGCAATCTGTATTAAGTGTCGAGGTCAATACCTGGAATCTACTGAAATGTGCTTGTGCGTTTTCTTTATTTTTGGGGTAAACGTTGAAAAATTGAAACTAAACTGGGGATTTTATTGAATCAATTTATATCATGTTAACTTTATTTCTGAGGAGGTCAAAGCTTTGCATTTAAGTATTTTGGTGTATCATCTAGGATTTTAGACAGATTGACATTATATTAAACCAATCTGGCCGACTAAATGCAACATGGCCGCCAGAAAAACCTCATTTAATAGCATAACATTTGTTTCTTATGATATAACCTTTACTTACTTGCACAATTTCCCCTTAAATGTATTATCAACTCTTCACAACATTCAAACTATTGATGACCATGGAACTTTCGATGGAATGGGATCGGAATTATTGCATCAGCTACACAATGTGGTAGAGTAAAACGACACATTCCTACAGGGAATATATCACTTTATAGTCCAAGAAAGTGTTCTGATCTTGCCATCTTTCAACCATTGCACGATCTTTCAGATGTAAGACGTGCTACAGCAAACATGGATCTCTTATAAAAAACAACATGGCTATTACAGGCTAATCGAACATCATGGAACGGATAGACATTAACCAAGCTAATAAAACATGTAGTTATTCTACACTATATTGGGTATGAGCACGCCAAGAGATATGACACTACTCAAGTTTTGACATTCGATGGATTAAAACCACTACGTTCAATAGTGCAGAGCCTGCCATCATCGATCTTAGTAAAGTAGTTGTCCATTTGGGGGCATTTCATACGGAGATGAGTCTCCTAGACGCAATCGGATATACATGTATAATGAATGATTCAGGACTATATCAAGTACTAACAACAGTTTATGGAGTAAAAACTGTAGGTCATGTGCTTTCTAGTAAAGCTGTATCTAGGGCTCTAAGAGGTCATAGAATAGTCAAAATGGCTCCATATTCGCAAGCAACGGACAATGTGACTTATGAGAATGCTAATGTACGAAGAAGCATTGGCTAGCGGTGATGATATGGCTCTGACAACAATATTCGTATCTGATGTGTCTTGAAATCACTAGTGAGAAACAAATTGATCAGCCAAAAGTTACTGAAATAGAAGAACACAGTAATTAATCAGTACCCCATGATGATGACTATGTGCTAGAAAACAGAGAGTATCACATTGAGCATAAAATAGAGACGAACAAAATGTTACAGATGCACTAATGATTGACATAGGAGAAGACATAGACTTTGCTTTAAAACAGTTTGACAGGGTAATAACAGGTGATACAATTATTAATGAAGCAATTCCAGACCAAGTAGTAAAACAGATTAAGAGTATAAATGAAATAATATTGTGATAGGAAATCAGAAGAGAGTAGAACAGCTATATTGTGGTTTCAATATATAGATTTGGTGGAACTACTGCGGCAATTCATCAAGGCTGAGAGAACGGGTGATTGTCAGCTGTATTTAAAAGTGTTGAGTTCAATGCTTTCTTAAATTACAGCAGCAGGACCTAATATATATATATATATATATCATCTATAAACACTTTGCTTTTAGTTTATTGAAAAGGTGACATGCCATGTAAATATATGTTAAATTATGTTTCATGAATAGAAGCTGTATTAGCTTATGGTAATAACATTTTGTCTTGTCTTGACTTGACTTGTCTCGTCTATATGCGCATATATATACTTAGCAAAAATGGATGCATTAAAGACAACACATCCAAGTTTTCCTTTATTTCCATTCGTTTTAAGGATTTAAATCGGTTCCTGTAAATATCCGAAGGTCCTCAATTTGACGGCTACTACAGGTACGCATACACACACTACGCACATTCTTTTTCGTAACGTGACCGTGATTTGTGCTTAAGTAGAATGGTTTCTCCAACATAGAAATATTTACAATTCTAGGACTAAAGTCCTCTTAATGATACACAAAACAACTTCCTCATTACGATGCATAAAGTCAGGTCTGTGTAAAATATGCAAAAGAAGGTCCTCGTTTTGTGGTCCTCCAACAGATAGATATTATGGGCACGTCCTCATTTTGTTTTAAGCATCTCTATACAGTGTCAGAGAAATCTTAATAGTATAACATAAAACTGACGTTAACACAGGTTGTTCGACACTTTCTATATTCCGCTAAGTAGGCTGCTTCACTTAGTTCTCAGATCGTGGTGATATGTCAAGGTCCTCACTACCACAGGTATACAAGTGTGTGTTAACAAATAGTTAACACAACACACATGTTGTTAACAGTCCCATTTTACAAACTTTCACATTATTTCCTTTAGTTGTCCACATTTAGAGGCAAAATACAGAAATTCCTTGGTTGGAGGTTGTTCGCCGTCCATAAATACGACAACAAACCATGGTAATTCGGTCAGCAGTACGACCACAGTTCGTTCATGATACTCCGGTCAGCAGTACGACAACAACAGATAATAGTTGGATAAACAGAACAACAACAAGCGCTGATATTTCGATCAGTAGTACCACATCCAATCCGATTCTTCATTCACCAGTACAACTACTAACCCTGATACTACGATCAGCCGTGCGACGTCAGTCCCTGATTCTTCGTTCAGCAGTACGACTACTAACCCTGATACTTCGATCAGCAGTACGACATCACGTCCTTAAACCTAGTTCAGCAGTACGATCACAAACCCTGGTACTTCGTTCAGCAGTCCGATAACAAACCCTGATACTTTGATCAGCAGTACGACATCATGCCCTTAAACTTCGACCAGCAGTACGATATCACGCCCTTATACTTCTTTCAGCAGAACGACGACAAGCACTGATACTTCGGTCAGCAGTACGAAAACAAGCCCTGATACTTCGTGCAGAAGTACAATAACAAACCCTGATACTTCGATCAACAATACGATGGCAAACCCTCATACTTCGATTAGCGTTACGACATCTCGCACTAATACTTCGATCAGCGTTACGACATCACGCCCTTATACTTCGATCAGCGTTACGACATCACGCCCTGATAATTCGTTCAGCAGCTCGATAACAAGCACTGATACTTTGTTCAGTAGTAGACAAGCACTGATACTTCGTTCAGCAGTACGACGACAAGCGCTGATACTTCGTTCCGCAGTCCGACGACAAGCGCTGATACCCTCGTTCCGCAGTCCGACGACAAGCGCTGATACTTCGGTCAGCAAAACGACGACAAGCGCTGATACTTTGTTCCGCAGTCCGACGACAAGCGCTGATACTTCGGTCAGCAATACGAAAACAAGCCCTGATATTTCGATTAACAGTACGACGATCAGGGGTTCTAGATATAAACTGATACAGGCCTATTCAATCTGATGTCATTCTAGAAAAAAATATAATATGGCCGCCACGTACTGCTTCTAATCATTTTCTGCAAATGTGTTATAATAGAAAATATACAAAATGACTTCCTGTTGCTAACAAAATAGATCTCATGTCAATAATAACGTCATGTGTGTTAAGGGCTAAAGTACTATTGATACTATATCCTAATTTTAAGTAAGCATTAAAGTAGATTGGATGATGAACGTAACACAATTATGTTCAATATATATTATGCGCTGTTGTCGTAGAAACAAAACGATATGTATACAGAATATTACTGTATGAAATAGATGTCTCAGAAGCAAATAAATTGAACGTCATTTGACATGTTTTGAAACGCTTGTGAAGCAGGTTGTTACACTTTATATAAATCACTATTGAAGTCTGCTTCCTGGAGAGTCAACCAGTACTAGCACGGGCTGTATGCAGAAGCCAAATGTTCTGACCCGGTCTCATGGAATTCGAACTTGATATATATAATGATATGACCTATATATTAAGAGGCGACGTTCTACATGTACCTCTCTTAACGAACATGTAAACACTGAACAATATAACTTTGATGTGATATACTTGTAGATTGAAATAATACTTACCCTACTATAAAGAAATATACATGCTTTTGTGAGTATTGTCTTTCCAATGAATAAGCGCAAAGATGTAAATTCACAGTACGGTTCATGGAAACCTTTTTTGGTTGAAGATGGAAATATTGCCATAAAAGGCAAACGAATATTTACGCTGTGCAGTGATAAACCTCTGTTCTTCTCTAGACCTCAATTGTTCCATTATATTAATGTTGTAGATAATATTATTCATCAAATCAAACCATTAATTGTAGCGTTGTTTTAAGCAAACGTTTAGTATTGTTCCCAATTAGGTTCACATTTCCGTAGAGACATTTTATTTATTATTCTTTTATTTCAACATAAACGTGTATGTGAGTTGAATTTAATTTTTTAAAACATGCTTAAAGTATGTCCAAACTAAAATATGGATATGACATCAGAAAATACCAGTGGTGTAACAACAACAACTACAACAACAGTGTAATACCTTTTTTACAAATTGTCCTGACCTTTACTTTGGTGATAATTGCACTCAAGAGTGATTGCAATGGAGAACCCTGCAACACGACGACTGGGACAGCATTACGCAATGCTATAGATAATTGATTTACAAGTAATCATATGTGTTGATAAACTCTGATTTAAAATAGAAGCAGTTTCAATTTGACATAACTGTTAAGAGAATCACAGGTTTTGATGGAGATGATGTCCAGATTTGATGAGTATGTGTGTTTACTTTCCAAGGTAGCGATGATTGAAAGGTTTCAGAGGTTTCACTTTAAACTAACAACTTTCCACGCACATTTACAATAAAAACATGTCAAGAGTTACCTTTATCTATTGTAAATGTTTACTCTGTAATCTAAAGTTGTTTCAGTTAATTATAGCAAAGTTTACATTTATATTAAGCACATAGAAGAATCATGCTTTATTTATAAATAATGCTCACGGTGTTTTCATGTATCTATAATTATATTTGAGATTTTTTGAAATAAAAACTTTGTCAAGCTAAAATGATTATTGTTTTAGGCAGATAATGATTAGATAATATTGTACATGTTGTGGAAATCCATCGGATATTGAGAACGGTCACGTCAATTATAACGACACGTTAACTAATCCTACGGCGATATATAAATGTGAAGTTGGTCACTATCTGATAGGAACCAACACGACTATATGTGGTCAGAACGGTACATGGGTTGGTGATACTCTTAAATGTCAGTTAGTGGGTATGGAATATCATTACTCAATCAAGTATAATTTAAAAACATTTGTGTCAATAGTGACATACACATGTGCCTACTATTTAAAAGGAGAACACGACTACATACCGTGTGTATGCAAATAAATAAAGAAGTGGACACATCAAACGACGTCAATTCAGTAGGTGATTTAAATAGTGTTAAGTAAGCTAACAGTATCAGGCCTGCATATATCCTTGATATCAGTAGTGGTAATTTGTGCAACAAATATATATAATTAAGGAAGATATTTGTTAGGATAATGAACCATTTTTGACCACCTAAGTCGGTAAAATAACATGTCATCATTTTATTCAGATTGTGGAGAACCGACAGAAGTGGCACACAGTCTTGTTAGTCATAATGAGACAACATTTAACGCAACCGCCACCTATACGTGTGTCATTGGATATAATATGACAGGAAAGGACATAATTACATGTGGAGAGGAGGGTACATGGGACGGTAATAAACCAGTGTGCAGGATAGTTGGTATGTCTGTCTATCTGTCTGTCTGCGGGTGAGTGTGTGGGTGTGTATCAGGTGGGTGGTTGGGGGTGTGTGTGTGTGTGTGTGTGTGTGTGTGTGTGTGTGTGTGTGTGTGTGTGTGTGTGTGTGTGTGTGTGTGTGTGTGTGTGTGTGTGTGTGTGTGTGTGTGTGTGTGTGTGTGTGTGTGTGTGTGTGTGTGTGTGTGCGCGCGCGCGTGTCTGTGTGTAACCAACATAGTACGAGTAAATGTCGCAAAGAGAAAATAAGTATGTACGCATGCGTACCCATACACAGTTCACACAAGGAGGAATTCTAATTATAAGATTATATGTGCGGTCAGAATCGTTGGGTATCGATCGGTAACCAAAAGTACCATTTGCCAACTTCCTTAACCAGCTGTTCCCAAAGGCTGTAAAAGACGTTGCACGGGTTCTGGTCGTTTCTACAGAAGCATCTGTTAAAAGTAGTTTGACACACTTATACTTGCAAGCACTGTAATCAGCATCCATTATGTTGGTTGTTTTTTAACGGGACTACGTCGAAAGAGGTGAAATCTACTGCGCATACATTTTTCTTCATTTCGGCATTGCAATTACACTTAACATTAACGTAACCTCGATTACACTTTTGATAGGCAACTGATCAGGCCCGAAAAATGAGGGATTATTTTAAATACAAATAAGAAGCAAATACATATTATATATATACTTTCTTGGTTATATGCAATTGCTGACTGTCTCAGAATATCGAGATTTGCATCAGATTGCGTCGGAAGCCATCTTTAATTTTACGTTGTAAACGAATACTAAGCTTACCCGACTAGTATATAGTATTTGATGGAATGTTGTCAACATCAAACTGCCGATTAGTATGCCGAAGTCTCCCGAAGGTTACCGAGGCTAACCGATGGCTGCCATCGGTACCCTATCGTTACAAAGGCTACAAATGGAAAATCATTCTGAAAGCACTAATCAAGTCATTCAAGCATTCACTATTACTACATTAACCCGCTTTGTTTGATTAAAGGGCAACACAGACTTAAATAATGAAATGGAGGGGGGTGGTATGCTCTTAAAAATAGCTCATGCTGTTTTGAAAAAAGCATGATTCAGGTTAACGATGCACACGCCATAAACAGGGGAGATCATCCTACTCCGGTCAACATAATAAGTGGTCATAGGTACTTTTTTCTTAAACTTACCTGTTGCAAAGCATATTTCGTTTAATGATATGTGTGAATTAATACATGTTGCAGCAGGGTAGTCAAAGCAAACAGCTTGGTTGTGTTACTGAATTAGTATAGCTACGCCTTAATGTACTAGTTCGATATCGAAATATACATTTCTGTCAAATGTACAAGGAACTGTGTCTAGATATTAAACCCTTTACTTCAAACGACACTTTTAAAATGACTGATTGGAAAAATATATTTTACCAGTCCGTCTATTTCACTCGAATCCACATAAAATTCATTTATATGCAGGATAAAAACAGATATACTAATTTATATTGCAAAAGACGATTTGTATCTAAAACTCCCATGAAATATCGTGTTTAAACCGTAATAGAATCTACCATTTCTACCGGTGTATTCATTTATTCTTATTAAGTTGCTCATTTCTGGCTGTGAGGTAACTCCAAATAAACGCGCAATAATAACCTTTCATTGTTATTTAGGAATAGTATATGGTTAGTAGTGTTGACATTGGTTCAAACAGGACGAAGGTTGTTAGTACTCTGTAACAGTTGTCCCTCAGACTTGCAGCGTAGGCTCAAACGTGCATGGCTTCTTCTGTTACAGAGTGTATACTTCTCTAGTTCTGTCGACTTTTGTTTCACACGAAACTGTTTGAACTGGTTTCGACCTTTGAGCATTTGGTTTGTACAGTGTTTCGACCGAAACTGTACCAAACAGGTTTCGACCATTGCTCCAAACGAAGCCGTTTGAAACTAGTTCCGACCAAAGGTTGCCGTTTAAAACTGACCCTGTTTCAGGCCATTTGATTTTAGCCAGTTTCGGCCTATTTTTAGTGTTTCGTTGTATCAACCGCTCGATACACGTTACACAACAAATATATATAATTAAGGAAGATATTTGTTAGGATAATCAGGGACGTAGATAAAAGGGATAAGCAGCTCCACCTATACACCTGCAATCTGGGTAAAATATCACATGGAGAGATAAAATTATCCAAATTTTCACATTTTGAAGCAAATTAAAGTTTTAAGTCACATTTGGGACATACACAAAAGAAACATACATATTCTGAAAGCTTAACATTTCAACTAAAGTTAGATACATTCAACAACTGGAATTTCTTTGCATTTTCAAAATGACTGGTTTAAAAGACACAGGTATCGTGATTTCTGAATGTTATTGATTTTGTTCCAGAAAGTAATGGACTGACATTATTAGTAAGGATAAATTATTATCAAAACATGTAGTGTATTAAAATATTTTTATCTATTGCAATAGTAGAATGTTTAAACTTCCAGAAAATATCTTTGTTACTTTCATATCATCAATAATTTTTGAGTTTTACGAGCAACAAATGTTAAGACGGGTGATATTTTAGTATACAACTTAGTTACGTATCCATCTTATCTACGACCCTGGGATAATGAACCATTTTTGACCACCTAAGTCGGTAAAATAACATGTCATCATTTTATTCAGATTGTGGAGAACTGACAGAAGTGGAACATAGTCTTGTTAGTCATAATGTAACAACATTTAACGCAACCGCCACCTATACGTGTGTCATTGGATATAATATGACAGGAAACGACATAATTACATGTGGAGAGGATGGTTCATGGGACGGTGATAAACCAGTGTGCAGGATAGTTGGTATGTAATATCATTTTCTATAAAATCTTATAAACAATACATATAAATGGATTGATTAATGTGTCATGAAAATTTATGGAAGGTTATTATTAGTCGCCGGGCAGACGCCCGCGACTTATATTTTTAATAGCTTTTCGGAAATGACATGGGAGGAGAGTTATTATTAGAAAAAAATAAATTTAAATGTCTTGAACATATTACAATTGTGATTGTTTAAAAACACTTAGTTATGACATATCTAAAATGAAATAAATAATCCTATGTTTTAAGTAATTGCAGTTTCTTTATTTTGACTCGCATTTATGTTTTTTGTATTATTTACGGAGACAAAAGAGTCCCTGCTAGACGTTCTGCAGACTGTTATGTGTCAATATCGAGATAAAAATCAAGTCGAATTCTCCTTTTTTTATAGCAATTTTAACTTACTAATTGTTATTTTCATGTTCAAAGAGATGTCTTGATTTGTGTAGAATTCATTTAATAATGTTAATCCATGTATATATAAAATAGGAACTGTTTCTAAGCTTTATGTTGAATGAATGAATGAATGTATATTGTTTTATGGCGCATCGACAGCTAAGGTCATTTAGCGCGCAATTAAATTTAATTATTCATGATCCCTGGGTAAACAAACCAGTACTAGGCTAGAAAATGTGCTTTGCCCAAGGGCACTCCACTATGACCGTAATGCTGCGACTGGGGATCGAACCCGGGACACCCGGTTTCGAAATCCCCGACGCTAAACACTCGACCACAGCGGATTCCCAAATATGTTGATCAAGTGACTACCGAATATCGACTGCGTAGATAAATCTCCTTTGCAGAGAGCCGTTCTTTACACTCACATACAAATAGTTAATTATAGGTGATTTTAAATGATTATTTGGTTCGAAGCAGACGAAAAGAACAAACTGAGATCAAACTGGTCTTAATATACAAATTACTTTGAATGAATACTCTCTGTCTATAAAGAGAGTGTAAAAAACGACAATTATGAGAAGAAGAAGAAACGAATCGGGTCTTTCGTACAAAATTAGTTCGTCCTTGACAATTTAAAATGTGTCATTAGATTCCCTACAGGCATTTTGCTTGCGATCTGCATATTGTTATGCATCATTTTACACAAGGGCGCTCATCATTATATCATTTTAAAACACACTCTCTGCCTATAAAGAGAGTGTAATGAACGACAACTATGCGAAGAAGAAACGAATCGGGTCTTTCGTACACATTTATTTCGTCCTTGACAATTTTAAATGTGTCATTAGATTTTTGCTTGCGATCTGCATAGTGTTATGCATCATTGACACAAGGGTGCTCATCATTATATAATTTTAAAACATGAGTAGACTAATGATTGGCAAGATTACTCATTTCCTGTTTATGAGCAATAATTAGTTGGCTGTGTGTATGGTCAACCTACCTTAGAATGGAGATTAATCATAAACAATGAAAGGCTTCAATTATATTTCAATGAAGGACATTCACTTCGTTGACAAATAATGCAAGTTATGATACATTTTCACTTGACCCCACCCCTGATGTTCCAATATGCCCTTTAGTTGATAACTGTTTTTTCAACTACTATAATGTAAGTGTTACAGCAGTATGGATTACCTTCTCCAGCATATAACAAATCGGCAGCAGATGACATTTAAAATATCTTGGCAAATCTCTAAAATATATATCTAAATGTTGAAAAAAAATCAACATAACTGCCACCAGTTACCTTTTTATGCTGTAAAATAAGACGTATAATTCTTATCTTTTCATAACTGGTAACACGAATCTTATCTAGTTAACCAGTTAGTATATGACATACTAAGTAGTTAACTAGATAGGATTTCAGTTGTACCTTAATGGACGTATACATCTTATCTTTTCATAACTGGTAACACGAATCGTATCTAGTTAACCAGTTAGTATGTGACATAATAAGTAGTTAACTATATAGGATTTCAGTTGTACGTTAATGGACGTATAATTCTTATCTATTTATAATTGGTAACACGAATCTTATCTAGTTAACCAGTTAGTATGTAACATAATAAGTAGTTAACTAGATAGGATTTCAGTTGCACGTTAATGGTCGTATAAGTCTCAGTTTACAGCATGAAAGGTAAAGGGTGGCAGTTCTGGGCACTTTCATGCCTGTTTTTAGTCTTACGTTTCGAGAATATCAAATAAGTGGTAACACGAATCTTATCTAGTTAACCAGTTAGTATGTTACTTATTAAGTGAAATTCGCAAACCTTAACTAGATAACCAGTTAAAAGTGTACAGAACATTAACTGGTTATCTTACGGCAGTAATATGCCACCATACTTATTATATATATAAACACTAAGTTTACAAAATGTTACTCAGGTTGTGAAAAACCATCGGATATTGAAAATGGCCACGTAAATTATAACGGCACGATAACTAATTCTACGGCGAAATATACGTGTGATGTTGGTCACTATCTGACAGGAACCAACACGACGACATGTGGTCAAAACGGTACATGGATTGGTGATATTCCTAAATGTATGTTAGTGGGTATGTACCAGCATTACTTAATCAATTATAATTTCACATTAAATGACTCAACAGTGACATACATATACGTTGTGACATTGGTAATTGGCACCACTACATATCCTGAGAGTGATGCATGGGTATGCCTGACATAACGAATTAAACAAGTCAAACAGGTCACTTTATTTGCACAGTGCTAATTAAACTTATAGTATTAGTACTGTATGAGTTCGGGATAGCAAAATGGGTAATTGATGCGACACCTACCTATAACATAGGGAGATAATTATTAGGATTGTTGACCATTTTCAACCACCCAAGTCGATAACATATCATGGCATCATTGTATTCAGATTGTGGAAAACCGACATAAATAACACACGGTATTGTCAATCATAATGTGACAACATTTAACGCAACCGCCACCTATACGTGTACCATTGGATGTACTATGACAGGTGACAACGTAGGCCATGAATATATACGATCTGTCCATACAAATATATTTTACCAGACAGCGTTGACTATGTGTTGAAATTCATTGTAAATATGTATAAAATACTCTAGAACTGTTCGATTTGATCACTTTTATTGTATTGACCTTACCTGGTTCTAAACATAGAGTATTTTGACAAATATTAATGTCCCGATTGTGTATAAAAAGGCGGAAGCTGTTTTCGTGGTGTAATTTCTGTCTTAATTAATTCTTGACCCACAGTTTGAGGTATTATTTAAAAGCTAAGAGGTAACTCAGCTGAAACATACGGAATTCCGTTAGGGCCATCGACTATGAATGAAATAATCTGAAACGCGAAAACACGATGTCACGAAAGTACGATGACGAAAACACGATGACGAAAACTCGAAAGTACGATGACGAAAACTCGAAACTACGATGACGAAAACGCGAAACTACGATGATGAAAACGCGAAAGTACGATGACCAAAACGCGAAAACACGATGATGAAAATGCGATACAATTTCGCGTTTTCATCATCGTACTTTCGCGTTTTCGTCATCGTAGTTTCGTTTTCGTCATCGTAGTTTCGTTTTCGTCATCGTACTTTCGAGTTTTCATCATCGTAGTTTCGCGTTTTCGTCATCGTAGTTTCGCACTTTCGTCATCGTACTTTCGCGTTTTCGTCATCGTACTTTCGCCTTCCGGTACGCATGCGCAAAATAATATTAAAGTGTCATTTCTATCCAGAAGGAAGAAAACTCATTCAAAAGTTCGAATCGATTTTTTTAAAAGTAAGAAGCTGAATGGGTATGGAATTAACCACAAACATGTTACCCAAGAGCCCACACTCACAAATTATGCTTTTCTCCAAGATTTCAGGATTTTAAAAACGGAGCCGTTCATGTATATTTTCATTCCGGAATGTATTTAAAGGTTGGATGTCATATACAAACCGTGTTGAGATAAAATGTACATAACTGTTATAAAAACACACTCAGTTCAATGAGGCATATACATTGTATACACAATAAGTATGTGTATCTAGTGCTTTTAAAGTAATATAAATGCTGTTTATGAAAAGTCACAGACAACTAACATTATCTTGTTTCCATAGTTTTCTGTGACATACCTGAAATTACTTACGCAATAAATAAATGTTTATTGTTTGGTGTTAAACTACGCTTTCAACATGTTTTATGTTATATCACGTAGTTTCCTGGGTAAGTTACCAGTGCTATTGGTCTATTTATCCTGACATCAGCCAGTCAGTCGGTATGCTAAACCTACAACCCTCAGCGCCACGGAAGGCAGCTTTACTATCAATTTTAATGTGATATGACCCAGCAAGGGATCAAACCTGTGACCGCCCGCATCCGTGGTGGACGCTCTACCACAACATCATCGAGGCGGTCAAGTAAATGTTTATCTAGTGCTTAACTAATTATGCTGTTTATTAGATGATTTACGGTATGTCACAAGAAAATACGATTCTCTTATTATATAATAATGAAGATCTGTATGTACTTATGCAGTATGATCAGGGTCTTCAATATTAGGAAATAAGAGAATGCCAGTTTTCTGTGACATACCTGAAATCATCTATATCCCATACACAGCAAAATTATATAATGCTTTAACACTAGGTAAACACACTTAATGTGTATCTGTGCTTCAATTATTTTTATAACAGTTGACATGTGTACACTTTATTCCCCCCCCCCCCCCCCCCCCCCGAATGTTTGTATTAGACACCAACCTTTAAAGAGGTATAATTTAGTTCCCGTTATTTCTTGCAATTCCTTAATCGGTACCTACCGAGCAGGGAAAAACAACTTTATTTAAATAATTAAAATATGAAAGCTTTCTCATACTACAGTCTAATTAGAATCAAACATGTCCTCATAAAGGTTTATAAGGGGAAACAATTGTTATTTTACTTATTTTTTTTATGAATTTCTATAAGAGTGCAACTTTAACAAAACAAAACAAATGGACGACTTCATACAAAGTCATTTTGAGAGAGGCTATGCCTACAACGAAATAATTGTTTTATTGAAATCGGATATGGGTATAGACATAAGGTGAGCTTGCACCAATTGTACATTTTCACATGGAAGGAGAATTCCTGTATGCGCAAGCGCACCGGAAGGCGAAAGTACGATGACGAAAACGTGAAAGTACGATGACGAAAACGCGAAAGTACGATAACGAAAACGCGAAACTACGATGACGAAAACTCGAAAGTACGATGACGAAAACGCGAAAACACGATGACGAAAACGCGAAAACGCGAAAGTACGATGACGAAAACACGAAACCGCGAAACTACGATGACAAAAACGCGGAAGTACGATGATGAAAACGCGAAATTGTGTCGCATTTTCATCATCGTGTTTTCGTGTTTTCGCGTTTTTCGTCATCGTACTTTCGCAATTTCGTCATCGTAGCTTCGCGTTTTCGTCATCGTACTTTTGCGTTTTCGTGTTTTCGCGTTTCAGATTATTTTATTCAAAGGCGAATATGCAGATGGCCCTAACGGAATTCCTTAGAAACATGGTCTTCTACCACCTGTAGACATTGAAGAAAGTGTAACAATTGCGGTTTGAAATGTGTTCATTAAAATTGAAATGAAGAAGAAAATTAATTGCTAATCGTTGACCTAAAAGTACTTATAAAGACATATTTAGATTTATCCCGGGTATCGAATAATTTGTAGCGTTTAACCTGCTTGTAATATGTGCACTTGAATACACATTATTAAAGGTTTAAAAAAAAAAATACAACCATAAACCGTCCAGTATATCTGTTTATGACTAGAACTTGTATGTTTCCTGACAAAATCAAGAGATAACATTTTGCAAAATTATAAAAAAACAAACATGCAAGTATTTGACAATATTGGGAAACCTACATTATTAAATAGAAAAAAATATTGATAAATTTTAGATTGTGGTTTACCTCGCAATATACAGAACGGACGATATACATTAGTTGGATCAATAACGTATTCTTCAATCGCTCTATACACTTGTTATGCTGGAATTAATTTAAATAACACGAACAATAGAAGAAGTTGTGAGGCAGACGGGAAATGGCAGGGTGAAATTGGGACATGTGTTCGAGTAGGTACGTTATCAGGCTTCATGTTGCACCATTTGTGTATGATTCTTTTCAATATTTTAATTGTTAAGTTGTGTTAGAATTTTCATTTATTGGCAACACAACTATATTGCTTACATATTATATTTTTTATAAACTTGAAGGATTTAAAACTTTAAAACTCACCAGCCGATCACAGTCGATCCAATGTATTGCATTCACGTTTTTGTGTAATAATTGATCACACTTATTGCCGTCAAAACATTTTCATTTGAGATCATTACAACTCTTCTGACCTAAATAGACACGGAAAAGCGACATAAATATACAAAGAGAGAAAAAGATAGTAAGGCCCAAGACAGAGAGAGACAGATAAAGCGAGATAGATAAAAAGAAAGATGGAGGGGAGGAGAGAGAGATAGATAGAGAGAGAGATAGAGAGAGAGAGAGAGAGAGAGAGAGAGAGAGAGAGAGAGAGAGAGAGAGAGAGAGAGAGAGAGAGAGAGAGAGAGAGAGAGAGAGAGAGAGAGAGCGAGAGAGAGGGAGAGAGACAGAAAGACAATGAGAAATAAATAAAAAGAGAGACGTACATAAAAGGCACCATGAGAGCCGAAAAGCGAAGCTTATAGAAGGGAGAGAGTAGACTAACTTTACTATTTCTTACTACTTTTACACGTTTTCAACAGAATGCAGAGGACTATCACCACCGACTTATGGCATGGTTTTCTATTCAGGTGATAACAAAACGGCAGCATTCTCTTGTAATTCTGATTTTCGATTAATAGGGCGGGATAAACTGTTCTGTCTTTCAACTGGTAAATGGAGTGAGACTGTTCCGAAATGCGAAAAAGGTATCAAACTTTGCTTCTATCAACTTTACTTTGTCTATTTGAAACCTTTGCCACATACACTTATTTGCAGCACATGAATTAAGATATATATAGGTAAATATAAGAATGTTTTAACAAATGTAAAAATGACAATTGAAAATAGTTTAAACATCGTGACAAAATGTCGTCTGCTGCATTGCGTTAGAACGAGTCAGTATGTCGAAAAATTATCCTTTAGAACTTTTAATTCAGGACGTCTCAATTACTTTTCTGTTTCAATGTATGTATAATATTGGTTTGAGATGAAATACTCAAAGCTACATAATGGTGTATGCATTGATTACAAATGTAGTGTATTGTATGACAAATGGCAAAACATTAATGGAAAACCAACTAGGAAAAACATTAATGGAAAACCAACAAGGCAAAACATAAATTTTCATAGAGGAAATGTGTTTAAGGAATCCTGCTGCACTTACTTTAAAGCTAAACAAACCCTGGTCACGTTATTACACTTTTACCGTGTAAGCTGTATCAGTATTTGATAGAAGCAATCATAGTGTGATACAATTGTTTTCCTTATCATCATTGACCTTTACCGTATCAGTTGAAGCAGAAATAAAATACTGCCAAACAGACGAAGACAATCGGGGTACATTGTGGAACAAAACATCTCAGGAGCAGATCGTAACAAGCTTGTGTCCAGAAGGCCAAGAAGGTAGCTCTTAAATGATTCGATTGATATTGCCTTCGTTGTGATTACATGTACATAATGTGCACCATAATTATAAAACATATTTAAATCCGCATAAATGGTGGTTGTAGCTTCCTTCGTCGTTACCAGGATAACATTACGAACGATACACCGGCGTCAGGATAAAGGTATCGACAGTACAGTTAACTCAAATAGTAAATACAGTATTACTTATAAAGTACATTACAATCATCGTGAAACACCGGTCAAACAAACAAACAATTTTGACATAACTGTAGAGATTTCCAGTTTAAACCTTTACTTCACACAGACGACTAACGACGCTGGTGAAAGAAATGACCAGTGAAAATAGTATAGGAAACTGAGCAATTTTTTTAAATGAAAAATTATGACATTTTTAATTGTTCGCCTTTGCTAATAAAAGCCATATGATCGAGTTGAACAGTATAATGATAAGGCTAAGAAATAATTGATAAAGAAAGTATAATTTTAATTTGCGTTGATCTTTAAAATTGGCGTTTCGTTAGATAATTTTGAATACCATGATACATGTTTTCTTTCTCAAGGAACGATATCCAGACAGTGTAATACAGTTGGAGAATGGAAACTTCCAAGATACGCCTGTGTTAAAAAAGAAATTTCAGAAGCAGAATCTAAAGTAAGCTTTCATGAATTTATGCATTTCATTACATTTGCCGTAAATCACACATGTATATTATTCTGATTAACATGTCTAAAATTAAACCGGTCCTCGTTCTTCGCTATATATGGCCAAAGCCATTGTTCTAGTGTCATTCGGCTACTGCCAACGGTTTAACAGTCAATATGGGAATTCGCTGGGAATATCAATGTGTAGAGTACTTGTTAAATACAGCCAGGGAAGGCATATATGTGTGAACTAAGGAACCGATCGCTTCTTGGTGCGAATATTATACAATGTCTAGGTTTTCTTCGTTACAATAAGCAATCAACAGACCAAACGATAAATGAATGTACAATGGTGTTAGATACAAATACAATTGTGACAATCCTCATCGCAGATCGATATCCTTGAAAGCTCCAATATCACTGAAGCACTCAAAGTAGAAATAATCTCCGATGTTCTGGATACATTGTCAAATTCAACTACAGCAACGGTATCTTCAGTTAGCGCCGGAATGGGTGATGGCGAGATCGAGAAGGTAACGTCTATCCTGGAGAGAGTTGCCAGTATAAGTCAGAATATCGTCGTTACTGAGAAACAGTCTGAGGTATTTCCTATTGCATTTATATTGTTTATGGTGTATTTTGCTTTGTTTTATATTGTTATAACTCTCTGTGACACAAAACCCATGGTTACTGAAGCTTAGTCAGAAATACTTCTTGCTCATTTTATATAACGTTCTGTGCCACATGACAGGTAATTCTAGGGGTTTATTCCGAGATATTTCTTGTTTTGTTGAGGTTTTTAATCTGATGTGTTTCTTGAAAATAGTTTAAAACATTATGAGCCTGAATTATTCTTAAACAAAGTGAGTTCATGTCTTCGGACTAAGTGCCCAACATTTAATGTACGAAAGTCTGACAATGTCCCTTAAGGTAAATCGCATTCCTCAATATAAAACGAAACCTAAATATATCGTCACAACAGACATGTTTGCACCTTGCAATCCATTGCAAGGTGACCACACACCTTTCGGTAAGATTGATCTCGCTACCATTTTCTGGCAACACGTACACTTTTGCCTTTAAGTAATACATAACGCCGGCCTGTCTTGGTTACAACATCATTCGTTCGCTGACTTTTTGCGTTTAGGACTGGAATTCTCTCCTCATGCCATCGTCTGATATACAAACACACTCAAACAGAAGGACAATTCCCACTTGCCTTCCTGTAAATGTCACATGTGCTTTGTCAAGTCGTCTCACGGAGCACTACGGCCCCCTACACAGCCGTACTAAGCTGTACCATGCCGCAAGTCAGTTTCACAGTACATGCACGTAGGTTGTACTATAAACATGCGGTTAATGTGGTTATTTTCAAACGAAACTTGCAAGACGCCAGCGAATGCCCTTATGACGGTCTTAACTTGTCTGTTAGCTCAATATCACGCGTCCTTGTACGAGCAAGTTCAACTCGTGACTCTAAAAAGCGCTTTTCAAGTCAAGCACACGACGATATCTCTATTTGAAGCATGGTTTCAATAAAAATGTCGGTATTTGTCTTTCGAACATCATAAAGACAAACAATATAATCCTTGGGATAGGTGCGATAGATATTTTCATAAATTGATTTGCATTTCTGTCTTATAATCATAAAACTGTGTACTATTAGGTATGAACCATGATCTGAATTTCTATTGTGACTAGGCCATCATTGTATAATAGCACATATACAGGGTTTGGAAATCGTTTCGTTAAGGAAAACATAAATGAAGATTGTAAATTAATTAATGGTTACGTGTAGCAAGTTTATATTTAAAATTTGAACCGTTTTACAGGATTTTATTGGTACGACTAGTAACCTTCTTAATCAACAAAACAGCGGATCATTCAGATCATTGGAGGAGAACAAAGATCAGGTAGGCCAACTCACATAAAACGCGACATTTGCACCTTTGCAGCTATCAATATCCAGATAGATCTGCACTTTTATTTAGTCTAATCAGGATCATCATTTTTTGCCACATAAAGAGCATCCTGTTGACTCCTGAGAAATAATTATAACCCAAACAAAACAACTATACATGTGAATCATAATAAGGATGTTGCCATTAATTAAAACAAATGTAAGGTCAGATTAATATATCTTTGGACAGCTAATGATCAAGTTGAATAATTTCTAATTATAGACAGTGACAACCAGAATCAGAAAAATAACTGTAACATGTAGTCAAATATAATAAGGTTGTTTATTATTACATAAATGTCTGATTGTGCCTAATGGTATTCTGTCATATTTTCATCCGTGTATAGCATTAGACTTTCTGAAAATCGAGAAAAGAAACAAACTCACTAAACCACAAATATATCAATGTTGCGTATGTACAAATCTTTTTATATTAATTCAAGATCTAAATATACATGTACAGGATGGCAAGTCACCTGCCGGCGCAGACAGAGTACTTGAGGTGGTCGGTAACTTTGCAAAGGCAATTGCAAAAAGTTTGGATAAATTGAATGGCAGCAAAACGATTCAAACCGATAATATGGGTAATGATTATTCGGCAACAAATATTATTACAAAATAACAAATGACTATCAATTATATGCTACAATAAAGTATACATATCGTTTATATTGTAGATTATGGCTGAAATTATTATTTGATATTTTGATTGTAGCATGTAAGTCAACTGTTAGGTTAAAGCCTTCGTTTTTCAAATTTCTAAAAGTGGTATTATGTTTTAGTATGTCCAATCAAACACATATTTTTTGTCTTTGCTTCTTATCTTAAATAATTAAATCTAAATGTAGCACTGTAGACCAAGATTACCAATAAATACATAAAGGATCAGAACGAGCTAAGTCTATTTTTGTTCTCAAAGTTTATCGTAGGATAAATGAATATTGTTGCATATTTCAGTATATGTCATTATGGGTTTAGTTGCAGCAATGCGTTATCATGTTAACCACTTACAAGTTCGACCATGAAATATATGATCAAGTGAGATGGCCGCTGTGATATTTTACTTTTGAGAACTTGTTTAAAGTCTTACTCTTTCCATGAATCATTTCAAATTATATCAATATTTTAAGTCCAATCATTATTCACAGTTATATATCAACAGATATGTGACTAAACCTCTAACATCGATGATAAATGTAACACAAAATGTGAACTATTCGGATGGCGTTGCATTAATTGGAAGCAGAAAATCAAACAAAGCGTTAGGATTACAACAAAGGTTATCGGAAATGCAATGTGTAATCTTAGCGTTATGCTTTAGAGGATTCAAGATTTAATTTACAGTTTCGCAATATACGTTAATTGTTTCTGATTCTACCACCAATTTCCAAACCTCCGTTGATCGTCTTTAGCGTTGTTTGTCTAAAGATGTGTTTCTTTTGAAAATAAGTATTATAATTCAATCTTTAATCGACACAGTTGTTACGGTTTCTAAGTTAGACGAAGACGAAGATATACAGTTTCCAAGAAAAAGCTCACATTCTTCTGACATTAACAGTTCAACTTCTGCTGAAATTCCTCATTCTGGACTTAAAGGTACGATCAATTCAACTTTTCGATTTTATAAGTGTTTATGCATAACTGATTAACTGACAATATTTCCGTTTCAATGCAGCCATCGGCTAAAGAAAGTATTAATTGGAGATTGCCACACACATCCAATGTTGTCCGGCATTTCCTTTCACATTCATGAAATCACTAAAAACTGCTTTATTTAACGAAAGTGATAACCGCTTATAACCGTCACTTGTTACTGAAAAGAAATTTATATTATCCTAACATCTATTATGATAATCTTTATAACTTTAACCGAATCAGTGAATCATTCATCTCACCGTGTGCATTTCCATTGGCTTCTGAGTTTATATCTGAGAAAACCTGTTACTAATGATAATGTATTTGTTTTATATATGAAATATAAAACTACATAGAGGCACTATTTATAGTAACGCGGTCTTACATTTTTTCTTAAGTTACGCCTTTGGTCATAATGATATTTTTTGCAGTAAAAGGTATGGTTCAGATAATTATTGTCGACTTATATTTGTGTTTGCTTGTTTGTTTGTATCTTACAGGTATTGGGACTTTTTCCGGAATTTTCTACTATAATTTGTCTGGTTTGTTGTCACCGGGAATACACGATAAGGGGTTAGTAAAGAATATCAAAGTCTTAGAAAACTGTTCATTTAAATAACTTAACTATACATGTGTGGCATCTTGTTTGGATGGTATATGGTTTTGATTTCGAATACAAACAATTATTTGTTTATTCAGGATTTACTCAATTTATCGATCAGTTTTGCCTGGTTGGCATTACTAATATAGTATCGCATTGCAAAGTCATGGCTGAATTTTTTCCACATCCAAGATCAGCGACAGTCGACTTTGACGGCACTTTAAGGGAAATTAATACTAAACATTGAAAAAGATTATGAACAAATTCTCAATTTTTGGCAATGTTTACCACAGTAGCAATTTTCTGCATGTTTGAAATAGTTCATATTTCCTTAAAATTCTTCAGGTCGGATGATGAAGGCAATTTCGAAATTAACGCAGCCGTTATAGACATGCAGCTTTTGAACACAACGGGGACGCCACAACACTTTAAAATTAATTTGAATTTCGATAACTTCAAAGTGAGTGGTGTTTGTTGATAATAGGTCCTTAGTATAAGAAGGCCTCACAACACGAACACTTACCTTCGGGGGTTTTGAAATCCACGGCTATAGCGATCAAACGACATACCGGTAAAGCTGATTTAGGCATAAGCTAGAGGCTTCCTTGGTGCTTGAAAATCTTATTATGAGAAGATAATATCCTGATAAAACTGCGTAACTCTAAATGCTGTTGTTTGTTATCTGTGCTGGTAACAAAGTCACGCAAATCAATTTTCTTTTTATGACGTGACCTATATAACTTACGAATAATAATTAATCTATTATGTCTTTTTTTGCGATTATGTATTAAGAGAAAAAACAAGACATTTGTTTTGAATATTAATAAAGAGTTGCCTCGAATATTAATAAAGAGTTGCCTCGAATAATGAACATGACATGTACAGATTCAGTCATAAATCAAGCTATGACACATTTCTTGTTATATTTCAGGAGGGAAATCATAAAAGAAAATGCTGCTTCTGGAACTATAATATGTGAGTAAACCATTGGCTTTAATGATAATATTAACACCGGTATGGCAGACGACTTTATGAAACAGCTTAAAAAGTTAAAGAGAACTTTATACTTCCCATTTGTCATGAAAGAATTTTCTTTGGATTACTTAACCTTTTCACATATACAACAAATCTGAATCTAGCCGAATATGCGCAATATTTCTATAAATGATAATAAAATGAATGTTAAGATTTGAAAACATTATTGCAAAAGTAGAAATGGCTGATTATATCTTGTTTTCCTTTCGCCACAAGGATTTTAGGAGGGGTCTGCTGTAAATGCGTTGGATTGGTAATGCATGTTGAAAAGGGTTTCATGGTTTAAGCAATTGACTATGAAAATATTTAATACAATAAACTGCAAAATTTAATATACCCTAGCAATCATTGGTAACACTTAAGCACACCATACATTATTATATTTATATAGTCAATGTAATCAAATTATTACGGCAAGAGTACAGTTAAATAACGATATTTAGATCAATAATTCAATTTCTATCATCCGTTTTTTAAGAACAGGCTTTTTCCCTATTTAAACAATGAAAACTAATGGATTGGGATAAGAAACAACGTGAAGGTAACATTTCATCAGCAAAAATGTTCATGGATATGTTAACTTGATATTATCATGTCAGTTTCAATATCGGATATCTTTGTCCCTAATTACGTCATTGATGACATAATCCATTAAGTGTTTCCACTCTGGAAAGCTATTTCAATCCAGCGTGTAAGGCTTAGTCAAAACCCTGTGACACAAATCGAGGACGGTACACACATTGAATGAATCTTGTGCCATAAATGGTCATGTAAGTGCTCTATTCACTATGTAAGATTGAAGATAGTGGTGCTTCAATTTTTCCAGGAGTTAATAATAACCAGTATCACAGTTTTAGTTTCAGACAATAGTTTCGAAGAAATTGAGTTGTACACTTTTAATACACAGTTGAGAATGGTGGGTAAAATGTATTTAAACATTTCTTATGTTGCTTTTATGTTACAGATTGTATTAAACACATTTGTCTACATGTATCTGTAATAAGCGCGAACAGACAGTGACTTATACACTGTCATATATTCTATTCGTGTAACGTAATCACATAAATATTTTCTTTTTTTAAACAGAAGTTCATGGGATACATTTGGATGCATGTTAGACACAGAGAAGACAAACAGTTCTATAACCGTCTGTTCGTGTAACCATACGACTAATTTTGCTATTCTGATGAATCCCTTTAAAACGGTATGTTGATAACGTTGATTGAATGAGTTATTCTTTGAACATTATTGTAATGTAAACTGATTTATTTTACATCGATTGCGAAAGAAGCTTTAAGCTTATATCAATCACGCTCGATGTGTGCTTCCTGGAGAAATAATCAGTACTCGCGCCGTTTGTGTGGGGAAAAAACCAAAGGCAAAACCCGCTCATCACGGGATTCGAACGCGGGAGCTTTGGTACGAGAGGCCGACGCTCTATCACTGTACCACTGGTTGTTTTTAAAATTAAACATGCTTTGAATTTGATCATAACGATATATTGTAAATGCCATTACTGTCATACTTATCATCGTAGTTGGCCCATGTCATCAATATTTGGCTATCAAATATCGTTTAGATGTCAATTATTGTCCTTATTGTGTATAGATCATTAATTTATTTTCAGATTTTAAATATTTTTATTTGATCACAAGAACAATAACAATAACTTCTTTAAATAAGAAAAACCGTTGAAATTAAGGTACATCGACTGCCCTTTACATTTTTAATTAATTACTCGAATTTCAAGTTTTGATTATTCTATGCACAAATGTGAAGCGTGGCAAATGCTACACGTGTTTATCCAAATTGATTATTTCGTTTCAGCAAAATGTGGATTCCAAGGTTTTGGACTACATATCACTAGTTGGCTGTAGTATATCCATGGTGTGTCTGATTGTAACTGTCATGATTCACGCTGCACTTTGGAGGTACGAGGACTTTTAACACTTGATTTTAGAAATACACAACGTGCCGGACAAACATATTCGTAAATTTAATTAGATATTGCAATATATAAAAAACATGAAAATATTTTATTATGTGAATGATCAAACTTTATCTATTCGTGTTACGTTCCGCTTCAATAGCATAAATGTTTTCTGCTTACTAATATATCGGTATTTTTTTTCATTAAGAAGAGCATATAATAGATATGTTATCATCAATAATATATGGGATGGGTTCTCCAGAGGTGAAATATAGATCGTTTTTATGAACAGTGGAATTATAAATGTGTTTGTTGCATTAAATTTGTAATTTCATAGGGTATACTTAACTGGTTTTTTTTTAAATATTATAACGAATAACATATAATAAAATTTACGGACATAAAAATCCTCACCATGGTCATGATTTTTATCTAACTATTATAACAGGTATCTAAAGTCAGACAGAGCCATTATTTTGATCAACCTTTCCATAGCGTTGATACTGTCGTATGCCACATTCGTATTTGGTGCGGACAAAACGGAAAATAAGGTATGTATTGTTTACATCTACGATAAATTATTGCATCCGTCACATTAACACTGTTTGATGTTCTATCAGTATTAAGATCGGACAAAACGGAATAATAGGTATTTAGTGTACACTTACGATAAAACTCAATCTGATTTCAGTTTGTTTAAGGTTTATTTTCCAGTATACATAAATGGTTACATTTTCCAGCAATATTCCTGTGCGAGCCATCGCCTTTTGTTTTTAAGTTGACAAGTGTTGTTGTCATTAACTACCTATCGGAATTCAGTTGAAGTCATTCGACAAGAAAACATGCCTATTATAAACCTTTTTACGCATACAACAAATCTACAGTAGATGACTAAATACATCTAGGCAATGAAATGGAAAAGCCCTACAGAGAGAATTGAAAACATTGTGTTTGAATTAACACAGGTAATGTGTTCAGTGGTGGCAGCAACGTAACATCACATCGACCTCGTTCTGTTTTTCCTCATGCTGTTCGACACCACTGAAATACGTATTGATCAACGCTAGACATATTTGTTTTGTAATTTAATTTCACAGGTAGTCTGTACAGCAGTGGCAGTAGCGTTACATTACATCTACCTCGTTGTGTTTTTCCTCATGCTGTCCGAGGGCATTGAGATATTGATCACCGTGGTATACGTATTCGCCATGAAATCAAGACTGCGACGGCTTCTCCTTATGTCGTGGGGTAATTTAACAATGAGCTGTGTTCTATGAAACACAACCATAGTACATATGCGATCAATTCAGATGCATCACAGATGACATGCATGTGCAAGCAAATATGTATCTATATAACATACAAACCGATAGGGTTTGGTTTCCTGGAATACAGCTTGTTAATGTTGTTTTTGTCATGGTTATATAAAACAATTATCTGTTTATATAAATGTATTGTAGCCGCGACTCTTGGACCTTATTGAACATCTGGATCGACATCGTATACAACTTCATGTGCAAAATGCTCGTATTAGTGATGCTTCACCTCTAAATTACTTTTGTCATATGCAGTGTGATCTTTACAGCATATTAGCGGAGAGTGAGATTGATGAATTGATTGTTTTGTTTTGTGATTAATACCGCTTTCTTATAATGTTCCGTTATATCACGGCTTGTTCTTGGTAAGTTACCAGTTCTACTGGCCCATTTATTCTGACACAAGCGAGTCAGTCATCATTCTTTCAGCGCAAACCTGAGCGCGCAGAGTTGCAGCCATTACTTTCATTTTTAAAGTATTTGGTGTGATCCGGCCGGAGATCGAACCCGCGATCTCCGGAATCCGAGGAGAACACTCGACCAATATAAAAGGTTTTCACACACTTTCGCTCATCTACACAAGATGGACGCCATAAATAAAAAGATCAACATCTTTAAATGTCATCTTCACCTGAAACGCCGACACAAATCCAAAATAAAATAAAAGGAATTACATTAAAAGGAATATTAGTGACCCTCTTCTATCTCCTCTAAAGGGCATAATACTGACAATGTTCGAGCCGTTCCGATGTACTGCACAAGCTGGCTGTAAATAGAAAACACTTTAAATGACATTTTCATCTAAACCACTAGTCAATAGTTTAAATGAATTCACGTAAACGGTTCTTCTCTACTGCACAAGTCTTCTGTAACATATAATAATTCTTTATTCACGGAATGTCAGGTTTACCGGCGATTATTGTTGGAACTTCCGTCGGGGTGACTCAATCAGATGGTTATGGATCAGAGGAAAAGTAAGTAGTGTCTTTCTGGTATTTCGACTTGTGTAGTGTTGATGAGACTATTGTATTTATTTGCCCAGTTCGAGATATGCTTCATTGGACAGAACTAATTAGAGCAAATGTAATGCACAACTTTAAACTGCTGTATTATCCTCATCATTATTTATTATAAGTGTTTGTATTTATATATTCCCTATTGGATTAATTAATATAAGTTTCTTGTTTATTTAATTGATAATGAAAAGTTTACATGAATATGTATATTACTAAGTGTAGATTGGCCGCTTATGTGCATGACAAGCGCTTGATGACGTTTTGGAATAATATACATTTTAGGACAAAAAGGCATCTGTGATCTTCATATGATTTATGATAACACGAGGTTTACTACTACTACTAATAATAATAATAATAATAATAATAATACACTAAATAATGACTATGGTGATAAAGATGATAAAAGTGGTGATACTGATGATGATGATGATGATGATGATGATGACGAATATTCTCTTTTGTTTTACAGTTGCTGGTTGTCAGTTCATAGTGGATTAATTTGGGCTTTTGTAGGGCCAGCCCTAGCCATCATACTTGTAGGTTTAATTTCTTTATTTTTATATTAGAAAAAATGATTATTTGTATTAACACTAACATTTTGTATACTATTATCATATCCGTGAATGGGCTAAATGATTGATTTCGGAAGGTAGTCAGTTGTTGGGGGGAAATGTTGTGCGGCGTACAGGTGCGTGAAAGACATGACAACATGAACTTGCCGCCGTGATCTAACTGAACAAACGTTTAAATCGGCATTAAAGTAAAAACAATCAACTAACTATTGTCGTTATAAAAGTCCCACATAACTTATATTATCATGTTTTGATAAACTCGACATTTAATAATGTATATATAACTATGTCTTCGATTCATGCGACATCCCGTCTACTGGTTGTTCAATGAGCAAGATGTTTTTGAAAATGACAGGAAGCTTACTTTTCACATTTATAAAAGTTAAAAAAGTTAAATATTTACCCAGAATAATGTACCCAAAACTAACTTCTTCTCATTTATTCTATTCTTCCTAAAATCAGAATATTCCGACCCACCAGTTGTGTGCCAACATAGATAGCAAAAGATACAATCAAATTGCCGGGAGTTCTGACAATGATCAGCCTAATCGTTATTATCAAGAATACTTCATTATAGTGAAATAGTTCTGAACATACCAAATTTCCAAACCACAGACACAAGAGTTTCTGACAGTTGCAATCAATAATAAGCTATTTAAAAATTGCTGATTAAAGCCATATCACAGCTTAAGTTTTGATACAAATATTTAAAATCAAGTATTTTTTATTCCAATCGCGCAAAACATAAATACAAATGATAATGTTGTGTTTAATTAATCCGTTCGGTTTGTGACAACATATATATTTATCAAACGTTCGGGTATCCCTTCTTAGTGTAAAGGTTCCGCTAATGTTTGCTGTGGGAAAGGAATATGTTTTGTTCGAGATTGTTTTAGATATATGATTTCACAAAAGGTCAAATGCACATTGTCTATTTAAGGCAAACTTTGTCCAGTTGTGCATTGTCATAAAGGCAATGTTTAAAGTCAGAACACTGCAAGAAAGATCGAGGGTTGAAAAGGTTAAGTAAGTTGTTGATTTTACTCTCGTAATATGTTTTCTTAAATATAACTTTATACATACACTGGTTGCGAATTCGTCAAAAGATTAGCATCGTGTCCTATTTGCTTCTCTGAAGAGCTGATTGGGTATTTCTGCAAGCATACATAACATTTGACGGACATGTATTATCGTCAATTCAAATTCTGTAACATGCGTCTAAGAAAGTGCATTTTCATAACGATCATAACAGAAGCATTGGTAACAAAATATGAAATTGGCAATATAGTCTTTAAGGGAGAAACTCTTACTCGAATGTGTGTTTTGTTAACACTGACAGAGGGGATTTCCTTTTATTAAGGACTGGCAATTTTTGCCTGTGTGTTTTCGTTAACACTGACAGTATGAGTATAATTTCTTGTGAAGGGTCAATTCAATTCAGATTTTATTGCATAATCGGGCCAACGGGCCCATACACAAGTTGTATACATTTATACATTTTACAAATTATGTTATATCGCTATATGTTACCTGTGTGTTTTGTTACATCTTACGGAACGAAGTTAAGATATGTTCTTATAAAGGATTGGTGTGTGTTGTATGTGTCTTTCTTTGAAATCTGACAGTATGAGTTTATAGAAATAACTTATTCAGGACTGGTGTAAGTTTTCTCTGTGTATTGTAATAACTGACAATATCATTTATATGTTTTCTTGATAAGAATCTTGTACGTTGCCTGTGTTTTCTTACCACTGACAAAATAATTTTAAAATACCATCTTATTAATTATTTGTGTACGTTACGTTGCGTACGTGTGTGTTACCACTGACCGTATGTTCTATAACTTGTTATTTTGAAGGACTGGTGCACGTTGCCTGTGTGATAATCTTACTACTGACATAATTACTTTATGATATTTTCTTATTCAGGACCGGTGTACGTTGCCTGTGTGTTTTGTTACCACTGACAGGAGGTACTTGGGTGATTGGTGTATTTTATGTCAACGAAAATGTGGCTTGGATACAATATACGTTTGCCGTCCTGAATGGTCTTCAGGTAATATTCAATGCATGGCTTGTATGCC